>VZSF01005030.1:0-24786 GCA_013398295.1 Chionis minor
GGCTGCTATCAGAAACAGGTAATCCAGTTTGGAGACATAATGCTTCTGCTATGTGCTGCTGGTAGTTAAAAGGTCTGCTTCCTTCCCTCCACAATCTTGTTTAGATGCTGGAAAATCTTATACCTAATCCCTGTGAAATGCGTTAATTAAAGTCACATCATATCTTTGATTTTTCCTATCATCAAAATAGTCAACCCATATTTGACTATGTTATTGTACTTAGATTGTGACAGTCAAAACAGTCAAGCTATTTTGGTTACAGCATGTATCTTTCTCTCTGTGCTTTCCTCATGACACCTAGAATAAAAGGCTTATTTTACCTTGTTTATTCTCATGCAGGGTACACACCAACACTGTAAACACAATCATCATCTGTTCCTAGAGGTTATCAGTTGGTCCTGCTTCAAAAGACTAAAACACCATGTGTCAGCTCCCACGCACATTGTGAGAAACTACGTACTTCAGAAATTGTTAGACAAGGATTTGTATAACTACATCTTATCTACACGGAAGTCTTTTTTATTATTTTTTTTTTCCTGCAGCCCTCATTTGCCTGAGGAAAATAATACATCCTTCCTTCCTTCTTCAAAGTTTTCATCTTACATGTAACTCAGTCTAACTGAGACTCTGCACACCAGTATGCTGCTGAAGTCACCAAAAAAATAGCTTTTTCTATAGTTGACCCTCCCCTGTGGCTTTTATCGCTTCCAGTTATAATTAATAGCAGATAAAATTGGGAAGGAAAGAGCTGAGTAAACAAGCTGGAAAATGTTTTTTTTAAACGCAGATATTAAACAATGTGAAGCCTGATAGGGAACAAACCGTACCATTCATATTACTGCATATCTTGCAACAACAGGTTCTCATGTCAGTGTCCAAATGATTGCCTGCTAAAAATAGCCTCTCTTCTGCCTTAGCTTTCTCATAACATAAAGGATGTTTTCTCTACTTTTCCTTTTCCTCTTCTGCCACTGACGCAGCAGAAAGTTTCCTTCGCAGGTGTGCCATCTGGAGTGGCTCTGTGCTGGCTGCTTCGGGCACATAGGGTGGGAAAGAAGAGGGTAGCAGTTCCCAGAAGGTCCTGGCAAGTAGAGGCTGCTCTGCACAGTCTCACAGAGAAGATGGGCTTCCCAATGGGTCTGTGCTGGGATCAGCAGAGGTCTTTTAAAATAGCATCACTCACACTGCAATGTTTTTGATCAAAACGCAAAAAAAATCAGGGTACGGGAGCTCTGATTAATGTTTGTATGAGGCAAAACACAGGATTCAGTGGCTCACCAAAACTGGGCACCCAAAAGCAGATGGTTATGTTCCAAACCTCATTCTCATTTCTAATTCACTGCAATAAACAGGACTGCACATGTCAAACTGCGTTCATCATCTCAGATAGCACCTGTTTAATAATGCGTGTTAAAGTTGTTCAGTGTTTTGATAACCACAGTATATTGCATGAATATTGCTAGTGTATGTTAATCAATGTTTTCCAAAGTGCTGGGGGACACAGATGAAAAAAGCAGTTAAAGTGATTAAGTGTAAGGCTAGTTGCTGTGACTGCTGTGATTGTATTCGGCCCACACTGAAAAGGAAGCCCTTAGCAATGCCACCTATTCTAGTTTCACTGGGAGAGTCAGGACATGGGGTCTCTAAATCCACTATCCATCTCCCAAGGAGATCTCCAGAAAACTGCCGCTTTCTCCAGATCATCCTTGTCCAGACTCTGGGGAGCCCCAGGCAGCACGCCGCACCCATGTACAGAGCAGGGACTGTGTAGCAACAGCCAGATGCTGTTTTCCCCTCTTGCTTAAAGCCAACTATTTTTTTCCTCAATAATATCCTACTGTAAGTCTGGTTTAGTAGTGCTGAGTATTTCCAAAATGTCTTAATGCTTCTGTCATGGTTGTCCAGCAGACTTCAGGGATGTTTGAAAACGATGAACTCAGCGCTGACAGTCTTTAATGCTCTGCTTTGAATTGTGGGCAGTGTAAGTGAGCAGGTGCCTGATGCTAGCAGAGAGGCTGCCTTTCTGTGCCAGTGAAGGATAGAAATCTCTTCCTGGTTTACTGAGAATGTGTATTTTATCAAAAACAGCACATCTTAAAGGGACTTGGACAGTATTGTTGTGACTTGGAAATATTGAAAAGGGAAAGGAGGAAAATAAATGCTTTTATATATAAAGAAAGTGCACACAGCTACATACTGCAGGACGAAACCACCTCTGTATTTTGAATGACTGAATAAGCTGAAATCAGATACTGATCTAATGTATACAGCTTGGAACTAATGGTTAATAAATACATGCAATAGATTTACATTTTAAAAACCAATACATCCAATAGCCAATAGGGTTATTAATCTTTTCCCCCTCACGTGTGAGATCAAAGTGTATGACTTGAGTGTAAATATATTTTTCACTAAATTTCTCTTTCAAAAGCATGAAAAACTCACAGTAGTACCCACAAACAATGATGCAACAAGTCAGATGCAATAGGATTTTAATAGAACTGTTACTAAGAAAAACAGCCTCCACAGACATAACAATTTACTGGTTTCTTATTTGAATGGAAAAGAATAATCAATTAGCTGCCAGATAAATACCTTCTGTTTTCTTCCCCTCTGGTTTTAGGGATGATGTGATAAGAATTTTAATTAAAAATTTTAATTAAAAATTAACATTCATCTATGGCAATGTTTTAATGCTTAACCTCTTAAAACCTATGAAGAGATGCTGTTACCTACTGCAGATATAGTTCACCTTTATAAAAATACTTGTTTGAGTGATGAGTGGAAGACACTGCTCTAAAAAGCTGAGAACACTATGAAAAATGAAACTTTTATTGTAATTCTGTGTAGTACCTGCTTTTCTGTATATTTTCTGCCAAATGTGAGAAAAGCCTAGAGCATTGGGGTGGGAGGGGGCAGGGGGAACTGACTCTTCAGGGGAGAGGAGAATCTCTCTCCTACCTGTGGAAAGGCTATGTCTCAAAAAAACAGACTCAGTTGTGAAAATGACTTCTGATAAGAAGGTAATTACCTCAGAAGCTAACAATTGCTTGGGAACTCCTTCATCTTCAAAGGCTTTCTCACTTGAAGATTTTCTGTAACAGAACATTTTTAAATTAAAGCTGATTACCTTTAAAAGCTCATGATACCTATTTATAAGGGTTGGTGTGAGAGACGACTTGTAGACTCCCCAAAACAGAGACCAGGGGAAGCGGAGGTGAAGGCCTTCTGAACCTTTCTGAATGTCTCAAAACACTCGCAAGTACTGTGAAATGAAGTTTGTGTGATACAGGCCTTCCACAGAGCCTGGGGCTGGCGCCTGCTTGTCTCCAGTGTAGCACAGGGGGCAGGAAGCCTTTTGAAAGCCAAATGGGTCTGCTCAACTTGTGAGCTCCTGCACCCCCACCCAAATCATGCTTCCCACCACCTGGAAAGGTGGGAAACCTGAGACAAAACTGTCCTTGTAATAGTGGGGTGCGTCGTCTAGTAAGGCGAACATAAAAGGGGAAGATACGTGCCCCTGGTTGGCGGTGGAAGAGTATCTTCGGGGGACACACAGAAGAGCGCCCTAAGAACCAGAGGCCCCCACACCCGCCGTTGGCTGGGCCAATGTGGAACCAGGACCGGTGATCGATCTCTCTCTTTTCTCTTCTCTCTTGTCTCTTAACGCTAGCTAATGCAAGGGATACCGCACTGCTCGCCTAATTCATTGCGTATCTGATGTCAAGGTCTGCCTACCATAATCTGTTGTATGGCTGTTAAGTAATGCAAGGTGTACTTCACTGCTTGCCATAATTTGTCATATACCAAACCAAGTATCGCGGACCTAGTTAAGCTAATAAAGTTTGCGTGCAGACCTTGAGACTTGTCTCACCTTAGTCCACACCACTGGGGATTTGCGAATCTGAGTCACGGCCACCCCCTGCTCGTCTTCCGAGCGGGTCTAAATGGGGCGTTGCAGTTGGAAATTCCCTTTGTAACAGCAACAGGTAGACTGTGGCAGTAGCCATATTCCTTAGTAAGGCAGCCTCTAAATAAGCGATCATCAATCCAGGGCTACAGAGTCTGACACAAAATCATTATCCTTAATGTGGTATTACTGCTGAGACGTCTCCCAGCAAATATGGGCTTACTTTGGATTTGGGGTGTTATTGGTGGAGAAAAAAGCCTAGTGATTCTTGCAGTGGGTGAATGCTTTGCCTAGGGCCGTTGTTGCTAAACAGTGTCTGCTCTGAGTACATCTTAGAATTAGAGAGTTTTTCCACAAGTAGGTGGAAGTGACAGCCCGCAGATAGATGCTTTAAAATTGAACTCCAAGTTGCTTTGCTTGTAGTAAAGTATGAGCACTTTTTGCTAGTCAGACTTATGAGAACATTTCTTTGTTACTTTTTCATAAGCACGATCTCATGAACTAAAGCCTTTAGGAAAAGTACATTATGTCTCATAAAAGGTGTTCTCTAACATCTGTGAAAGGTGGGACCTGGAAATATTTAGTACATGTTACTGCTTTGTTTTTAATCTCTTATTGTGTCTTCTCTTCCCCTTTTTGAGTTCCATGTACCTGCATCTGTGTGGTGTCTTCTTGATGCCCATATTCTTCATGCAAATATTGTCTCAGGTCCTCTAAATCTTGCATGTTTTTTTCTCCAGGCATAGCTTAAGCCATTTGATGTCGATTTGAGCACCAAATGTGGCCAGACAGACAGATACTCAAAATAGAACTAAGGCTTACCCCTGCTAGCAACTTTTGCATACTTGAAAGAAAGGTAAGTGTAGTCAATTATGAGCTAAAATTGCACCTGTAACACCAAGCTACCATTTTTTACTGCTGATTGTAAAAACTTCCTTTAATCTTCCCTTAGTGTTCGCATAAACATTACTGGCCAAGAAAGGACAGTAAATCATTATATTGCTTTGACTTCCATCAGTCACAGTTCACATAATTCATGTAAGGAGACGGGTAACATCAGCTGAGTATTTTGGAGACATTAAAATTAAAGAAATATCTGACCTGTGGGCACTGAGACCAATAATTACATGAGCATGAGCCACTTGTTGAAGATAGAATTATACCTTCATCCCTCAGACCTGCTGGTCAAGTGGCTGGAAGGAAGTGATGTGCTTGTTAGAGGAACGTGCTCTCTTCTGCCTCTCAGTGCAAAGTTCCACTCGAATGTAGAGAGGCAGAGCTGAAAAAAAGTTGTACCCAAGGTTTTTATTCATGCTTTGAAATGGATTTGAATTCGGGGTCTTGAAGATGGATGATTTGACTGTTGCCGTAGGAAGTTTTTTTGCGTTTTGAGGAAGCCTCATGAGGAAGCTGTTCATGTGCCTGTGCTTCACAGCAAGAAGCAGCATAGGGCCCTATTCCAGAAACAGGGAGCTGAAAATACTCAAGCTTTTCTTAAGCTGCCTGACTTCCTTTGCTGTTGCCAGGCACCAGAGAGGGAGAATGGACTCTGGCTTTCTTGCTCAGAGGAGAGTGCTGAGAAAGAGAAACCTCTGGTGTTTTTACCCTGGAAGTGCCTACGCATCCTGAGAAGCTGGGGAACGAGAGGGTGGGCTGACACAAGTGGGCTCAACATCTATTTAGAATGACCTATGGCAAGACAGTCTAGTGGCTCTGTCCCGTCCACTTATTGACTGAAAAAACTATATGTGTTCCTCCCACGGATGGCAGAAGAACAGTTTGCTCACGCTTGCGGTTACAGCTTTCACAAGAAGATGTGTTTGCTAGAACTGAGCACTGCTGAATTCCTTGTGCCTAGGTGAGTTTATACAAACGTTGGAGTTTTCTGGCATAGTTTGTAAGGGATTTTTAGTTATATATTAAGAGTTCACGAGGGCAATGTTAATGATGAGTATTTAAATGGTAGCTGGATGTATTTATTAGGCTTGTTTGGAAGAAGCATTACCAAGCATCATTCACCTAGAGCTGGAGATGAACTGTCATACATGCCTCTTGGGAAACATATGACATGGCAGTTCAGCTCATTTTAAAACCATTAAGTCTGCCAAAGGATATCATAGTTAGGAAGTAATCTGCAGAGATATCAGTGGGAATCACTCACTTGTGGAACAAGGAATCTCTCTTTTGGGGATTTTCACATCCCTCAAAGGGTGGGGCTATAAATTACACCTATTTGCCTTCAGATAAAAAACACATGCAAAGCCTCTTAATATTCTTTTCTTTCCTTCTGCATTATGTGTTTTTTTTCCTGCTAAAGCATTTTCAGTGTGCTTTAAGCAGGCTCCTGGGAGTTGCAGGCTGCAGCCTCTTGAACCACAGCGCTGGGTGCACGGGGGATGGAGCAGTCAGGAACTGGCCAAGTGGTGCCAAAAAACACCAGTTCAATTGTGGGGAGGTGATGCAGGGGTCATGGCAATGGACCTGGAAGAAGCAATGCCTTGAAGGAAGGACCAGAAGTTTACCTTGTCTGGAACTCAGCACAGTTACGGAAAGAGCATATATCATTAGTTATTCCTTTCTCATACTGTTTGAAATAGGGTCCTGTTTAATGGTAAAAAAGGTATTTTGCACCCAGCAGGAATACCCCTTCTATCCCTCCACTGCTCAGGGAATGAACTCAGCCTGTGTTAACTCCAAACAGGCAGATAAGTTGCACAATTAATTATTTTGCACCCTCCACATTTGGGGAGATGTTCCCCCATTGCATGTGCACACACTCTCTCTGGCTCTAGCACAGCTCAGATGTCCTGAGCAGATCAGTCAGCACATTCTCTGCAGGGGCAAAGCTTTCTCTCCAGTTTAGGAGGAAAATACTAGGGTTTAGCCACAAGGCATGCATACAACAAAATGTAACTATAGATAAACACTTGACAACTTTAATTCCTGAATCAATCTGTCTTTTCCGGTCTCTGAGAAAGGAGTTGCTCATAATTTCTCACAAGATTACAAAGCAGGTGATAGATTTTGTTATCCCTTCTCTCTCACAACTAATTTGAACATTAATGAATCAAATCTGTTGGAAGAATATGTAGTGGATGAGTATATTCATAACTGCTATTTGGAAAGTATCTCGGCTCCCTCACGGGCACTGCTTTGTTCCCTTGATGAAATGGCTGTTCCATGAGGCACAAGATGATGCGCACGTAACAAGCAGCTGTATAATTAATGTTCATGGAATAAGGTGTTTGCCAGTTCCTGAGCCTGTTGCTGTTTACTGAAGTGTGTGGGCTCTCCCCATAATATTCTTCTCTTTCTAAACCCCTTATAATTGAGTAAATGCTGCTTTATGCAGTGTCTCAGGAGGACTGTTGAATACACTGTTCCTTCTCAGAGAGCAGTGAGGGAGAAAGCACCTAGGAGTTACTGCAGGCAAGGCGACTTATATCCATTTGATCCAAACTTGTTAACCTTAAAATGCACGTAGGTGTTTGGCACCAACTTCTTCAACAATTTCTAATACAGCCTCTCCTCTGGGTTTATTGCAAGTTTTTTTTGTTGCTGTTGTTCTTTCTACTGCTATACAACTTGGTTACTCTCCCTTCCTCTCACCATAAGCTTAACTGTGGGAACAGAGTCAGAGACAACCTTGGGTAGTCAATAAAACATTGTTGCTTTGGTTGGCAGGAAGCGGTGGAAGCATGACGGTTAGGAAGAACTGCAAATTGCTCCAGGAGAATGTTGTGGTTAAGCAAAAAGCTCTGTGTGATAACATGACTTTTTAGCAAAGGTATACTTAATTTTCTGTATGCTTCTACACGTTCTGCTTCCTGATGTTTCCAAAGTGGGTTTTGAGCTTTTTCCCAAGGCTGCTGCTGAGTGTGACTTCTCTCCACATGAAGACGCTTCTTTTCAAACTTTGTCCGGCAGCAAAGTGAACAGGTCAAATTAATGCAAGTGGGAGAGAGCGCCCAGAAGCTGCTGGAAAGGGTTTAGGCTGTGAAGAAGGGTCTGAGAGCTGCCTGAGAGACTGATTTGCGGAGGCCAGTTTAGCTTAAGAAATTGGTGAATCAGATGCTATCATCCAACTAAAAATCAGAGAATCACAGAATGTTAGGGGTTAGAAGGGACCTCTGGAGATCATCTGGTCCAACCTCTCTGCCAGAGCTGGTTCAACTAGATCAGGTTGCACAGGATGGCGTCCAGGCAGGTTTGGAATGTCTCCAGAGTCGGAGACTCCACCCCCTCTCTGGGCAGCCTGTGCCAGTGCTCTGCCACCCTCAAAGTAAAGAAGTTCCTCCTTACATAAGAGGGACACAGTGACTAGGAGAAAGTAAGTTAAAAGCAGGGGGGAAAAACCCCCCAAACAAATAAAAAAAAAACGACAAAAAACCACAACAAACCAAAACAGCCAAACCCCAAAAATCCCACAAAAGAACAGTTGACACATGGGGGAAGCATGAAAAAAGTAGGGGACAGAATCGTTATCCCCAAAGTTTTCCCCCATTAGTTTTAGCAAAGAAGTCATAACAGAAAGCCTCTTTCTCAGCCAGGAATGAATGGCTGTCAGTCTAATGCAAATTCCAGGTGTTCTTTCCCTTGTCTCTTCAGTACTGAATACAATACAGTCTGTTTTATTTTTCCCTTTGGTGACATCATGGCTTAACCCCAGCTGGAAACCAGGACCACACAGCCATTCACTCACTCTCCCTGCCTCAGTGGGACAGGGATAAGAAAGAGGGAAAAAAACCCAACTCCTGGCTTGAGATTGACAGTTTAACAGAACAGTAATAGAAGATACAATACTAATACTAACACTAACATTAAAAGAATATACGAAATGCAATGCAGTTGATCACCACCTGATGATCAATTGCCCAGCCTGTCCCGAGAAGTGATTGCAGATCTCTGCCCACCCCAGCCAACCCCCATTTATATACTAAACATGAGGTCTGTGATACGGAATACTGCTTTGGCCAGCTTGGGTCAGTTGTCCTGTCTATGCTCCCTCTCCGCTTCTATAAGAAGCTGAAAAAGGCCTTGACTTCTTCACAATAACTAAAAACATTACTGTGTTATTAACAGTATTCTCATCCTACATCCAAAACGCAGCACTATACCAGCTGCTAGTAAAAAAATCAACACTATCCCAGCTGAAACCAGGACAGTATCCACCCCTTATCCTATACCATCTATACTTTCCAATACATTCCAATTAATCACTCCCAATTTTCCTGTCTTATATATATACACAGATATCTTTCCCTTAGCCTATGGGCCATCTCTCTAAAAATGTCCGTTGAGTTCATTTCGTCCATGACTTNCCTACATCCAAAACGCAGCACTATACCAGCTGCTAGTAAAAAAATCAACACTATCCCAGCTGAAACCAGGACAGTATCCACCCCTTATCCTATACCATCTATACTTTCCAATACATTCCAATTAATCACTCCCAATTTTCCTGTCTTATATATATACACAGATATCTTTCCCTTAGCCTATGGGCCATCTCTCTAAAAATGTCCGTTGAGTTCATTTCGTCCATGACTTTGGGCTCCATTTGTCATTCAGGCAGGAGAGATGGTGTGAAGTCTGCTCGCTTGGCAGAGAAGTATCGGGCTTTGGTGCAGTGCGGCAGGTGGGTGGCGTTGGGTGCAGCAGGAGGAATGGTGGGTAGCGTTGGATTGCTGCATGTTGAAGTCAGTTCTGGTTCCATCACCACTGCACTTTGCTTGGCTTCATAAAAATTCATTCTTCATCAATCTGGGTGATTCTTACTGGGTAATCTGGGTAATAGTATAAGATACAGCATACAACAACTGTAGTAGTGATGACATACAGTGGCAGGGTTATATAACAAATTACATCACACAATTTAATTTATTGGCTGTNTGCTTGGCTTCATAAAAATTCATTCTTCATCAATCTGGGTGATTCTTACTGGGTAATCTGGGTAATAGTATAAGATACAGCATACAACAACTGTAGTAGTGATGACATACAGTGGCAGGGTTATATAACAAATTACATCACACAATTTAATTTATTGGCTGTTCTCACACCAAATCAAATCCCCTTGAGGTACACATCAGACTTACTTCTCCATCCTTCCTCATAACTCACCAAGTGCACCTAGCCCTTTGAGCAAAAGCAATGCCACAAATGGGTTTTGCCTTTGCCTGAAGCAGGAATAACCCAGGCTATCTTCCATAATGTTCTTTATGAGCACCACAGTGACTTTATCCCCTTCTACAGTACGTGAAAGATTTGATTGGGCAGGGCCAGCTCGATTGATAGATCCCCTAGAATTAACTAACCAGGTGGCTTTTGCTAAATGTGTATCCCAGTGTTTGAAGGTCCCACCACCCATGGCTCTCAGTGTCGTTTTTAGCAGTTCATTGTATGGCTTGATGCATGGTGCATGGTAGGGGATGTGATATACCCACTCAATGCCACGCTCCTTGGCCCAGGTGTCTATAAGGCTGTTTTGGAAATGAGTCCCATTGTCTGACTCAATTGTCTCTGGGGTGCCATGTCACCAGCCATGTCACCATACAACTTGCTTTTCAAGGCCCAGGATAGTGTTTCAGGCGGTGGCTTGGGGCACAGGGTATGTTTCCAGACATCTGGTTGTTGCTTCCACCATTGCGAGCACATGGTGCTTGCCTTGGTGGGTTTGAGGGAGTGTGATATAACCAATCTACCAGGTCTCCCCATATTTATATTTCAGCCATTGTCCTCCATACCAAAGAGGCTTTAACCATTTGGCTTGCTTGATTGCAGCGCATGTTTCACATTCGTGGATAACCTGTGCAATAGTGTCCATGGTCAAGTCCGGCCCTCAGTCACGAGCCCATCCAGATGTTGCATCTCTTCCTTGATGGTCTGACGTGTCGTGAGCCCATCAGGCTATGAATAGTTCACTGTATGTTGCCAGTCCAGATCCACCTGAGCTACTTCAGCCTGATTCACTTACTGGTTGTTTGATGGCCTTCGGTGGCCAGACTCTTGGGTACGTGGACTTCAACATGACATACTTAATCAGATTCTCTGTCTGGGCAGCAATGTCTTGCCACAATGGGGCAGCCCAGATGGGTTTACCTCTGTGTTGCCAGTTGCTCTGCTTCCACTGCTGTAACCAGCCCCACAGTGCATTTGCCACCATCCATGAGTCAGTATAGAGATGAAGCACTGGCCATCTTCCCTGACCAGCAATATCTAAAGCCAGGTGGGTGGCTTTTGCTTCTACAAACTGGCTCGATTCACTTTCTCTTTCAACTGTTTCTGTGACTTGTTGTATGGGACTCCACACAGCAACCTTCCACCTCTGATGCTTTCCCACAATGCAACAGGATCCATCAGTGAAAAGAGCATATTATCTCTCTTTTTCTGGCAATATATTATACAGAGGGCCCTCTTCAGCACACATCACCTTCTCCTCTGGCAATATTCTGAAATATTTGCCTTCTGGACAGAAGGTAAGGGAGACCAGGCAAGGGAGACAGAACTTTAATTTCCTCTGTCTCCCAGGCAGCTATACCCTTTCCTGAGGTAGTCTATGCCAAGGATACACAGGGCCTCTGGGCCTGTCACAATGAGATGTTTTTGCCACTCATTCCCAGTTAGACTTGCTTTGGCCTCCCACACAGTTAGCTGTTGGACCACCCCTGTTACTCCAGAAATACAGATGGGTTCTGCCCCTTTATAGCTTGGTGGCATTAGTGTACACTGTGCACCCGTGTCCACGAGAGTCTTATACTGCTGTGGGTCTGAGGTGCCAGGCCATCGAATCCACACAGTCCATTAAACCCAGCTATCCCTTTGCTCCACCCATCTGGAAGCAGGGCCTCTCCAGTCCTGATCATAGGAGTCAAGGTGGGTTGTCCACCCCACTTCCTCATGTCCTCTCCATGGTCACACAGGTGAAACCACAGGGTGCTTTGTGGTCTTTGCCCCTTGTATTCTCTTGATCAGAGGAACACTTACTCCTCATAGCTGAGACACTGGTCTGTGCAGATGGGGAATTGGACATATCCAATTTTTTGAACAGGTTTTTGGATTTTTTGGACAGCCTTTCCACAACTGAGGTGCAGGTCTTTAGGGAAGTAGAAAGAGTAAGAGGAAGTAGTATTGCCAGAGTTGGCCAACTACATCCACCATTGATGCCTCTTCTTCTTTCCAGCCCCGTGTTGCCAATGAGGTGGCTTATGACAATTGTGTGCTCTGTACAAATTTCCACCACATGAGTTGGGTACATTGGACTTCATCCGCATCTGTGGGTGACTGCAGGTTGTCCAGATCATAAAAAATCAGCCCCCGCATAGCTAATTCTCTCAGGCACTGGATACTTCACGATGGTCCACTTGCCTGGGTAACATACAATATCTTCCTTGAAGGGATACCTTTCCTTCGTGATTAACAGAAGTTGCCTCCAGAGGCTCAGGGCTTGTGTACTTTTTCTAATCACCTTGCCAATGTCCCCTTCCCTAGACAGGGATCCCAGCTGCTTGGCTTTCATGTCCTCTAATTTCAGGCTACTGAACCCATTATCCCAGCACCAGAACAGCCAGGTGACAATGTGCTTCCCTGGACGGCTGAAACCTTTTCACGTATATCACATCTCATTCAGGGATAGGGATCAGGTTACCTCTGGTTCTGCTTCTTCCTCTTGTTCTCATGATGTCCCTGGCTCATCACCCCTTGCAAAGAGTACTGATTTTTTTGTGTATTTCTTCTTTTGTGTAGGGGTAACTGATACCAGCACAAGTTGACTCTCTGGTTCAGCTGCAGTGCTTGTTGTCAGTTTTGGGGTAGCCACAGTACCTGTCGGTTTATTTTCCCTCTCTTCTCTCTGAAGGTGCTTCATAACATTGAGCAGTGTTTGGTACATACTGGCCAGGGCCCAGCACAGGCTGGTAAATTTTGCCTCTTTGGAATAGCCACAGCATTTTTCTTTCAAACATTCTGTCATTTTATGAGGGTCCTGTAGTTGTTCATGAGTGAAAATCCAGACCATTGGAGGTGAGTAGTTCTCTAGGTACCTGCACGTTTTGTGCCACATGCCATGCCACCTATGACTGTATTCTCACAGAGCCTGAGTCATATTCCTAGATTGCTCGTTAACTTTAAGCAATTTCAGAACCAGAAACAAATTCAGGACATATGGCAATAGGAAAATAATGGTTTGAACACCCCAAGGATATTAAAAATTCTCAAGAGCTTTTGTAATTAGCCTGGAGGAGAAGGAGGAGGTGAAGGAAGGTGTCTCCCACACAGATTAGAATTTCGAGGAAAAAAGGTAAAAAGTGTAATTATGAATAGTTTCCACTAGATGGCTCCTGAAGTACAATTATGACGGTAATGCTGACTACTGATACAATACTGATCTTAATATCCATGATTTTATCATACCATAAGCCAGTGTTACACCATACAGCAAAGTGGCAACGTTAATCCAACTCCCACAGGTGATAAACAGCACAGAAATACTGGTAAACAGTGTATACAGCAACAAAGGTATTATACAACACAGCTCTGAGAACAAACGAAGCAATATTGTGACCAGCAACTATTAAATTAATGTGATGAATGCTTATAACAAATATATAAAAAAATTTTTAACATGTTCTGGTCAGATCTGTCATTATCTCAACCCATCAAGCCCCACATTGGGTGCGAAAAAGGACTATTGTGGTTTAACCCCAGCTAGCAACTAAGATCACACAGCTGTCCACTCACTCTCCCCTGCCTCAGTGAGACAAGGAGAAGAGAGAGGAAAAAAAACCCAAGTCCTGGGCTGGGACAAAGACAGTTTAATAGAACAGTAATGGAAGAGGGAGAAAAAAATAAATAACAGTGGTAAAAGACTATACCAAATTCTCCCTCTCAGCTTCTATGGGAAACGGAAAAAGTCCTTGATTGCTTAGCAACAACTGAAAACATTAGTGTGTTATCAACATTATTCTCATCCTAAATCCAAAACATAGCTGTATACTAGCTGCTAGTAAGAAAATGAACTCTATCCCAGCCAAAACCGGGATGGGTCAGTTCTTAGTTCTCATCAGAACTCTCAGTGATGAGACTGTGCATTGAATTCATCACTATGAAAAGTCTCAGTTGTCTAGCAGTAATCTATGGGGAGCAGTGATACAAGAAAATGGAGTTTCTCTGAGTCTGAATTAGACCTGTGCTTGCAAAGCTGGAGCTAGTCCTCTAGTACCTAGTACATATTGTCGGGCACAGCAAGGTCTGTGCAGGAAAAGGAGTTCTGCTGGCAGACTTACATGACAAGTATTTCCATGCATTGAGTTGACAGGGGAGAATAAGCTAGTAAGCCTGGGTCTAACAAAGTCCAACAAAGTCTGTAGTCCTTAATGCACATAGACTTGGACATCTGCACTTCTTGGTCAAAGACCTTGTTAAGCATTTTATCTGCTCTGTTTCTTTCTGTACAAGACTCGCTTGGGGACCAGTCTCACTGAACTCGGGATAACTCTAAAGTGGGTTTTTGAGGCAGTGCTCTGTGAGGGACTGAAGTATGTCTGAAAACATTTGTTCCAACCACAAATGACTGTGTATATTTAATGTCTTCACAAGTCTTTTTAAAGCACTCTAAGGTGTTTGCAAAATAACACTCACCACATTGTTTTCCACTTAGGTAACCTTTTCCTGGTTTTTTTTGCAAAACACATACAAGTATTAACAGCCCATCTGACTGCTCAAAGGGCAGGAAACCAGGGTTTCTCATCACTGGACTTCTTAAAGCTGCTCACTTTCTGCCCCTCTCAATCAGTATTCTCTTCTAGAAGCAGCCATGTTTCCTTAAGCACTGAATGTCTAACCAGGAACACCATCACCAAGGAGCCAAAGGGTCGGAAAACAAAGTTCTAACTTTTAAAATAGGTATGTTTTGCACAAGTGAGTATTGGAAAATTTCATCCATACATTTCACTTATCAAATGGATATTATTTGGAACCCTGATGATGAGTCCCTATCTCTGTCTGACAGATTACTGAAAGACGTCCATGTCTGTTAGAGTCAGAAATTTGTTGATTCCATGAAGCTCAAATCTGTCATTTAAGGCTAACAGCGATGAGCTGCTTAACTAAGCAAAAACCAGCAAGCTTGTGGTGTCAGTATCTCTGCCATGGGAATCTAAAGATTTACTCAGGTTGATGTATCTAAAAAAAGAGACAGGTCTTTCAGAACACTAGCCCTCCTACAGTCTAAAATAGAAGCAGGAACTTTTAAAGCTAAATGCAGACTTTGATAAGAGAAACTTCACAGTTCACTGTGAAGGTCACTGCTGCTCTTTCACTGGAGGAAGTGCCCTGCTGTACTTGAAATGAGAGCTAAAATTAGCTCAGCCCCATCTCAAAAATCCAATAATCCATGTTGTGGGCTGAGCTATCACATCCTGTTGCTAAACTTGTACTTGCAATATTTTACTTTCTTTCCGAAGGCTCACTTTTTGCCAGATACCGCAGCTTCTCTTGGCATCACAGAGCCACAACAACTACTTGTGTTCATGTTTTTGTCCTGATGTAGGTTCAGTTGGGCGTTATCTTTCTGCATTATTTTGCATTTGCTGTGGGCTACAGCTACGCACTTTAGACATGAAAGTGGGATGTACTTGTTACACATTAAATTCACTGCGGTTGATCTGAGCCAATAGTAACTGCTCTCAAAACTTAAAAACAACTGCCCCTCATCAAGTAATAGAGAACACTAAAGGCCAACTGAGAACCCACAACCCAAACCTGCTTAAAATGTCAATTAGAAGTAGAGCTAGATTAGATAAATTAGAAAGATTATATAGAACTAAAGTTTCCCAAAATATCTCCTGTGCTGGACAAAATGCCTAGGTCAGTTTGTACCTGTGGAACTGAGTTCTCATTTTCCCTTTTGGTACTCATGACTTTCTCTTCTTAATGCAGGTGTGCAGAAAAGCATCTGCTATGATGCTGGGACGCAAACATATTTCATAGAATCATAGAATGGTTTATATTGGAAAGGACCCTAAAGATCATCTAGTTGCAACCCACCTGCCATGGGCAAGGACACCTCCCACTAGACCTGGTTGCTCAAAGCCCCATCCAACCTGGCCTTGAACATCTTCAGGGATGGGGCCTCCACAGCTTCCCTGGGCAACCTGTTTCAGTGCCCCACCACCTCCACAGTGAAGAATTTCTTCCTGAGTTCTATTCTAAATCTACCCTCTTCCATTTTGAAGCCACCACCCCTCGTCCTATCACTACATGTCCTTGTAACAAGTCCCTCTCCAGCTTTCCTGTAGGCCCTCTTTAGTACTGAAAGCCCGCTATAAGGTCTCCCCAGAGCCTTCTCTTCTCCAGGCTGAACAACCCAAACTCTTTCAGCTTGTCCTCATAGCAGAGGTGTTCCAGCCCTCTGATCATCTTTGTGGCCCACTTCTGGACTCACTGCAACAGGTCCATCTCCTTATGTTGGGGGCCCCAGAGATGGACACAGTACTCCATCTGGGGTCTCACGAGAGCAGAGTAGAAGGCCAGAATCACCTCCCTCGATCTCACTTCTTTTGATGCAGCCCCGGATATAGTTGGCTTTTTGGACTGCAAATGCACGTTGCCAGCTCACGTTGAGCTTCTTACCTACCAACACCCCCAAGACCTTCTCCTCAGGGCTGCTCTCAATCCATTCTCCATCCACCCTGTATTTGTGAATGGGATTTCTCCAAGCCACATGTAGCCCTTGCACTTGGCCTTGTTGAACTTCATGGGGTTTGCATGAACCCACCTCTCAAGCCTGTCCAGGTCCCTGCAGATGGCATGCCTTCCCTCCAGTGTGTCAACCACTCCACACAGCTTGGTGTCATCAGCAGACCTGCTGAGGGTGCACTCAGTCCCAACAACCATGTCACCAACAAAGATATTAAATAGTACCAGTCCCAGTATCAACCCCTGAGGAACACGACTCGTCACTGCTCGCCTCTTGGACCTTTATTACTCCCCAGTGTGTGTCCAGTGTGTGGGGTCAGTGACTGCACCCAGACAGATTCTCTATGTTCAGAGGGCAATATTTACCCCTCTGTCTAGAGGATTTAGTCATTTTGCCAGCAGGTTTTCAGTCATAGTTCTGGCTTTGTTTGAGCTTGTCAAATAGCTTCCCCTGGGTTTTTTCTTTGTACTGATGAGGAACTTTATTCAAGGTACTGGTTTCCCTAGTTAAAAAAGATGTCCAATAACTGCCTGAGGTCTTTGGCTGCTGGTGGAGCACACAGCTAAGCTCAGGAAGACTAAAGCACCAAGTACCGCACTGGCCTACCTACCTTCCCTGGGTAGCTGATGCTAAAAATAGCTTCAATCAGAAAAGGGTGCTAGAATGAAAAGATCAAAGTGAGTTGCTGAAAAAAATCGAGTGGGGATTCTCACTTTCACACCTAGCTATTTAGGGCATGCTTTTTTTTCATTTTCTCTTTTATCCGTCCTATCTTAACCACCACCTGTTCTCATTTCTGTTCTTAAAGAGCCCAGCAGACCAGAATTTATATGTCTCTCTTTCCTAGATACCTTAACTTTCACTAGAGGCCATTTTTTCTATGTAATTATTTATTTTTTTGGTACATTAACTTTACTAATTAAATGCTTCAACTCTTCAGATTATCAGTCAGGACAAGTGTAGCTCAAATAAGCTAAATGTAGTGCCAGTCACTTTTAAATATTTATATAAATATAGAATCATAGAATGGTTAGAGTTGGAAGGGACCTTAAAGATCATCAAGTTCCAACCCCCCTGCCATGGGCAGGGACACCTCTGACTACAGCAGGTTGCTCAAAGCCCCATCCAGCCTGGCCTTAAACACTTCCAGGGATGGCGCCTCCACAACTTCCCTGGGTAACCTGTTCCAGTGCCTCACCACTCTCACAGTAAAGAACTTCTTCCTAATATCGAATCTAAATCCCCCCTCTTCCAATTTAAAACCATTACCCCTTGTCCTATCACTAGACTTCCTGACAAAGAGTCCCTCTCCAGCTCTCCTGTAGGCTCCCTTCAGATACTGAAAGGCTGCTATCAGGTCTCCCTGGAGCCTGCTCTTCTCCAGGCTGAACAGCCCCAGCTCTCTCAGCCTGTCCTCATAGGAGAGGTGCTCCATCCCTCTAATCATCTTAGTGGCCCTTCGCTGGACCTGTTCCAACAGTTCGATGTCCAAATATACAAAGTACTCTTACCTGGAAAAGCTGTTTTGATCTATGTATAAAACAAAATGGAGATAAGAAACACTTAGAAAGACTTGAAACGTACGCAAGACAGAAAGCAGCTTATTGAAAAGCATGGTTCTCAGAAGCTTTCCTCAGAACGTCTGAACGCTTGCCTCTGACATGTCTGATGAACAATGTCTGCGCTGGTAACATATGGTGCTAACTCTCCTTTCTACATGTTTTTGTTTAAGCCTGTTGCTTTGATATTAGAGTGGTGGATAGAAGAAATCCAGGAAAGGCAATAAATGTTGACTGGGTTTAATCTAATCCCAATGGGCAAAAGAGCACAGGATACCCTTCCTTTGCAGATGACGTGGTTGCTCATCTTGGCTCTGACAACAGCAGCCTTCAGCCCACTTTTCCTTCCTGATCAGGCTATCTCTTCTGCTCTGTTCAGGGTTGCTTCTGGCACGTCTTGCTTTGGTAGCAAAGAGCCTCTGTAGTACCTGCAGTGCTGAAAGGAAGCACTGGCTTGTATCTAATTACCCAGTAACTCAATTTTCTGTAGACCACCAGCTCTTCTACCTTCAACTCTAACTTCCCAGAGTTCCTCTCTATCTAGGCATGCATAAGACATGCATCACTGTCTTACTGAGTTTGAACATTACATACAGCTGTTAAGGATTAGGAATAATGACTCCTGTCTGCCAGAACATCTAATTCTTTGTAGCTGTTTTGTTCTACAAGTATAGTTAACTGCAGAAAACAAGGCAATAAATGCTTTCATTCTCCTAAATACCTGGTCTCCTCTTTTGTGCTTCATGTGTATAATAGATAGTTGGCAGTGGCCTGTACGTGTCTAGTTACTGGCAACATGTCCACAAAATACCGATATGGTTGCTCTCGACAGAAAGGAGTGTCATGGAGACGTGTGACATGGGCTCTTAGCCCCTATATCTCATAAGTCTGTTTCTGTGTTGCCTGTGTTCTGTGTTATCTGAACACCAGTAACACTGACTTCTGCTCTGTGGATTCAGGAAACTGCTTTCCTATCCACGGAGAGAAAATAAGTGCTTTGCCTAATCAGTAGGAAGCTGTCTCTTCTCCTGTGTCCTGCAGTAGATGAAGACTGAAGTTGGAAAGAAGAGGGAGCAGGAAGGGAAACAAACTGACTGAAGTAGTGAACTCTTTGTTCTGCTTAGAGGATTTTTACTACCCTTTGGCATTATTTCCTTTAACAAGGAGGTTTATGTTTAAGATGTTTGGGCACTGAGAAGGGCTACAAGAAAAGCGCAAAAGAATCTAGATAGTTCTTTTAGGGCACAAAACACTACGCTGATTGTTCCTCAGGTTTGAAGCCAAGTGTCTCTAATCCTGGGCATGATGCTTTACCATCACACAGATCTTTGTTCCTTCTGCATGACTGATGCAGTTGCATAATGGGCCTAGAGGTCTTTCATATGGAAAGCAGGCTAATTCTGGGCATAACCATTATATCACTGGCATGTGGTGTCCTTAAGTCCTGGTCTCATGGAGTTCCAAGCACCTTCAACAGTGTACTGAAAATCACCAGTGCTTCAGCAGAAGCAGTAGCAGCATTTGGAACAAGCTACTGCTGGCAGAGAGAGTCACCAGGGTGTCTCACTAAATATCTTGTAGACAGATATTCTTTGGCTAAGGGAGCACTTAGGAGTGTTCACACTGCGGGCAGAGGCAGCGATGGTGTGATTCCTACAGGACACTGCATGAAGTATTTGCATTTCTTTGTGGTCATTAGGTTAAACTGTTTCTTGCGGATGGGTAATGCAGTTGGCACTCTTGGCTCTCCCCAGTGCATTGCAAGGGGGGTAAATAGAGGCCATGGAGAATTTCATTGAAGGAAATGATGTACCTGTCAGCATTGTCTGTGCAAACATATCCTCAACTATTAACTTTACAAGATTTAAAATAACAATTTTGATCAACCTTTAGAGGTAAAGGCAAAGGCTCTAGAGCCTTTATTTTTGCAGCACTTGTAAAATTGAGGTGAGGTCTTTGTTTTGGTCTGGGATGTGCAAGAAAAACAAGTCAAGCTGTGGAAAAAAAAACCAAAATGAGAAAAATACCACAATGTGCAAACCTGTGGTCTGACTTCACTCTCAGAAGTAGGCGCTATATAAAGGTGTTATTGCACTTCCTGAGTGCAAGGGCTAGTGCTTGAAATCAAGCTGTGAGATGTTACTCAACCAAGCAGCACAGGGAAGAAGTGTGAGAGTAGTAACGGGTAAGAGAAAGCTACGTCTCTTTGACAATGACACTTATTTCGCATACTCCGTCTTTGCACCAGGGGAACACCTTTCAAAGCCATCCATCTATCCAGACTGTGTTGGTACTCATAAAACTCCAGACCATAGACAGAGTTTTGTCTTTGGGGGTGTAATAAAGCAACCTGTAACTGCCACAACTGCAGTCCTGCCTTCCTGCTGGCCCCAGGAAACTCACACCAAACTGGCAAGGCGGGAACAGACCTTGGCAGCACCCCAGAAGGAACCAAAAACTAGCACAGCCTATGTGACCACTGGGCTAAGCACCCTCTTTTCTGGAGATTTTTCTGGGAAAACATATTATTGCCTTAAGCTCTTGGTAGTCTGCCTGCTTCTTAATTAGTAGATCACTTCAAATTGTGAAAGAATTCATGTCTTTGGAAACTTTGCCAAACTTCAAACAAAGGAAAGGAAAATACATGAATTATAGCAGAAACAACTGCTTTGCACTAGCTCTGCAGTGAGTTAGGGAGGACAAATGGTATCACATCTATGTGTGAGGATGATCTGTGACAATAAAATCCTGCAAGGGAAATGATGCACTGAAACTGCATGGCAGCACCACAGCAAACCTTTAGTTCTGTATCAAGTTCAGCTTTTATGTATTTTATACTTTATTTGGTGAAGCTCCCTATGCTAGATACCCTTATAGGCTATGAAATGAGTGCCTTACTGGAAGCACAACAGCAAGCGCGCCAGAGAACAGGGAAAGCACGGAACACAAAAGCAGGGCATGTACAGACACGTATGGGGTGGTGGGAAAAGGCTGCTGTGGAGCTGGTGGCGTAGAAAAGGTTAAACTAGAAGAACGAAAGGAGGGGGATAAGCTAGGGAAGAAGCCAAGAGGAGAAATGAGACTTAGGCAATCACTAAAATACAGTAAAATTACTGTAGTTTCTCCAGACATAACTATGTTCTTCTCTGACACGTCACAAAGGATCATGAAGCCCTTTGTGTAAAGTCATATTTTTAATAACACAGTTTGTATAGGGTGACGTTCGAGAAACAAGCTGCGTGTTTTTTAGCACTCATCTACGTTGGTACGTGTTCCACTGATCATTCCATTTGTGGGTCTCATTAGTTTGGCCCATCCAGAGTACACTTCTTTTTGGACGAACTGTCGTAACTTCATTTCGGCAGCTGAGGGCACTCCACGACCAGCTAAGCGGAAAACGGGGTGCTGCCGACAGCTGACCTGAGGCAGGAGGGCAGGCATTTTGGCAGCAGAAAGCAAGCACTGAGGCCAGCTGGGTAAAAGGCCAGCTCTGCCGGCCAAGCCAGCGTGGCTGCCACCGAGCCCAGCATGCACGGCAGGGCTATCGGTGTGTGTGACTACAGGTGGGCGGCTCAGACTGGCATACCGGTGACCGAAAAGTGGGTTAGCAGCACCTCAGGGTTAGAAGGTCAGTTGTGAGACGGTCTGGAGGCCAGAGGTAGATGGTGCTGATACTGATTTCACACGAGGACTTGTTCACCCTGGCGAATTCACGGCCATGAACAGTGCCAAGGCTCTGTAATATGCAGGGAGTTGGACATCCAGGATCTAATGCACTTCTTTCTGGAAATTTAAGTCTTCAAACACCTCTTTTTCCCAATGCTAGGGTAAGAACAAGTGGTTCCTGCCAAGACCTTCTTCCCACAAGCCCACAATTACGCCACTTATGACCCTGTCAAATTCCCATTCCTCATCTGACCCAGGGATTTATGCACACCCAGGCTTCTCAGACCCTTCATAATCAGCCTTTTATGAAAAAGCCATTTGTGCCAAAATGAAGCTGTAGGGATAAGGGATTACTTTTTTTTTTTTTTTTTTCTGGGGGCAGAGACAGAAGGCATATCTGATGCCTGAGTTCGGGCTACATTTGCCCTGTTTCTTGGCAGGGTAACTGCAGTGCTGCATACTGGATCTGGCTACAAAGCTGCTGCTATCTTAGCTTGCAAATGAGCTTCTCGTGCAGGCTGCAGGTACACTTGAACACTCTGCTGATGTAACTTGGAAGAAAAAGTGCCGTATTACAGAGTACTGGCTAGGATGTTTTCCTCTTGCAAGATATGAAAGGGTTAGTTTCAAACCTTTGCAATAATGTTATTTTATCCAGGAGAACAGCTGTAGAAGGAAAAAGTGAAATACATTAATTGCAAAATACCCAGTAGCTCTCCACAGAAGCTAAGAAAAGTAAGTAATGTAAGTGTAAAAAATGCAAGTGCCAGCACATAAGCTTTTAGAGGTCTCTGGAACACTTAAGTATTGAACTTAGTACCTACAGCTAAAGTTACCGGATGAGCTGTGAATCTTTGGACTTAGAAGGCAAGGCGGAGCTTGCAAGACAGTTGAAAGGCTGGAGAAGAGCAAAGATAAAGCTGCACATTCAGAGGCAGAAAGGACAGAAACACAATCCATCAACAGGGTTAAGAATGCTGTCAGAAATTCTTGTTCCTGCAACCACTTTTCTGTTGTAAAACCTTGCAACGAATAGTACGGTAAACTTGGCACCTTGAGACAAGTCTTAGGTAAATGCTACCTGTGCCAGCGTGGGAGAAGCAGTCTTAGAGTAACTGAACAGGCTGCAAAAGGCAGCCCAGCAGCCTCATGGCCTTTTATAAGTCAGAAAGAACAGAGCTTCAGCAAAGTATGTGAGAATAAATAGCCCTAGTCTTGCTTAGCAGAACGCTTTGTATATTCAGCTTTAACCATGGGCTTGTGCCCTATTAAAGTCAACTTAACGATTCCCCTAAACCTTGACCAGCCAAAGCCCGTTTTTCTGAAATTTGCATTTTTCCATGTGTAGTACCACTTCTTTCCAATGGAGGGAGAACGTGTACGTCTATTCTGCCCATTTTCCCCTTTCCCAATAGGTCTTTCACCAGAGCAGGCCAAAGCAACTCATTGACAGAAAACAAAGCATCAAGAGATCACGTTTGTATTAAGTAACTTATTTTGCAATAACGGATCCTAATTTGGAGAAAGTATAACTTTGTAAGGGAAATAATATTTGCCCGGGAAGCCAATGCTTGTAAGGCTATCGGGTGAGTGGGCACAGGTCCGAGTACAGTCCGTGTATCCCAATTTTTCCCTCTTCTTGTTTTTACCTCTACCCCTGTGGTTAATCAGTAGTAATACTAACATGACTCGACTAGACTTTGCAGAGTGAAGTAGGAAGTAAGACACCTGCATGCAGGAGCGTGTGTCCAGTAAAAAAATGCAGATGGGTAGAATAAGAGTGTACACAATCCAATATATTTGGCACTTGAGCACTGTTACCTTCATATTGCAATACCTGTGTAGGAAAACTTAAATATTGTTGTTCTGCAGTTTTTCCATTTCGGGGGGAGGTCTCATAAAGCATGCATCTGGATGCTGACACTGTAAAATAAGTATATTTTGCTGTTATTTTAAGATCTGAAATGAGGGATGTTCAGAGACTGACACTGAAATAATTTCTACAGTTACACAATCTGAGAGTTATTTGTATTAAGTCAACTATACAGCAGGACAGAGGTATTCTTAGGGTATGCCAACAAGCAAATAGCACTTCAGAAATGCGTGAAAAATAAGGAAGTCATGAACTTCAGCATTTTTGCATCTTCAGGATGGGAGAAACGCAAAGCTATTCCGCATGTCAAAACTCTTCTTCCCCATACACACTTCACTCTTCAACAGCCTGTCCGCAAGCCTCTGGACCGGAGCTCCTGGGCTACACTTGCCTTCAGGGGTCTTCCAAAGGAACTCCGTGCACTCGGGATGCCTAAGGGAATGTTTCTGCCGGTGGGAAGATCCCGGGCAGCCCTGGGGGGCTGTCGCCGGGCGCGAGCTCTCCACTGGGAAGGTGGGACGGGGCAGCTCCTGGCACCGGGGCGTGCTCCCCGAGGGCTTCCACGGCCCCCGAGACACAAACCAGGCCCTGGCTCGTCTGCGGCGGGGCCGCTTAGGCACGGGGGGGAGTGGGGGGAACTCCTTCCCCCCACCGTGCGCAGCCCCAGAGCGCTGCGGTGCGGCTGCTCACGCAGGGCGGCAGCACGGGCCGCCTGCGGCCGAGCCCCGCGGCGACATCCCCGCAAGCCGCGGCTGCCCGCTCCCACCCCGGGGGCGGCGGGGGGCAGAGCCGCCGCCGCAGCCGCCGCGCCGTGCGGGTCAGCCCAGCGCTCCAGCGGCTTTATCCCCCGCCCCGCTCCCGNGCGGGGGCCGTCTGGCAGCACCGGGGCGGAGCCGCCACCTGCTATATAAGGGACGAGCCGGACCGCCGCTCGGTGTTTGGAGCGCGTCGGGAGCGGGGCGGGAGGGCGAGGGAAGGAGGGGAAGGGAAGGCAAGCGGGCAGGACGGAGCCGGCGAAGGGTGGTGATGGAGCTGCTGCGGACCATCGCCTACCCGCCGGGCGGCGGCGGCAGCGCCAAGG
>VZSF01005030.1:24890-42906 GCA_013398295.1 Chionis minor
CCCCGCCGCCGAGGTCTCCCGGATTATAACCGACCCCACGACGGGGAAGCGATACTGCCGCGGCAAGGTGCTCGGAAAGGTAATGGCCGCGGCGGGACACCGGCCCTCCCGGGGCGGCGGCCGGTGTGTCCTGGCCCGCCCGCCTCGGCGGAGCGCGGCGCAGCGGCGGGGGCCGCTTCCCTGCGGGGGATGCTGGGGTGCGCCGCGCCCTGGGACTGGCCCCGCCGTCCCGCCGGCCAGGCGCAGCGGGCCCGAGCACCCGCCCTCGCCCCCGACTCGCCTCTGCCCCCGAACGCGAGCGGAACCGTGCCTGCGGCTCGGGCGAGCCCGCAGAAACGACCTGGATGGTGGATGCGGGGCGGCGGGAGCCGCGGCGCCAGCCTTCAGATAGGCGGCGAACCTAAGATCTGCCTTTCACCAAATTATCCCGTGCGAAGGAAGTTGTGCGGCTTGACTAATACATGAGCTGGTGAATGACTAAGTGTGGGATTTCTTTCATACCTGCTATTAATTGCCTTTTTCTCGTGTGTCTTTCTAGGGTGGATTCGCCAAATGTTATGAGATGACAGATTTGACAACAAATAAAGTTTATGCTGCAAAAATCATTCCTCACAGCAGAGTAGCAAAACCTCATCAAAGGGAAAAGGTGTGTGTGCATGAATGACTTTTTTTTTTTTTTTCTTTTAAAACTCTCTTTGTGTGCTGGATTGCCCAGCCCTTTTCCTGAAATGATTCTGATAGAACCGTCTGCTCAACCTTGTGGACATAAGGCTAACAACACTTCTTTTTTTTTTTCTCCCTCTTGTCTCTTCAGATTGATAAAGAGATCGAGCTGCACAGAATGCTTAATCATAGACATGTTGTGCAGTTTTACCACTACTTTGAAGACAGAGAGAATATTTACATTCTTCTGGAGTACTGCAGTAGAAGGGTGAGCATCAGCTAGGAGAAATCCAGTATTTACTTACCTGGAATCTGCAACTAATTTAAATGTGTGATGTGTAAAAGGTATCTTTTGTGGCTTCTTTAGTTGTCAGTTCTACGTGCATTGATTTACTTTTGCTTAAGGTTAATCTTGCGTCTGAACGTTCTGTGACATTTCTGCCTTTGTTTTTCCTCTGCAGTCAATGGCTCACATCTTAAAAGCGAGGAAGGTATTGACAGAACCAGAAGTACGATACTACCTCAGGCAAATTGTGTCAGGGCTAAAGTATCTTCATGAACAGGAAATCTTGCACAGGGATCTTAAACTAGGTAAGTTCTGCTCCTTGCTGACTTCAAAACGCACTCCTCCAGCCCTGTCTGCATTGCACACTTGTATGGTGATAGCCTAATTAATAGAATCAGCTCAGTCTGTCTTTACAGTGGAAACTTGGAGTGCTTACGGGATGACATTAAGCATTCCTACTTTAAAAAAAAAAAATCTTTGCTAGCTTCTGGCTTTGAACAAAGTATGACTCAGCACCTGTGGCAAATGCATTCCTACCTTGCAAGAAAAGGGCTAACTGGAATTTCTGTCTGTTAGGTAACTTCTTCATTAATGAGAACATGGAACTAAAACTGGGTGACTTTGGCTTGGCAGCTAGACTGGAACCGCTGGAGCATAGGAGGAGGTAGGAGTCTAAAAAAAAAAAAATGTAAAGTAGTAAATGAAACCAAATTCATTTAGAAATGAAAAATCCTGTTCCGTAGCAAAAGCTAATTGCTTCTGGGATCAAGACTTCCCCTTCTAGAAAGCAGCCTGCTGTGCTTTGACTTCTGCTTTCCTCTATTATTATTTGAATAATAGCAAATGCCAGAGGCAGGGTACCTGGCTGATGAATAGTGCAGATATGAGTCTGCTGTTCTTGTATCACAAAGACACCATGAAACACATCCACCATATTATTAACATTCATACAGCTCCTCTTTAGGAGTCTGTAAGTTCTTGTCCAAACTTGAGAAGAAAACCTGCCCTATGAAAAGAAGCGCTTTCTCTCTGAAATACTAACAGGCTCTGTGGCCTCTTTGATTTGCAGAACAATATGTGGCACACCAAATTACCTCTCTCCAGAAGTCCTCAACAAACAAGGGCACGGCTGTGAATCTGACATCTGGGCCTTAGGCTGTGTAATGTAAGTATTTCACTGCCTTTGAAATGAAATATTTCTATCACTGGCTTAGGCTTTTAAAAGTACAAAGGGGATGCAGTGCTGCATCAGTTTGCAGCCCTTTATGCCTAGACCAAGTGCAGAAATTCTCTTTCGTGTCAGGAGACAGACAAAGCCTTTTCAGTAGTTGCAGATAAATATTGTGGGTGTATCAAAAAATTAAATAAAACTAATTTCCTTTGCTTTTAAACAGGTATACAATGCTGTTGGGAAGACCCCCATTTGAGACCACAAATCTTAAAGAAACGTACAGATGTATAAGGGAAGCAAGATACAGCCTGCCTTCATCTCTCTTGGCACCTGCAAAACACTTAATAGCTAGCATGTTGTCAAAAAATCCTGAAGATCGACCCAGTTTAGATGAAATAATTAGACATGAATTTTTCTTGCAGGTTTGTACTGTCTGTTGTTCTGTCTGAAAAAAAAATCTACCCTAAAAATGCAGTCTGTGGTCTAAAAATTATTTTTTTTGAATCTCATTTCCACAGGGCTTTACACCCGATAGGCTTTCTGCTAGCTGTTGTCACACCGTTCCTGATTTCCATTTGTCAAGTCCTGCTAAAAATTTCTTCAAAAAAGCAGCTGCTGCCCTGTTTGGTAAAAAGGATAAAGCCAGATACCTTGACACACATAGTAAGTGGATTGTAGCTATGCTTGAAACTTATCTCTTATGCCATCAATGTCATGCTAGTAAAGTACAGCTAAGAGATAGCAACAGAGCACTTGTACTTATGTCTCGGAGCTTCTCTGGGTTGGTTTTGACCTCTATCGATAAGTATAGATAGTAGCCTGGAACTTAAGAAGACTTACATAAGTAAATGCTTCTTATGGCATACTGAACATCTATATTGAGCATCTGTTACTCTGTAATGTCTATTAAAGTTTCATCTCGTAGTGATCTGTGCATAATGGTACTGCAGTTCTGGGAAACTGTGGCAGGTTTAGAAGAAGCTACTGGAGGGAGAAAGTGTGCTTTCTGCAGCTAACTTGTTAGGCTTTCGGTAACTGAACGGCTCTTCCAGATGCAGCATTAAGTATTTTTTTCTGTATTACAGACAGACTAGCTAAAGAAGACGAAGAAATCTGCAAGCTCAGGCATGATTTGAAGAAGACATCAATAACCCAGCAGCCCCACAAACACAGAACAGATGAGGTAAATGCAAGTGCAGTTCAATTCAAATCCAATAACAGTTGGGTGGAGTAGCTATAATTAAATTATATTTGACTTGGATATCAGAGCTGGGGCTGTACACAGCATAATCAAGCTTAAATGATTAGCAGGAGTTGCTTTAAGAGGGCTTAAGACAAGCTTCACCAAAGTATGGTAGCCTTTGTAGAGAGACTATCAATTTTGGCTTCTGAGTAATTACAGTACCTGCCTAGAGTCCATTGTCATCTGTGTGGTAACTTGTCTGCCAGGTGCTCTTTCCCAATATTCCAAAATACAGGGCTTCAGTTCATGATTAACTAGGACTTCTTAAAGAATAAATTGCTGAGATCTAATGCTTACCATTTGGCGTTCAGACCTGCACGCAGCTGTTCCCTTGCTAGGGCAGGAGAGCAGAGAACTGATTAATAGTGTGTAAGATGCAAATTGAAGATCTACATAATGGAAAGACCTGGTGTGCCGCTTTAAGCTCAGTCTAGCAGCAGCTCTTTGTACTTGTTGGAAACATTAATGCTAGTTTTCCTAGTATTTATCATTTGTTGAGAGACAGTAGAGCCATGCAAAACTTGTATATAAGCCTTGGCTTGTGTTATGTTTGATGTTTACATGTCTGACATCTCTTCTAGGAAATCCAGCCTCTTATCACAACAGTAGCAAAGCCGGGAGCATTACCAGAAACTAAGCAGATTGGAGACTCTATTCGGATGATAGTCAGGGGAACTTTGGGAAGCTGCAGCAGTAGCAGTGAATGTAAGTGCAGCAAAATGTAATCTCTAATTCTAAATCCCACCTTTTAGTTTCTTCATGTTTCAGACTTACAAGCTTGACACAAACAGCTGCTCTCCTTCCCACCCCTATTTTTGATTCTCTAAATTTTACAGCTAATATTTTGGAAGAATTAAAACTGGAAAGCCATAAAGGCTAAACTTAAAATTACAGTCTAGATAACTGAAAGGTTTAGAATTAAAGCCTACTCTGCTGTCTGTGTGCTCTTGTCAGTCTAATAATCCTTCTCTTTCAGGCCTTGAAGACAGTACCATGGGAAGCGTTGCTGATACAGTTGCAAGGGTATTGCGAGGATGCCTGGAGAACATGCCAGAAGCAGACAGCATTCCCAAAGAACAGCTGACAGCATCCTTCCAGTGGGTTACAAAATGGGTGGACTATTCTAACAAGTACGGCTTTGGGTACCAGCTGTCAGATCACACTGTTGGTGTTCTTTTCAACAATGGGGCGCATATGAGCCTTCTGCCAGACAAAAAGTAAGAATGATCGTTAAACTGAGAACTCACTAATGCAGTTTAAACATGAAATGTTTTTATCTCATCTCTAACCTCCTTAATTTCTTTCTCCTCTTACAGGACAGTACACTACTATGCTGAGCTAGGCCAGTGCTCTGTCTTCTCAGCCACAGAGGCTCCAGAACAGTTCATTAGCCAAGTAACTGTACTGAAGTATTTTTCTCACTACATGGAAGAGAACCTCATGGATGTAAGTTCAGCACCTTTTGGATCTTGAGCTGTAAAAATGCACTGAATGTGAACTGAGCGCTTAACATGGTGTCTGTTCCCTTTCCTAGGGAGGAGATCTGCCGAGCTTGACAGACATACGCAGGCCCAGGCTTTACCTCTTACAGTGGCTTAAATCTGACAAAGCATTAATGATGCTCTTCAATGATGGCACATTTCAAGTAAGTTTGGTAGCATCACTGGAGCAAATGGTTCTAAAATACTTTATTGCAGTAAAACTAGATAAGTGCCAGAAACTGAGAGGACAAAGTATACAAACAGGAACTCATTTCTCTTTTGTAGGTGAACTTCTATCACGATCACACGAAAATCATCATTTGCAATCAGAGTGAGGAGTATCTCCTCACCTACATCAATGAAGAGAGGTTATCCACAACGTTTCGTCTGACAACTCTTCTGGTTTCTGGATGCTCGTTGGAACTAAAACACAGAATGGAATATGCTCTGAACATGCTGCTGCAGCGATGTAACTGAAGGAACTGATTCTGTTAAACCAAACGGACCCTCTTGTTCACTGTGAAATCTACAGTGGAGATGGTGGAGCAACCAGAATGTGATGATGGATGTGTGGTGGTACGAAAACTTGACTGTCCTAGTGTGCTGGGCACACATCTATTAGACAGGAGCCTAAACCTACTGTTGGACTAAAATCATGTGACAAGGAGTTCCTTTGGACCATAGTTTTCCTTGCTTCGTGTGTGTTAAAGATATTTTTGACTTGAACTCTGAGCAGAGTGTGACTGCTTGCTCTGTAAGACAGCATTTCTGATGGAGTTAAACTGTGAATACGCATCTGGAAGGGGAGGGAATGGGGAGCTCCATTATTAGGGGATATCTGTAATAAGCAGCTTCTGGCTGCTTAACTGTGAACTATGGCCATACTCTTCCTTTTTTTTTTTCCAAAAATACCCACACTTGTGGCTGGCAAAGTGCATTCCTTGTTAATATTTTTTTTATTTATTACAGCCTAAAGTGAAGTATTTATTACACAACTGTTTTTTTTTTTTGAACCTTGGCATTTTAAATATAAATCTGTTGGCAATAAAGAGAATGGAAATCTGAAGCATTATTCTCCACTTTTTATAATACAACTTATTCTTCGCTTTTCATTGCTAAAAATCTTGCACGTCTGCTTTCTGTATGCCACTTTAAAAAAAAAAAAGAAAAGGCTGGTACAGGTCAGGATATGAATGTAAGGCTCTAACACTGATCAGTCTGGGATGATGAGTGTGCATAGACACATACAAACACCAGTCTACTGCTGCTAATTGTGGTGTTTGCAGAGTAACGATGTAGGACTTCACACTTTGTTACTACCGAAGGGGCTAAAACCAAAAGTACAGATCTTTTGAAGATACTACACCCTAGAACTGATATTGATGTCTTACACTGACTGAAAAGGACTCCTTACTTCTGGATGATACTTGGTAGACTGTAGCTACGACAATGAGATGTATAATTGCTGTCGAAGCATTGCTCTTAGCCACGAGGCCACTGAAGGATCCTAACACCTCAATGGCAGAATGAATGCTCTATACCTCTCACTGCCCCTCTATTGTGCTCTATCATGCCTGTCTTTGTGCCCTTAGTTAAATGGTAACCCCAGTCAAGGAGAATCAAAACACTGAGAAGATTAAAGGCTGACAGTATCACTTTGGGCTTACTTTACTGAGTCGGTAACATTAGACAACCACAAGTGTCACTAAGATGAAATACCATTTATGGTATGCCGTCAGTTCTCAGCAAAGTAGCTCAAAACAGCTAGGGACAGCGTGGGCATGGCCTGCTGCTTAATACAATGCAATACTATTTACTAGAGCAATTGCTTTCCTAACTGACAAATGGCATTTCCTCCAGTTTAAACTACGCAAATAGATGGGATTATTGAGGACTCATGACTCAGTGCAGGGGGGGGGCGGGGAGTATACTTGCAGGCTGGGATTATTTCTCTCTAGATACTACATAGCACCTGGACCTATATAAACACATAGCAGACTTTGAACAAGTGTTCTGATGCAGTAGCAGGCAGTAGTTCAATTGCTTATCTGTATTAATCCTTGTATAACTGAACGAGGTCTGTTCTGAGAGACAGGCCTCAATTGCCATCAGTGTTTCGATCAAAGCCACTGAATGCAAGGAGCAGGCAGTCAATGTAATAAAGTGCACACTAAACAAGGTACAGATGTCAACCCAAAATAGTGAGCAGAGGAGGTATCCCTGGCTTGCTTCATCTTGCAGCTAGTGTGTAAAAATGTGATTGTTTTCCTTGTATTGAATACTATGCATTAAGTAATATTTATTTACTTCTCAAGTCCAGACAGGAAGACCTAATGGAGTTCTTCAGATGGATTCATTAACGTAACTCTAGGCAGCTCAGTGAAGTTAAATATGTAATGGCTATAGTGAGCAGAATTCGGCTTCCTAGCTGTCTGCTTTCTTCAAGGGATAATGATTGGTGTTATTCTTGGGAGGCCATGACTTACCTAATTCTGCTGCATGCATACAGCACCGTTGAGCCCTTTTCTCTTACCAAGTAAGATCTCACTTGTTGTTTATGACACCAGTAAGCATACAGTTTGTGTGCATTTGAAAAACAAAAATTACTTGAGCTATAGTACTTCTTCAAATGGAAGAACAGTTCTTTCTTTGACTGTGAGCTTGAGAAAGTATGAACCTTTACTTCAGCTGCTACAATTTTGAGAATCAAAATCATCTTTCTATAGCTGAAATTTAGGCTGGTGTAAGCAAATAAACTGACTTCAAGTGCAGGAAGTTTAAAAGTGGATATAAATGCCCCAAATTCTATTGTAGGATTCTAGTTGGTTGTGGACAGTTGTAATGTACCTCACTCAAATACAGTTAAGTGAATCAGTTTGTGCTATACATGTGGTACCAGGATGCTTGGTGCTTTCTAAATCCTTCTGTATTTTTCTGGTTAGTGCTCTGTATCCTTACCTCACTTTTCATTTTCATATTGCAAAATAACAGAGGTGTTTAGATCAGGTTAAGGAGAAATGTATGTTTAAAAGTACACTACCTTTGCCCTAGTCCCTCAGCCCAAGGAGGGAAAGCTGCTTTGAATCTGTAATATAAGAACTTCCATCAGGAACGCAGGTTCTGAAATTCTTTCCCAGGGTGGATCCTGTCTTAATAAGACACTGTAGTGTACTAATTGACCTTCTTTACCCAATCACGTAACGTCCCTGTTGTAATTCTGCATATAGGAAGATTAATATTAGAAAAGTACTTGTCCACTCCTCTATATAAAAAATGTCTTACCTTCAGTTATATGGTCTAGATTTTATGCTTGTCAAGCAGTGATCCCGATCTTTTATAATGAAAACAAGAGCAAACACAGCATAAGACTTTCACTTGGGAGCATATATACTTGAATGAAAATGTGGGGATTAAAGGATTAGGTGAAAGTTGGCACATGGTTTTCACAGGTGGACACAGGAAATAAAATTGCCAAAAAAATATAATCTCTTGTACTCTTATCAAAATGTCTTTATCAAATCTTAAAATATATTTTTGCAAATAAACGTATTTACTTGTGCAGCCCAGTGCGCTAACCTGCCAGTAGCAAACAAATCAGGGAAAACTATTCAAATAGGTCATGCTTCAATGTTAATGTAATATATTACCCAGTGATGCTACTCATCACTCATTACTTGGGCATTCTGTAATCCATTTAAGGTGTTCTGAAATTATTACATTTCATTAAATCATCTCATATTTTGTATAAGACAAAAAAAAATTGAGAATTTGGGTTATAAGCTGCTCTGAAAAGTTGAACAAAATTTCTGACATTGTCTAGGTTACACAGGAAACTAGAAAAAGATTCAGTCATTTTAAAGTTATTTCATTATTTCTGAAAAACAGTCAGATTGGAGAACGATCCTTCAGCTGCCCATCAATAACTGCAAATTTTCTGCCTGATTAGACAGATTCTAAAAGTAAATGTGAATATTCAAAAAAACCTTACAGGTTCTTACAGGTCATTATGAACCCCTGACTAGCTGCACACCCAAGAAATCAACCAGAATCATGCATGGCATAGACCATAGCTTTTTTCTTTTGGTCTGGTTTTATACTCTTTCTGACTTATTAGCATCAACAGAGGCAAAGATATCTTTGATTGAATTGCCACAATGTTAGACCAATACATACAAATTAAGAGGTTAAGCTCCATTTAAATATACAGTACTGGAAACACATACATGGTTAATCAGTGTTTGGAAATTAGTGTAATAGAAAGTAATGTGTAAATTAGCTTCAGGATAGAAGCAAAATTGATTTGAAATGTTCTGTGATACTGACATAGAATTAGGCTAAGTTTGAAACTGTTGCAGTTATTTTCTCTCTGCCATGAAATCATGGGGAAAAAAACATTTTACATTGGCCGTATCAATTCGATGTGATATGAACAGGAGTAAGGTATTATCGTGATTGACAGTTTACTGCTCTTTGCCACTTTGTATTTGAAGAAACACCTTAAACTGGTGCTGGGAACATAAATGAGTTAATGAAATCAACCATACCTTGCACAGAGGCATTATTGGTACCAAACTGGCTCAGGTGAGGAGTTACTAAACACTTTTCTTCAGAGGTTAAAAGACTTCCACAGGCACAGATACCTTACTGTTGCCTCCACGAAGGATTTTGAGTGGAAAAACTGAATTAACTCCCCAGCAATTTGCCAGAATGTAGTGCTGCCTTCTTTTGTGGCAGGCCAGAAATTAAGATTACTCTATGCTCTGCCTCCCTTACTTACCTTGAATGAATGATCATGGAAATGACTGATTATTTTTCCATTGATAATTTCAAAAGTCAGATAAAGGAGTGGGTGGGTGTCTCTCCATATGCTAAAAATCTTAGGCAGAGGTGGACCAAAGAAGTTGAGGGAAAGGTCAGCCCAGAGTCCCAAACATGCTCGATGCTCTGTGTACCAACCCACCCCAATGACTTCAGCACAACCTCTGTAGTCTTTCTGCCAGAGAACAACCCCGATCTCTACCGACCTGTTTGATTTAGTCCAGATGAATACTCTGATTGTGGATATTGCATGGATAAATAGTTCAGATTAAAATTCTATTTAATTCAAAAATTGTCTTAAAAAAATAATAAAGTTAGACACTTGCTCCACAGCATATTTAGTACTTCACTATATTATTACTAGAGGTCTCAGGCTAATCCTTTTTCCCTTCCTGGAGATGTCCTTTCTATCCTCCCTCTGATTTTCTGTCCTTTTTTTCTCAAGATCCTACCCTGGGAAATAAACACCAGCTCATTTCAATTATTTACCTGTATTTAAGACCTTTGGGGCTGATAACCTATCACACAGCTAGGTCCTCCTAGACAAAGATGACTCCAAAGTGCTATAGTAATTCAAATGACTCGTTTAGAACCTGGTCATCTTGCACATCATTCCTGTGGACTGTTCTTCTGAAGGACTCAATTCACAGTATTTCACATCAAATGACCACCACATCAACACTGTTAACAAGATGAATCAAAGAAGCGTTGAGGTCACCGCTTCAATCTTACTGCAGACTCAGGAAGACCTCCCATGCTCCCTCCTGCTTATGTTTCAAATACTGATTTCACAGGCACAGGCACTGGAATCAAATCAATGGGTAAAGTCTGACAGTTCACAAAAATTCTACACATATGAGATTTTCTGCTCTTAAAAGTAGCCCCTGTAATTTATAACTTATGGTGATAAGGCTCTTATTCCTTATTTATTATAAATAAAGACGTTCAAGAGTTCAAAGGAGGTTTCTGGGTTCACTGGAGACAGGGCTCTTGTAGTGGGATTCTGGCTCCAGTAGATGAAGACTACTGGTTCTGGTGGGAGGAGAAGAGGGAAGTATAGCACATTGTACAGTAGGCTGTGACAGAGGAGGATAGTCTATGAGAGTGGAAGAAAGTAAGCAAGGTTATGCCATCAAAGCAAGCTTAATCTTCTAAGAAAAAAAAAAAAAACAATTTGCTTACCATTCTCAAGGCCAGCTTCTCATGCCTGCCATCACATTAAGTCATGGATAGCTGCAGTTAAAAATGCATCAGCTACAGTAAGTGGATAGAACAGGAAAGGCTGGACTTTTTAGTACAGGAAACCCAAGGCAGCTGAGACAAGATCATGCTAATTTAAATGCCTTTTATTATGTATTAGCACAGGCTGCAACAGTTGTATATGGTATTTTACCTAGAAAATCAAAAAAGCTGTCCTGATTTTCAGATGCCTCGACCTCTGTTAGCGCTGAGCACCTATGGAAATGAAAAGGGATGGTCTCTGCTTACGATCGAGGGTAGATATCTCGTAACAGGACACGGGGCGTGATAGTGTCAGGCAGGGGTTACGGAAAGGGGAATGTACACAGGGTGATTATAGGATTTTTCAGTAGTATATGATGCTGTTTCTGTCTCTCTAAGCATTTTCACTGAGCTTCTCATCCTCACATCTGATCATCTCCACATCATGTCAGTTCCTTCTTGTTATTGTTAATTATAAATAATTAGAAGGTTAGCTCGGGAGGGTGAGTCATGGCAGAAGAGGGTATGTGGGAACATATGGGTTTACAGCGGGGTTCTGGAAAAAGTGAGGGAGCTCGTAACACCAGGAAGAAGAGAAGGTGCTGGAGAGCCATGACCCGGGGGAGGGAGCCCTGGGAAGGAAACATGGGGGAGGGCTGACTGGGGCAGCCGGTGGAGGGAAGATGCCAGCAGGCACAGGCACACGTTTTGGACCCTCCCCTAGAGCAAACGTGCTGTGAAGGAAGTGGGGTCAGGGAGGAAGGAGGCAGCCGGCTGAGGTGCTCCGTGGGGCAGGCCTGGCAGCAGGCCCAGCAGCACTGTGTCTGCAGGCCCTGCCCGCAGGAGGCCTGGGACGGGCCCAGGGCAGGGAGGCCTGGCTGCAGGCCTGGCGGGGGAAGGCCTGAGGGAGGCCTTGCAGCAGGCCCAGCACAGGGGAGGCCCAATTTCAGCCACCTTTGCCGCATGGATGAGGGTCATCGTGGGGCTGGGGAGGGGCAGAAGAGGAGAGGGGAATGGACTGGGACAGGAGAAAGCAGGAGGCGCACAGGGAGAGTGAATGCCCCTGCACATCGTGGCGAAGGTGCCATGTCAGGAGGCAGCATGCTTATTATATGCAATGTGCATCTCTGAGGAAATTAAATGTGAATTATGTGTTTAGAAAATTTTCACATTCTCACTGAAACAAAGGATTAACAATGATCCAGTTAGATTAGAGGTGCTAGCACTGGGGACCAGAATGGCAAGACAATGCATTACTCCTCTGAGTCACTGGTTTCGTTCTCACATGGGCCTTTATTACCTGCAAATCTTTACCTCCTGATGGTTGCCTATGGACTATGTGAAATGAGTTGGTGGCTCATTCCTGTTCTTACTGAGAAGGTATCCACATTACAAAAATCATCACTGCTAATTACAAGCCATTTGCACTAATTGGTATCCTTGCTGGAAGGCTTCAGAGGGAAGAAGGCTAATGACTAAACAACAGGCACGGCAACTAAAACACCCTGTTTCCATGAAGCTGGGCTCCCCACAGGTCAGGGACTATGTGGGGTGAGTGACCAGGGATATGGTTGTTACCTGAGGTGTATAAGATATGGGTGTCCTTTTTAGAACCGACCACTGATTTTCTGAGCCTTTCCGATTTTCTGAGCTTTCAGTAGCGGTGGGGATTTGTGACTTTTGTATGCTGTACCTGTTCTGTACAGAACTTCCCGTCTCCAAGTATTTTACCGTAGTTTATTTTCTGACTTTTTCGTTGTTTCTGCTTTCATTTGACTGCCCATCATCTGCATAAGTGACAAAGCAGATAATTTCTGGCTTCTAATTTATACATCATAGGTGAGATTAATGTCTTCTTAATAGATTGCTTCTTTTGCCTCAGGCTTCCCTTTTCAGATAGTTTCAGATGTGGAAGCACAATAGAAAGTGATTGTAACCGTCCATCCTTCAATGAGAAAAGTAAAATGAAGAAAAAAACAGTAAGCCTCCTGTCTCCTGGATTTACTAGTTACTGGCTAACTTTGCATCATGCAGCATCTGTGTAACTGGAGAAGCAGGGGGAAACCCCCACATATTAGTGAAGCTGAGTAATAGCAATGGCAAACGTACCAGACAGAAAGAGCCTTTATGTTTCCTGTATATACAGATATCAGAGATTTGGCATGCAGAGCTCAGATAATCTGAAACATTTGGAACAGACAAGCAAAGGACGGTTTATGGGATAAACCGATTTCAGGGAGATGTGCGGAAATTGGAAATACAGTTACTTGAAAAGAGTGACAACTTAGCAACATGAAACAAGGGCCTTGCCCAAAATGAGAGTCTGTGCCATCATTGTCCCTGTAGCTGATGGTCTAGTTCCCCTTCTTGAATGTTATATTCACCCAACTCACACCTGGAGTACTGAAGGTCCCCTTGGAAATCTAGTATTCAGGAGCTCTTCTGCAGGGCTTCCCACTTCACAAATTCTTCCTGGATAACTAACACACTGCTATGCAGAACAAGCCTGTTGGATAAGGATTGCTAGTACATCCTTTTTGCAAAAGTAAAACAGACATTAGAGGGAATTTTTTTTATCAGTTTGAGATCTCTTTCTTCCGTGTTTCTCAAATGCTCAGAGCTCTTAGTAGTATCAATTACTCCTTCTCTTGCCCAGTGTTACTCCTAATGAGGTCCTGGAGTCTCAAAGCAGGAACCTGGAGGATGAGTAACTTGCAGCTACTGATGACCTTGCTTTTGGGGAAGGGAAAAAGCCAAAACAACCAAATTCGTGAAAGGATCCTATAGACAGGCACGGCATTTTCTGCTTAACTTTGGTTCTTCCCACAAACTGTGTATTTATGCTGTGGATTTACTGAAACCAGGGTCCCGAAAAAACAGAGTGGTCCTGTAATTATGTGACTAGTTTATGTTGTACGAATAACCTTTGTTCTACAGTTTCCTAAGGTTGAGTATTGGACATTGCAATTATAATTATGTTCAATAGCAGAGGTTTATAAATACTGTTTTTTAACCAACTTGGATTCCGCTAAACTTGAAAATGGAGGAAAATGTAATCAGTGTATTGTCTGCCATTTCAAAGACTTTCAGAAATTTAATTAAATTAATTCTCTCTTTGATAGCCTAAAGAAATAGCATTTTCATGTTTGTAATTTCAATAGTGCTTATAAAACGCTTTCTGAGTTCACTAGAGTGAAGGGATCAGTTATCCAATGTTTTCTACTAGTGAACTGATGTAAAACAACCATAAAACTTTAAGTCCTTTAAGTCTCATGCTTTCAAGAATGCTTACAAAGTAAGATTATAGCAGACACAGAGAACGAGTAGAATGACTCTACCTAATACTGCCTAGGGGTGAGTAAATCCATAACAGTTTTAAGTTAAATTTAGAAGAAACCTTGCAGTATTTCAGATACTGGACAGCAAATTGCAGCACAGATTTGACTTCTTTTCTGAGTGGAGCAATAAAGAAAAGTAAAGAAGTTTTATAATTTCAGCTGAATTTGACTTAATGGTATCATTTTAAGAAGGAATCTCTTTCTTTGTCTGTGATGAATATTTCCCAAAACTGAAGGAATGTGAAATCATTACCTAATTTAAATGGAATAGACACTCCTTATTGCCTTAGGTGCTTATTACGGGTAAATCATGCTCACCTCGGTCACATTAGCAGTTCCACTGGTATCAGGAGAACTGCACTGAGAAAGAGAAGCTGCGTTTGTTGCCAGTGCTCTCATTAGGTAAGGGCCTGAGATAGCAGATCTTTTGGAATGTGACTAGTACTGATGATTTCTAGGGGTGGTTAAGCGTCTTTCTGAAGCGAAAGGTCAAGAGATCCCTTCTCCTGAGGGACTTGCAGTTGCTGCCAGTGAATGCTGTCCTCTGCAAAACCCTTCTGATTTCAGAAAATGTTGAGATAGGCCCGAGGAGCTGAGTTAGTATCTCCTGTTGCAGGAGTGTGAACTAATTATAGATACAGAATAATTGTCGAGTAATAAGGTGGTGAGGAATGGCAGAAGGAACAACAATAAGATTATGTGGTCACTTGGCAAGGGATGGTGCTTGGTATAATGCAGTTAAGGGGGTTTGTTTGTTGTTGTATTCTAATTAGGGTGTATGTCCTATTTGGCTAGTGTTATTAAGGTGTTGTGAAAGGAGTGTGTCTAGGGGATGGACTTAAGAGAATTCAGGACAGTGAACTTGTAGAACAACTCAGGACAGGCACTCTCTGCAGAGGGTGTGATATGGAGAAAACACAGCAAGAGCTCTTGGAAAAGATACAGAGACTGATGGCATTGGTAAAGTAGGGGACATAGTCTGATGGGTCACACACCTGGGTAAGAGGACACAGCAAAGTGGTGATACGGCCTGATCTAACACCACTAAGATAGCGAACCATTAACCTAAATAAAAACCATGATCAAGTCCACAGACACGATTTTTGAGAAAATGCCTCTACAGGCAGAAGCAGATGGGCCTGAGCTTGGACTCTTTTTGCTCCAAGCTGGTCAGAAGCAAGCACCTCTGGCCCTCATAGCTGTCATCCCAAATACACCCTAAAAAAGGGCAGCTTGGGTATGGTGTAGTTATATGGCTTGTGGATAGGGCTGGCTTACACTCAGGCTGTTTGGAATGGGCAACAATGATCACACCTAATATGTCCATCTGTGTAAACATACCGACTGAAATCTTCAGTTCCGGATCTGGAGTGATTTCAAGCAGTGTTAAATTCGCAACAAATGGCTAATTCTAAACATGTCGTCTGAAGTGTGAATTTCCATTCACGCATACCACCTGGGAGCACACTTCAAAGGATGTGCTTCTCCCACTCTCCTACTAGTAGCATGGCTTGAATATGCAATGGGTGAGCTCTGGAGCAAAGATGCAAAGGCTGGCTTGTGAAAAGTTGGGGTTTGAGCATGATACTTGTGGTTGGAACCGAGTCCCTTGGGGGAAATATTGCAAAATTTGCTATCTTCTTTGAGGCATGAGACCTGCCTTTTTTGAGCTCTGGAAAGTGGTGATAGCTGTTTGTACTCGATCTGTTTCATGAATGCTCCTAATTTTTACTAGTCGTCCCAATTTTGGATTATTCTTCTTCTTCTCCTCCTCCNATGGGGAGAGCTTCCAAACTCACACAGACAATAGTTGTCCAAAGTTCCTGGTAAGAAATTTTCTCTGATAATACAAGTTCATACTCAGGTGCAAATTCCAGGTAAGTCCTGTTTCCTTTCTGTGCTGCTTGCTGTGCTAGGTGTTTTGACTCTCTCTTCAAAGCCTTCTGGGATATTTTGCTCTTTCTAATGCCAAAGCACAAGTTAGATGGAGGTTAATCTATCTGGACATGGTTTTTCCTTTTTCTACTGAAGGAATGTTCTCTTATTAAGACAATTTAAGAAAGTTGGTTTAAAGATAGAGAGAAATTGTCTTTTTATATCAGAGCTGCTAAGCATTTGTAAGTGTTCAAGTGTGAGTCAATATGAACAAACTATGCTACTGTGCACACACAGTGAGTATGACTCTTTGGATTTATTGTATGGAAAATATAGTTAACTCTGGATTGGTCGGCTCTGCATTAGTTTGGGAAACGTGGGACACTAAACAGTGGGAAAAGTAGCCAGTTACTGCAAAAATATGAGAAAAGCCCTCTCTCTTATGTTATTTTTTTGTGTTTGGGGTTGTTTGGGGGTTTTTTAATTATTTTTTTTTTTAATGTACTAAGTAAGACCTGATCATTTAATACGGGGCATGCTGTTACTATCTAGGATGGCCTGAGAAGCATGCTTGGCATCCCACCTTTTCTGTGCTTCTTTATCAGCTGCTTTCCTTCCCATCTTAACTGATTCTTACTTTGGTGTTTTATTCCTTAGCCTTTGTAGTTTGCCTACAAAGGTATCACACACCTCTGCTATGAATGTGCATGCCTTTGTCTTCTCTTTCATCTGACCTTGCTGGAGTTCCTCGGAAAACACTGTATTTGTTTGTCTGCCACACAGTCTTATTCTTTGCTCTCGTTTGTAAGTAGAACTGCATCAGTGCTGATGCAGGTCACAAATTAAACAACCCTTCCCTGCTAAATGTAGCTTATGAATATTATATGCAGCAAAATACAAAATTATAATAAACTGACTAAAATTTTGTTAATTACAGAAAAAATGCCACTCAGTTTTGGAACTCTTGAATACAAGCAGTTCACCTTTATCTGGGTTAAAAGGAAGGTATGTTTTTCAGGGAGCGGGTGAACATTTCTGGTTCCTGTCAGAAACCTCATTAAACAAACAAAATTGAGATACCCAGATTCATTATTCTCTTTTGAAAATCTAAGAATGTTGTCATTGTGCTACCAGATAATTTAACACGTCTTCTAGCACATTGTTCTGCTTATCTGCAGCTACTCAGCTAGAAGACTCATTAGCTTTTACATGTTAAATATTTCCCATTTTCTTTTTGTGGTTTACACTTCTACTCTATTTTCCAAATTAATTCTATATTGAAATTGATGACACTAAAATGTACTTAGCCACTTTCTCTATTTCAGTTTTTATTCTCTCTTACAAAATATAGTGTAATTTATGTTTTGTTTACCCCATGAAAGAGCAAGAATTAATGACACTCTCAAAAATAAAATATCCTTTCCATCTTCTATTTGTGTAAATCTACAAAACTAGGTTATATCTGGAAAGGGGGGAAAAAATGTTCCCCAATACTCCATGGCTAATGAAACTAAAGACTTAAATTCTGACAGCTTTCTGTCTTTGAGATTTGTCAATTTTGATTGGAATTGCATGGCCATTTCCTGCATAATGGAGATTGTGGTGATTTCTGTGAACTTTTTGTATCCTTTGTAGGTAATTTAGGGAAATTCATCTGGAGGAATAGTGAAGAAACCTTACAGAATAAATGAGGTGCCACAGGCCTGAGAGGTGGGCCTGTTCCAACCTCATGCATTTCAATAAGGCCAAATACAAGGTCCTGCACATGGGTCGGGGCAATCCCATGCATAAATACAGGCTGGATGGAGAATGGATTGAGAGCAGCCCTGAGGAGACAGACTTGGGAGTGATGGTAGATAAGAAGATCAACACGAGCCGACAACGTGCACTCTCAGCGCAGAAGGCCAACCATATCCTGTG
>VZSF01005032.1:0-21060 GCA_013398295.1 Chionis minor
CCCCTGCCGGCAGCCCGGCCCCGCTCCGCCGTCGCCTGCTCCGCGGGGTTCGGGGCCGAGCCTTGGGGCCGGCGGCAGGTGACGTTGCACGCAGAAAAAACGAGTTCCTGGGTGGAACGGGCAGGAGCAGGAAGGGGCAGAGGCCCGGCCGGTGCGGTCGGGGTGGGCCGGGAATCCGGCCGCTCCCTCGCGCTCCGCCGCCCGGCTGTCAGTTGGAAATGACAGCGGGAGCGAAGCCGGCGGGTGGTAGTCACTGGCGGATGACAGGGCTGCCGGTGTGACACAGCCTCCAAAACGGTGAGCGTGGTCTTGGGCTGTGTCTGCCCCGGCGCTTTCAGCAGGGACGGGAAGATCAATGTTGCCTTTTTGCCGTTAATGCCGTGAAGAACTGGCGAGCTCGTGGCTGGAATGCAGCGTCTGTGTTGAAGCAGGCAGAGGAGCGAGGCGGGAGGAATTGGGGAAAGGGGAGGCTGGCTTGACAAGGCCAGACTAGAAGAGCTTGACTTTTTTTGGCCTGGAAAAGAGGAGGCTGAGAGGGGCAGGGTCACCAGCTATAAATACAGCAGGAATGTAAACACCGTGGAGGCGGAAGAGCGAGAACCGTTTAAACAAAAGGGCTGCTGGTATGAGAACAGGTGAGGATGGGTTTATAGAATTGAGGTTTATTACTAGAGCTGTGCTTTTGGGTAAAACAGTTTGTAGGGGAGAAGCAGCGGAAATGCCATAAAACGATGCGTGGCAGATTTGAAAGGATGGTCAGAACCTGGTCTTGGCCCTGAGGTCTGTGTTAGCTGGGAGCGTGGATGCTTTCCACCCTGGGATCCTGGCCCCTGGTAACAGCGGGGCCGTCCCTGTTGGGTTTTGGCCCTTTGGGCTTGTGGCAGAAGCTGCTCGGGGCCTGTTTGGGGTGTAGATCCGGTCGGTGGAAGCGCCTGGTCCTGCATGCAGTGCTGGGCAGGACTCCCAGGTCCACCTGGTGTTTCGCAGGACGGCGCGTGCCTGGCACGCACCTGTGGGTGCCTCTCCCTGGTAGGAGGTAGGGGCTGTTCTCGTTCCCTGGCGCTGCAGAGAAGGGAGTTTGACTGTGTGGGCCAGGGAGTGCTCCCCGTCGTACTCGTCAGCTGGAAGGCATGGCTCCCCTTTCTGAGCTTTTAGCCTTTGCTTTTCGGCCGTTACTTGCCTTGCTCACAGCAGCTCTGGTACTGGCGCCTGCTCCTTGCAGGTGTTGCGGTTGTCACTCAGGGCAGGGAAAGTTTGCGGCAACGGGAGGGATTAGATGGGAATGGCTGTTCTGGGCATCCCTTCCCTTGGATGGGAGCAGGAGTGAGGACTTGCAGTACAAAGATATCGTGCTGCTGTGGCACACTGACCCTCTTTTCCCTGAAGGCCTAAAGAGCGCTGGTGTTTGTAAGTGAGGTGCAAGCCGGTGGGTCTGGACCGTCCGGGAAAGGGACCCTGTCCGAGGAGGCCACAAGTGAGCTTGGTCCTGCTTTGAGGCTGGTCCCTGGGTTTCTCAGCTCTGTATTAAATCTTACGTCTCTTTTCACAGGAACTGAAGGGCTTCAACTCACTCGATGATCTTCTCCATGTCAAAGGCATCACCACCCGCATCTTGGAGCTGAACAGTCAGCGGATGACTTGCAGGAGGCGGCCAAGTAGTGAGGAAGCTGCAAGGGTGAGCCCTGGTCTGCAGGAGGACAGTAAAGCTCCCGTGCCTCAGGTAGGAAAAGAAAGGTAGGGTTCCCCTGCCTGCCTGGTGTGGAGGTGATCCCCTCCAGCAGTGCAGGAATTATGGGAGGGATATCTTGTGTTGGGAGAGGTGGGAGGGAGCTGGTGGAAGGAGGAGACATATCTGCTCTGGGCACTGGAAGAGGGAGGCCCGGGGAATGCTGCACCCTTTCAGACAGCCAAGTGGGGTGTCTGCAGTCTCCCTGTAAGGTGGCAGCTTGCTTCAGGGAGCATCCTGATGGGAAGCTGAGGTACTCCAGGCCCAGCTGGCTTTGTGGTGTCCTGAGCACAGAGCCTTGCTGGGAGCCAGCTCTGGCCTCAGTGATGCGTCTGCCCCGAAATCCCCGATGGAAACAATGCTCTGACCCCAGAGTACACTCACGGCTTCCTGCTGCCCCCCTGCTCCAGAGCAGCAAGCCATCCTTAGGTCTCCTGCAGACAGTTGTTAAGTTCCACTAATTGTTCATCGCTGGAGGCCCAAGCTGGGTGTGGAGAGAGATTCTTCCCCTGGACCGACAGCTGAGGAGGCTGGAGCCCATGTCTCTTGCCAAGCTCCCTACTGTCTTGTCTGCGGAGAGCAGCGCCCAGCGCGCTGCCTGCTTGGGCTCGGCTCCAGGGACTCCAGGAGTGCATCTTCCTGCGGGGCTGAGGAGATTCACTCACCTAAGAGCAGCTCTGCCCTGACGAGCTCTTGAGCGCGCCGTGCGGGCAGGGGAGGACAGTTGTTGGGAGGTGTTTTACTGCCTGCGAGATGTCAGCGACTTCTGCCCCAGGAGCATCGTCCCAGGGTTTGTTATCATCTGAGAGCTAGTTGTGACCCCCAGTTCTAGGTGCTGGAGGAAGTGCTTGAGAAACCTGGGTTCAGTGCTCCTGCCTGGAAAGATGTGTCCAGCCGGGCTGCTGTGTCGTGTCCTGCCTCTCGTCTGGCCACTGCCTCCCTGCCTGGGTCCAACCCTGCTCCAGGCTCTCCTGCCAAACAGGGTCCAGTCTAACTGGGTGGTGTGAAGAGATGACCCATCTGCCTCTGACCCACGGAAGCTGTCCAGGGCTCGGCACTTAAGCATATGTGCACTGCGGCCTAATTTCTAAATGTAAATAAACCCAGCCCTAACTGCAGTGAATGTCGCTGTGCTTGGTAGGAGCCCTATGGAGCAGCAGGTTTTTTCTTTGCCCGGGTGTATTTTTGTGTTGTGACCAAATCGCCTCTCCCTTTCTTTTCTTCTCATACAAATTATTTTCTGCAGATTTTGAACCATTTGGAGGAGGGGGTTGAGCAATCTCTTCAGATTTTAAGCATTTTGTTTAAAAATGTGGATTGGGCACTGCAGGACTCGAGTGTATAGGTCAGCGTAGAGGGTAGTACTGCTTTCCTGCTTGCACTTCTTCCCTCTTCAGATTTTTGAGTCTGGCGCTTGTGCTGAGTGGGACCCCTCAATCCTTTTCAGCAGTTGCTTTACAGGATGGGCAGTCCCTGGTGCCTAGCTGGCCCTGCTCTCCTGGTCTTTAGATGGAGAACACTGCCTCTGGGTGTACGGAAACGCGTTTAATTTGGGTGAGCCCAGCTTGACAAGCGATGCAGATCACCGTGTGACTGTCCTGTGCTTGCAACCTACCTAAGTGTCAGTCTTAAAATGTAATGAGAAAAGATTTCATTTGCTTCCGTATTATGAATAAAACAAATACCAGCTACTGTGGTTTTCCACATGCATGCACACGCATGCACTGCCTTATGGGTCTGCACTAGGTCTGGCGGCAGAAAATCTGCAGTTTCCCATTAACAGGTACATTTTGAGATCTGTTCACTGGCTCTTTCTTGATCTAAGCCATCTCATCCGACATCCCTTTAGAGGCTGTGGCATGCCGGTGTTTTCATGAGAAGCCTGTGCCCTGGTCAGATGCTTAGAAGTGTATGAGTACGTCTCATCGATATGATTTATGTAATTGGTGTTTTTTTTAACCAAATGTAATGCTAAAAGGAATAAACTCAACTTTATTTGAAAAGACCTATTTTCATGAAGTCTCATCAGCTGGTATAAAGCATGTCCCTGTCATATTTCTTTTACTTGCTGAATCCTGCACCGGCCTCTCCATTGCCAGGTGCCTGGCTATGTAAAGACTCATTTTTCTCCTACCTTCCTCAGTTTTGGTACAACTTTCAGGCTCTTGTAGTTTTTGCAATTTCTCCTGTATTCCAGGATCTACCAAAAATAATTGCTGTGCGCCAGTGATGTCCCATACTACTCCTTAGGACACGTAGGTGCAAATTATCCTGGGCTGCTGATGGAGATGTTTTATTGGTGTCTTGGAAAATAGTTCCTCATTCCCATGTGATACATGGGCGTTGTTCTGCTTCCTCCAAGTAATTACTGGATACTTCTGGTTTTGGTTTGGGTTGGGTTTTTCTTTGTGGTGTTGTTCACAGTGCTGCTTTCTTGGGGGTGGAACGGTGCAGGTAGCACTAGATGGGTACACACTACTCACGACCTCTCCGGTAATCGTCGCTCCTGGTCAGGTTGGCTGGAGGGTGAAGGGAGCTCCGCACCGTGCTGAGCGCTGACACGCAGCATGTGCCCCCGTTCTGGTGCTGGGGTCCCCAGGCATGGCAGCCCGCACGCAGCAGCGCTGCTCCCTGCTTTGGCGAGGGAACGGCAGAGGGCTGTTCCCAGCTGCAGGCAGGGAGGTGGCTCGCTGGGCAGAGGTGGAGCTGGCGCTCACGCGTTTGGAATTGTTCGGCACCACTGATGCTCCTGCAGTGTTTGTGTTTTCCTCTCGGCCGCAGAGTTGCTGGCTGCCACGTAATTTGGTCTCGTTGCAGCTGTGCTTCTCTGTGGGGCTGGGAGGCGGCCTGTCTCCGGACTGTGCTTGGCCGTAGCTGCCCCGTGACCCCAGGGAGCACCTTGGCTCAGTAGGCGGCTCCCCTCTTCCCGTCCTGGGCTCTGCTTGGCTCGTCACCCCCCTGTCTGCGCTGCAGGGGGAAGCCCTTGTGCTCCTTGGGCTGTGTCTCTGACTAACAGCCCCCTCGACTCCCCAGCGAGGCCCAGGACACCCCGAGAGCTGCAGCAGACAGGCCTGACCCTGCCTCTCCCTGTATTGCAGGTGGTGGCTGAGGAGGAGGTTTCGGGCCCCTGGGAGCCGGAGCACGCTGGGAAAGGGAGCCCAGGGTCAGGACCGGAGGCTGATGGCTCTGGAGGGCGAGGAGTGCAGGAGCCAGTCAGTTCCACTGTCTGCGGGGAGCAGGAGGAGGAGGAGGAAGAAGAAGAGGAAGAGGGGAGCTGCTACAGCGAGGAAGGGGAGGATGGCAGCAACGTCTACTTCTATTACACCATTGGAGAGCGCTGGATAGACTACCTGCAGCGGACAGAGGATGGTGGCCTCCTCCGTCACGTGCGGCCCAAGGTAACCCTGCTGGGAGCGCGGCCCCAGGCAAGGGCTTTGCCCTGAGGAGCGGGACTGCCGGTGCAGTTGGTGGCTCCCTGGCAGGAGCTGACACTGGCACATTTCCTGAGGTCCCATCCTGGTAGCTGGTGGCCTCAGAGGCTACGGGCACCCACTGCTTGCTGTGGTGGTGGTGCCAGAGGGGGCCATGGGCTGCTGAAGCACCTCAGGCTCCGGCTGCGTGGGGCGTGTGCCTGGCTGCCGTTGCTGCTGCAGACCCCCGGGACACGCCGGGGAATGCGGGGCTGTCAGCTGGGTGCTGGCTGGGCTGGGAGGTCCGTGCTGCAGAGCGTGCTTGGCGGTCGTCGGCCTGCTTGGCTGTTAGGGCTGGGGGAAGGAGGCACTGTCCCTGTCTGCCTGAGTGCCTCTGGCAGTCCCCAGCCATACCCGTCCCCAGCGGAGCCACCCTGCCCTGCACTGGGGTCCCCGTGTCGTCGTGCAGAGCCTGAACTGGAGCAGCAGGAGTCTGCTGGGGGCATCGGGCAACGGCGGCAGGGAGGTTTCTGCGGGGTGTGGGCATTGTGGTGAGAAGCCCTGGCCAGCCTCAAGTGCGGGGCTGCAGCTGGTGCCCAGGTCAGATATGGGAGGGAAGGAGCCCCCAGCTTCCTACCTGGGTTGGGGGAGCCCCACGCTGACCCTCTGGTGGCTGCCAGCCCTGTCTAGTTGCTGCCCCACTATCCCCACGTTTCCTCTTAACCCTGCGCTTCTCGTACGCAGCTGGAAGGGTGTAGATTCCCTCCGGCACAACGGTGTCAGAGTAGGGTCTGCCGCCCACTGCAGCACAGCTCTCCTGCACCTGTGCTGAGCAGCTGCAGGGCCTGGCTGCAGGGCTGGGCTGCCAGGAGGCTTCAGCGTGCCGAGCTCCCTGCTCAGGCTGCAGGTCTGCCTGCTCCATGTTGAACTGTGCCTAGGGAAGGGCCAAGCACGTGTACCGAAGCTGCTGGTTTTGTCCCTGTGCAGCTGTTTTGCTGACTTTTCCCCATCAGGTCTGATACTCCCCTTGGAAGGACCAAGTTCCATTTCTCCCGCAGAAGTCAACCCTTCTGCCAGCTCTAGGGCTCAGGTGACCTCCAGCTTCCCTCCGCAGGTCCCCAATATGAGCATGGGCTCGAAAGACTTGCTAGGTTGGGTCTCCTACTCTGTCACTTCTGGCAGAAAATCAGTGACCCAGAATGTGCGCAGAGGGCTCTGCTCCAGCCTGCTTTAACTCGCCTTGTCCTTGCAGATGAAGCGGAAGTCAGAGAATGGCCTGGATGGGAGGGCCCTTTCCCCCGGTAAAAAGCTGTGCAAGGGCTCTGAGTACAGCAGGTAAGATGAGCTCTGTGTGCTGAGCAACAAGTTGACCTGGGGGTGGGAGGACCTCCTTCTACCCGTCCCATCCCTCAGTCATCTGGGTGTCCTGCTGCGGTTGTGGAGTCTCCATCCTTGGAAAGCTACAAAAGCTGTCTGGGTGGTCCTGCTTGAGCAGGGGGTTGGACCAGGCGCCCCGCAGAGGTGCCTCTGGCCTCAACCAGTCTGTGATTCTGTTGCTCTGTAGGGCAGGCTGGGCTAAGGGGACTGCGTGCGTGGCTGTGGTGCTGGTGGGAGTGATGGGGAAGGGGGCCAGCTTGGTGGGGGGCTCATAGCGGGCAGTTTATGGGGACTTCTGTCCTGAGAATTGTTTGCACGGTGTCTCCCAGACGAGCGCTGGCATGTCTCACCTTTGCTTTGGTCTCTCCCCGGCTGTGGTCCAGGACACTGGGTCCCTGCATGCCCAGTCCCACCACCACCTTTGGGGACCTGCGCAATGCCAAAGCAGGCCAGGCACGCCGCCGCCGCATCCCCTCGGTTGCCCCCCCTCCCGAGCTGCAGGACTGGCTCCGCACCTTCCAGGTAGGCTCCGGAGCCTTGCCAGAGGGCTCACCTCTGAGGGCACCAGCGGGCAGGCAGGGGGGAGCCAAGCCCCAGGGAGCCCGTCTGTGTGAGAGCCGCCACAGGCAGGGGTTCACATCCCACAGTGGTGTTTTAGTGAGTTTTTGCCTCGGGTAAAGGAGCACAGAAGTGGCGTTAGCCCCCGTCTTGCTCCGATTCTTCCTGGAGTGGTGTTGCTTTGTCTGCCATCACACCTGTGTTCCTGTGTTCCATCTTACACGACTTCTGGAGCTTCCAGCCCCGTCTCTCTGGCTCCTCTCTACCTAGGCAGCACAGCTCCGGCGTGCTCCGGAGGCCTGGCCATGCCTTGCCCCTGTGGGTTGCCGTCTCTGCTAGGCTTGGGCTGGGGGCCGTAGGAACTGCACAGGGCCACGGGGCAGCTGGTGTGGGCCTGCCTGTGTGCAGGCGTGGTGACCGATGTCCCTCTCCTCAGCGGTGGAGTGGCCCAGAGAAGCTGCTTGCTCTGGATGAGCTCATCGATCGCTGCGAGCCCTCCCAAATCAAGTACATGATGCAGGTCATTGAACCCCAGTTCCAGAGAGACTTCATTTCCCTGCTGCCCAAGGAGGTGAGTTGAGGCAAGGGACAGGCTGGCCCTGGTGCTGGGCACCAGTTACCAGCCGCAGGAGCCCGCTGTGCCCTTGTGACGCGGTTTCCGCTCCTGCAGCTGGCACTCTATGTCCTCTCGTTCCTGGAGCCCCGAGACCTGCTCCGTGCCGCCCAGACCTGTCGCTACTGGAGGGTCTTGGCTGAAGATAACCTGCTTTGGAGAGAGAAGTGCCGTGAAGAAGGTAAAGACCCCTCCTCCGTATGGCACGTGGCACGTTGTGGCTGGGATCTGCAGTGGGGTAGCCCACAGCTCCCACAGATGTGCATCGTCCTACCTCCCCAGTCGGGTGAAGGCACGGACCACCCGTACACGGGGAGGCATCCCGCTGTATTCTCCTCCTGCAGGCATTGAGGAGCCCTTGAACCTGCGGAAGCGGCGCCTGTTGAGCCCTGGATTCATGTACAGCCCCTGGAAATTTGCTTTCATGAGGCAGCACAAAATCGACATGAATTGGCGCAGTGGGGAGCTTAAAGCCCCCAAGGTGGGTGCTTTCAGGAGTCCTTGCTGAGAACCAGACTGTAGAGCTTTGACGTGTAGGCAGCTGGTACAGGAAGGAAGTAGCAGAGAAATGTCTATGACCAATAGGATGAGAACAACACTAAGAATTTTAAAAGTGCCTTAGGAGAAGATTCACAAGTCTGGCGTGTCTTCAGGAGGCACAGGCTGGAGGCATTCATCTGGAAATATTTTAATTTAAAGGTCTTTGAAGCTGTAGGTCCTGCCTGCTTCCTGCAACTCCTGTCCCTGCCTGCAGAGAGCAGATCCACAGCGTGGCTTGCTCGGAGCTTTCCCGTGTGCTCTGGGATTGCCACAGTGGGTGCTGCATCGCTGCAGTTCTGCCAGCAGAAAAAGGGTCACCCTGGGCGCCAGAGAAGGGGGTTTCCATCCCTTCAGCCCTTCTCTGAGCACCTGTGGCAGGGCTGTAGCCAACCTTGGCATCCAGGGCTCAGCCAAACCTTGTCCATGGTCCAAGGTTCCCGAACACTTGGGTGTTGGTTTTGTCCCGTCCCTGCCTGCCCCTTGTCCCTGTCCAGGAGGCAGGGAGAGCAGAGCCCCAGCCACCCCTTCTCGCAGTCTCTCGGGTGTAACAGTCCCAATCCTGCAGGTCTCCCCTCCGGAGACTTTTTCCAGGCCCGTGCTGTTCCCAGCCCTGTCTCCAAGCCCCTGCCTCAGTGGCAGCCGGGGTGAGCAGCAGTGCTCTGCACGCCGCCCTCGCTGTGGGGACTGCACCCCCAGCGGCAAACTGGCACCAGGCAGCCCTGTCCCAAAACCCCCAACACCCTGGTCTCTGTGTACCCCAGCAGAGCTCTCCGGGGCGCTGCCCGCAGGGACGTCTGCCCTGTGCCTTCCCCTGGCTGAGGGGAGGTTTAATAGTTCCCTGTGAAGGGTGACTCTGGGCTTGTTTTCACAGCGAGGTGCTGCTTGTGCTCCTGCTGCCCCTCCCCATGGCATGGCTGGGTCTGTCTGCGGTGCCTCCATTCCCTGGGGTCCTGCCTAGCCCTGCGGACTCTGCCCGCCTGCAGGTCCCGCCTTTGCTGCCCTCTTCGCACATCGTGGCGCTGGGGAGGTGGCAGCTGGTGCACAGCTTGTGCACTACCTGCCTTCCACCACGTGGAAAGTGGAGCTGTGGTCCTAAGTGTGCTGTGGCTGGTGGCCACCAGTTTCTGATTCAGGACAGAATGCCGGCTCGAGCTCCATAGCTTTTGAGGCCTTAAGAGCCACCTGTGTTTTGCAGTCCCCAGGTAGCCCACTGTCCCCCAGCCGGAGCAGCCAAGTGCCCCTGGCTCCTACTGTAGCTGCTGCCCCACAGAGGAGCAGCGGGGAGGTGGCAGGCGCTACAGGGACCCGTCCGTCCTTCCTCCCCTCAGCACCTACTGCTCCCCCACCACTCTCAAAGGCTGCTTTTGAGGCCCAAGGTTCCACAGGCTGCGGGGCTCCGAGCTGCCCTTGCCTCCCTCCTTACTCGTGTATTTCTCCTTGCAGGTGCTGAAGGGACACGATGACCACGTCATCACCTGCCTGCAGTTCTGTGGCAACCGGATAGTCAGTGGCTCGGATGACAATACGCTCAAAGTGTGGTCAGCTGTCACTGGGGAGGTGAGCTGTGCTCCGTCCTCACGCCGTGGGGCTGCTCCGCTGGCGCTGAGCATCGCTGATCCCCGGCATTGCTGCAGGGGTGGGTGGAGGTGTAAGAGGCGTAGCGGCCCTTTGGGTGGGTTTCTCGTGTCTCTGGCAAAGTGTAGCTGAGGGGAGGAGTTGCCGGATCCTGTGACGGCCAAGGCAGGCAGCGAGAAGAGCTGTCTTAAGCTGCAAGTCTGTTGGTGCAGTAAGAAATGAGCAAGAGTCGGCCGCACGTTCTCACTGGCAGTCGGCAGGTGTGGACCACCCTCCTGGAGACCCAGGAAGGGCAAGAAACTCGATTGGGTTTAGAATAGCAGGTGGTCGTTGGAACGGAGAGCGCTCTGGTGGGGGCCTGAGTCTGTCTGGCGGGCGTGGGTTGCTGACCTGAAGAACCTTCCTGATCCCTTGCCCGGAGGACATCCTGCACTTTGCTTTTCCTTTGCTGTGGTGCTCAGCCTCTCCCAAACCAGCACCTCGCGTCTTGTTCTTTGTAGTGTGTGCAAACGCTGGTTGGCCACACAGGGGGCGTGTGGTCGTCCCAGATGAGGGACAGCATTGTCATCAGCGGCTCCACGGACCGGACACTCAAAGTGTGGAACGCAGACACAGGCGAGTGCGTGCACACGCTGTACGGGCACACGTCCACAGTGCGCTGCATGCACCTGCACGGGAACAGGTACGGGTGTGGCGGTGCTCAGGGCCAGGTGTGGTCCCTGGAGTGGGGCAGGTGGAGGTGTAGAAGCATTTGGGGCCTGGGCCGGTCTGTGGCGGGGGATATAGGGCAGGTGAAGGTGCAGAGGTGGACAGGGCTTGGGCTGATCTGTGGCGGAAAGATGCTGGGTGGGACGAGGCATCCCTGGGGAGGATAAGCCGGAGCTACCCCTTGGGGAAGCTCGTGTGTCCGTGGTGATCTCAGCTGCGCAAGGTCCAGAGTCGACACAGTCAGGCTCCAAGCGCGCCCCTGCCCACAGGGTTGTGAGCGGCTCACGGGACGCCACTCTGCGCCTCTGGGACATCGAGACCGGGCAGTGTCTGCATGTGCTGATGGGGCACGTGGCTGCCGTGCGCTGCGTGCAGTACGACGGGCACAAGGTGGTGAGCGGTGCGTACGACTACACCGTGAAAGTGTGGGACCCCGAGAGCGAGAGCTGCACTCACACGCTGCAGGGACACACGAACCGCGTCTACTCCCTGCAGGTAAGACCCCGGCTCCCCTTCCCTCCGCTCCTGTGCTGCAGGGGCACGAGCCATGCCTGTTTCAGCACGTCGGAGGCTGTCTCCCCACCCCACACACATGCTGCAGGGACACACAGGCCACGTCTGTTCCCCGTGGGTGAGACAGTCTCTGCCCCTCCACCCTGACCCCATGCACACATGCACTGCGGGAACACACACTCCGTGTCTTTCCTGGAGAGAAGACGCTGCCAAGCACACGTGCAGCCTGGTTAGCCGAGAGGTGTGTGAGCACATCACTCAGTCGGCCGTGCCCCACGTCTCTGACACCAGACTGCGGAGAACACTCCTCCCCTTTCTGGGCCGGCCATGCTGATCTGTGTCTCTCCGGGCAGTTTGATGGGACACACATTGTGAGCGGCTCTCTGGACACATCGATTCGAGTGTGGGACGTAGAGAGTGGAAACTGCCTTCACACCCTGATGGGGCACCAGTCGCTCACGAGTGGCATGGAGTTGCGTGACAACATCCTTGTATCTGGCAATGCTGACTCCACAGTCAAGATCTGGGACATCAAGACGGGCCAGTGCCTGCAAACCCTGCAGGGTGAGTGCCGGAGGATGGAATGTTTCCCCTCGCGAGGGGTGTTGGAGAGGGGTCCTGTTGATCTCAGCTTCCAGACGGGGCAGGGCAGACGTTGCCCAGCAGTGGGTGCCCCTGGAGAGCCTGGGGTTGGAGGTGGGAACGCAGGTGGACTAACAGACACCCTCTGCTTCCAGGGCCCAGCAAGCACCAGAGTGCCGTCACCTGCCTACAGTTCAGCTCCAAGTTTGTGGTGACCAGCTCAGACGATGGCACCGTCAAGCTCTGGGACCTCAAGACGGGCGAGTTCGTGCGCAACCTGGTTGCACTGGAGAGTGGGGGCAGTGGGGGTGTGGTGTGGCGCATCCGCGCCTCCAACACCAAACTCGTGTGTGCAGTGGGCAGCCGCAATGGCACGGAGGAGACCAAGCTGCTGGTGCTGGACTTTGATGTGGACCTGAAATGAACCTGGCCAGTCCAGGCTGGGATGGAGGATCCCGCGGGCTGGGCGTAGCAGCTGGTCTTGGTGGGGCTGGCCCCGGAGCAGGCACTAGCCCCCCGCGGGCTGTAAATACTGTTTGCAGCTGTCTGGGCCTTATTTATATATGTGTGAACTCCCTGTGGGGAGCCTGCGCCCGGCTGGGGCACTGTACAGAGGAAGCAGCATGTTTTGTACACACTAATATATCGATTTATTTCTGTACCTGGGGCCTCCTTCTCCACCCCTGCTCTCCCCCAGGCCCTCCCTTCATGGAGCTTGTCTCTTCTGGGGGAGCAGTTGGTGCCTGCAGCCCACCCCGTCTGCTTCCAGGCGGAAGTCGGGAGGGTACAGGCTTTCCTTAGAAAGTCTCGGAGGCCAGCTCTCTCTTCCTGCACACATGTGCCCTCGTCTGGTGGCACGCCCTTTGCTTGGAGCCCCATCAGCTGCTTTATTTGGGGCATGGTAGCAGGCTGGCAGCGTGCATGAGGCGCTGAGCGCGCGGCCTTGGGGACGTCTTGCAGGGCAGTGCCCCAGGTGGCACACTCTGGTGGCTGGCCAGGCACGTGGACTCTGGAAGCTGTCCTGGGAGCATGTAGCCCAAATACTGTGCCTGAGAGGGAGCAGTGCTGCGAGCAGACCTGTTTTTTTCTTCTGCACTGTTGTGATCCAGCCAGAGGGAAGCAGACAGGGCTGGGCAGAGTGAGAAATGGTGCAGCAGGCGGCAACCAGCTGGGCAGCACTGGGAAGTGGGCGGCAGGGAGACGAGGCGGGGCCGAGCTGTGCTGCAGCGGGAGGTTTGTCTGCCGTGCGGAGGGCAGTGCCAGCTGCTGCCCCTGCTGGTACTGGCACAGCTCTTGGGTCCTGCCAGGGCTGCTCCCGGGAGCGCTGGAGGCGGCGGGGGAGCCGGGAGGCGGAGAGGTGGGAAGGCAGCGCAGGCTGCTCTGCCATAGCAGCCAGGTAGGGGCGTACCAGCCGGCAGCAGCTGTAGCGTTTCCAGCTGCTTCCCTGGGACCCATGGCCCGACAGGGCACAGCGCAGCCACAGCCGTGGCAGGCACACGAGCTCCTTGCTGCAGTGCTCGCAGGATGGCAGGGCGGCAGGGTGACTGGCAGGCCCTGCTCCTTCGGACCATCCTGCACACAGCTGAGGACCTTTTCCACTTGGTGCAGCGGAGCCAGGAAGATTCCACGCTACTCCAGCAGGAGCAGATCCAAGGGTCAGGGCTTGGGCCAAGATTGTCCGTGTAGAAGATGGCTTCTGCCTCCTGTCCTTGTGTCTGTAGGTCCTGCTGCAGCCCCAGGCCCCGTTCTGCTGGAAGCCTCGGGGCTGCTTGCTGGCTGTCCAGGGACTGGCGGGGCTGCCAGGCATGCTGGGAACGGAGGGGATGGGAGGAGACCATGGCGCAGCTCTGCGCTGCCAGCAGCAATTCCTGCAAGCCCTGGGCTGCTCTGGAGGAGGTGGCTCTGCTGGATGCACGTCTGGATCTCCAAAGTCACCTTGTCCTCGGGCAGACCTGGAGGCAGGTGGGTGCAGGTCTGCGGCCCTGTGCAGCCCCCCAGCCTGCGGATGGCTCGCGGTCACTGGTGAAGGGCCATCAGTGCTAGGAGAGGAAACGTGTTCCCAGCCTTCCCTTTCCCCAAATACACGTGCTGCCCAGCTTCCCTAGGCAAGTGCTCGTGCTTACCCCTGTTGAGGCAGCCCCTGAGAGGGATGAGGAAGCTCTGGAATTCCGAGAGGAGCTGGGCTGCAGGGTGCAGGCACTGCTGAGACAGGCTCTGCGCCGCTGCTGCGTCTCCGTGCAGAATACGGCCCCCATAAAGAACTGTCCCCGACAGAAGAAGGGACTGTGGCCAGCCCAACCATTTGTGCCATCCTGGCCCAGTCCTCCCAGCCCCCAAAGGCACGGTTCATGCCATGTGCAGCTGCGCGATGGTGGAGCCGGGAGAGCAACCGTGATGCTGCCCCGGGCAGCCAGCAGCAGCACCGGTGGCAGTGTGCGACCACGTGGTGTGCGGCACCGGGAGGGCCCTGCCGTGCCCACGGGACCAGCGCCGGGCTGTGGGTGTGCAGCAGGAGCACCGGCGGAGCGAAGGTGTCTCATGGAAGGTGGTGACAGCGCTTGGGCAGTGCAGGGGTTGGTGTTGCCTCCCCCCAGCAGGGAAGGTGTGCGGGGGGGTTGTGCCGTGGCCCCAGGTGACTGTACCACCAGACGCCCACAGTGGTCCCTCACCCACCGGCAGTGACACAGTCATGTACTCGGCACATCATGGAGCAGAGCAAAAGCCCTCTCCGGCACATGGTCCCTCAAACGTTGCCGTACACCCCATAGCTTTCCACCAAGAAGCCTGAGTTTATCCCCCCCCTTCCCCACTTTGCACCTAGTCCAAAGCTCTTGCAAGTCATGAGCAAAAATACCTTCCCCCCATTCTTTTAAGGCAAACTAAATGCCTTAAAGGGAGAAGAGAGTTTAGAGCGTGACATGGTAGACATTGGTGCAGTGGAAAGCTGCGGACAGGCAGCAAAGGTGGACGCACGGACAGTTAAAACGTCACCCAGGGAGCCCAGACTCCAGCGCCTTGGACACGGGCAGTGCCGCAGGCAGCGAGAGCCTGCAGGGCTGTGGCAAGGGACGACGGGGTGAGCTGGGTGCCTGAGCAGGTCGGCTTTGACTCAGCTTTACCTTCCACAGGTTTACACCTGTATGTGACACAGCGGTTTGCTCTCAGGCAAGCACAGTGCGCCGGCCGGGTGGTGGTCAGCATCTCGGCAAGCGGGGCATGCTCTGCGGTCCCCTGTCTGAGAGCTGGATACGCTGTGCAGGCTGGGCGACAGGGGACTGTGCACTCTGGCGTGGGGAAGTAGCTTCCAGGTGAAACCTAGTGCAAAAGGGGTGACCAGCTCCCATAAGATATGCTGAGCCAAAAACCTGGGGAGATGAGACACGCCATGATCTGGAGGACAGGAAAGAAACAGAGCAGAAAGCCTTGCCAAGAAACCCACCGGCGTACGCAGCAGGATGAGCTCTGGCATCTTTGGGTGGGTCACAAGTTCGGAATTGCCATAATAAGCCATCTCCAGCTGCGCCCTCAGCGTCCGCTCGTGCTCGTGCGCTCCTCTTGCACTCATCAGCTGCACAAACCCTCGGGCAGTTGTGCAAGCTGCAGCGCACAAACACATGTCATCAGCCGCTGTACACTGCCCTCGCCCCGCTCGCAAGTAAGCCATTTGGCAGCAATTGGCCAAACAAATCTGCCCACTTGCCTTTAGGATAAATTATTTCCCCAAAATAATATAAATCACTAAGGCTTCTATTTTAAACTGTTCTGGATTATTTTGCTTTTTCAGACAGCTGCAAAACATCAGTGACGAAGGAACAGAGTTCAAGAAAAGAATCTTAGCTCGCGTCCCGCACATCTGCTATCCTCTTGAAAGCCTAGGCAGATGCCATTGTGCTTGGTTTAATTTTCTGCGACATTTGTTTATAGGCAAAATGCATCTTTCCCAAATGCAGAATGCTCCTCCCTGTGGAGAAGTTTGTCCAGACCTCTGCAAAGGCTCTGACTCCTCTTCTTCCTAGAACCACAGAATCCCAGGTTGGAAGGGACCTCGGGATCATCCGGTCCAACCTTTCTTGCCAAAGCACGGGCTGGACAAGATGGCCCAGCACCCTGCCCAGCCAGATCTTAAAAGTGTCTGATGTTGGGGAACACACCGCTTCCCTAGGGAGCTTATTCCAATGGCTGATTGTTCTCATTGTGACAAATTTTCCTCTTGTGTCCCATCAGAATCTCCCCAGGAGTAACTTGTTACCCGTTACCCTTGTCCTTTCCATGTCACTCCTTGTGAAAAGAGAGTTGCCATCTGCTTTGTAGCCACCCTTTAAATACTGGAACACAGAGATGAGGTTTCCCCTAAGCCTTCTGTTCTCTGGCTGAACAATCCCAGTTTTCTCAGCATTTCCTCACGCGGCAGCTTCCCCGTCCCTGGCTCATCTTGGTGGCCCCTCTCCAGCCTGGCCACAGCTTCTTTGCGTAGAGGGGACCAAAACTGAGCACCGTATTCCAGGGGTGGCCCGACCAGCGCCAAGTAGAACGGGATAATGATTCTTTATCTCCGTGGGTGATGCCCTGGGTGACACAGCCCAGCACCCCGTTGGCGCTCTCTGCAGCCACAGCACCCTGCTCCCTCATACGGAGCCAGGACCCCAGGGCCCTTTCCACAGAGCTGCTCCCCAACCGGGAAGATCCCAGCCCGTGCCGCACTCCTGCATTGTTTTCCCAGGTGCAAGAGCTTACGCTTGTCGTTGTTGAACTGCAAAAGGCTCTTGTCAGCCCACTCTTCCAGCCGATCCAGGCGTTCCTGCAGGGTGGTTCTGCCTTCCAAAGCACCTACTTCCCCACTCAGTTTGGTGCCATCAGCAAAACTTGTCAGGGTACACTTGATCCCGTCATCCAGTCACTTATGAAGATATTTTGTTATATATGGAAGCAATTAGGAACCCTCTTCAGCACCCCCTGAAGAACACCTGGTTATGCATATGGTGAATGGTCCACAAAACTGGGAAGCTGTGCCCTTTGTGTAAGAGTCCTGGTCTATCCACTTCTGTCCTGACAGAGGAACATCTCCAGTAACGCAGCCACCAATAGATGTGGCTCTAAAAGGTTTTACTCTCGGGCAGAAGTGGCACGAGAAGCGCAGCACTGGGCAGAGCAAGCAGCAGGGACGCGAGGAGCTGCGCTGACAGCTTTGCAGGTCCCTGGCTGCAACGTCGCACCTCAGGGCAGATGCAGCGCGGAGCCACACTAGGCATCAGGTCCAGCCCCGCCAACGTCCTTGCAGCCGTGTCTTGGCAGCGGGGCTCGAAGCTGCCCAGCACAATGCCAGGCCGCTGGCGGAGGCTCTGACATCGGCTGTGCCGCAGGCAGGGACAGCATGGGAGATGTAGCTCGGCTTCAGTGGGAACACTGGGCTCGGGAAGGCTCAGCCTGGGGGAGCTGGAGCAGCGGGGGAGGAAGGCAACCGGGAGAAAACCAGCGCCCAACAGCAGGACGGACAGCAGTTCTGCCATGCGAGGGCTTGCCGTGGGGGGCACCCGAGCACCCTCTGGGAGAGGAATTTCTGGTGCCCGGAGCTGCTCCATGAAAGCCTGGAACCTGCAAAGATGAGATACCCCGAGGGTCTTTTCCTCTGTCGCTGCCAGACATGGAGCTGCCAGGTTACAGCTGGGATTCTCGCATCCGTCTCCCACTGCACAGCTTTGCACTCACCTGCTGACGCACACAGACAGCCCTGCCAAGACTCTCCTCTATAATCTGATTAGGAGCAACAACGTGGCTTAAAATAAGTGCATGTGTGTGAGGAAAATGACGCAATTGCTATTAGAGACACCAGCGCTTCTTTTACAGCCGTCAGCTCGGCACCCCATTTCTGTCAGAGACCGCGCTCTCCAAGGAAGAGAACCGGGTGTTTGCTGCAAACATCGGCCTGCAACATGGGGGAGAAAAGCTGTCTGGGAACGGGAGGACGCTGTTTGGGAGACAGGTGCTGGAGCCGCCAGGTATCCCAGAATAAGTCATCACTGGAGTGCCTGACACATTTTAATCCATAAATTTTAGCAGAAAAGGTGCTGCAGATGAATCTTTGAGCAAGCCTGCCTGACTGCCGGGCTCTGTGGGGCCCGCGGCTGTGCTCCGCTGTGTCCCACGCCAGCGAGCTGGGGACAGTGGTGGCCTGCGACGGCTGTAGCTGATACCACAAAAGGTCCATTTCCCGCTGCTGAGCAAAGTCCATGTTAAACTTAATCAGGAGGAAATTTTTCAGACAGAAGAAACTTGAGACTATTTTTCAGCTTCTTTGACTGCGAAGCTCTTGGTTCTTGGCAAGCAAGGAAGGATATGAAATTTAGAAGGATGTTAAGCATTTGTTAGAACATAACTCAAAGTTCAAAGAAGAAATCAACAGACCTAGACAACTTGCATGGTGCAAAGCAGTTTTTGTTAAAGCCATATTCTGAAAGAGCAACTGCTGCCCCACTTGGCAACTGCTCTTGGTCAGACCAGGATCCAGAAGCGGCGTGAGCATCTTCTCCCACCAAGGACACACAGCCTGCTCGCTCGCTCCAGCCCTTTGGCCACCCGTGCTGCCCCTTTGGGCCTTTTCCACTTTGAGACAGGGACCGTAAGAACGTTCTCATTTGTCCTCCACTACTGCCTTTGCTCCTTTTCCTAACACTCAGTCTGCTTTTTGACCCCCCTGAGCACTGAACTGCCACTGGCACAGAAACAGCTGTCATCCCCGGCAGAACTAACTCCCCGGTGGCAGTGGTAAGCTCAGAACTCATCATTTCACACACAAAACATGAAATGGGTGTCCCTTTCCATTTATTTGCACTGGGTTGGTCCTGGCCCTGAATCGCGCAGTGCTGCGATGTCCCGCTGCAGCTCCTCAGAGCCTAATTAGCTGCATCAGTTAACTCAGGGCTGTGAACAGACTTTCTTGCCTCACTGCTGCCGTGCCAGACCGCTCATGCGCAGGCTGAGCAGCGGTGGCCCCCGCAGGCATCTCCGGGGCTTCCCGCGGCGACCTCCTTCCACAGGGAAAAATGTCCCTTCTCCCTGCACCTGGCAGCCAAGGACCTGCCCTCGTCTCCACGGCACCTGTGGCTCCTGGGCAGCCTTTGCCAAGGCCACGCAGATGGTCTGCCAGGCACCTGCCTACGCCGCCCAGCCACTTCGGGGGCCTCTCCCGGCTCCCTGCCAGCAGCAAGACCAAACCTCACCGATAGCACTGCTTGCAGCTAGCCACTCCACAGCACAGCTGGATCTGCCACCTGAGGGTGGCCTTGCCAGGCCTCCCAAGTGCCAAAACAGGCCAGCCTGGGGAGCCTGTGCAAGTCCCCCTGGGCACGCGACGGCCAGCTTTGCCCTTGGTAGCCAGGACTGGCCACCAGGAGAAGGCAGCCCGGACGAGGTATCTGCAGCGCAGAGCGGCCGGGGCAGTCAGCCCTGCACAGACTCCGCATGCTGCCACAGGCTTTTAACATCTGGGCTTCGGTGTACGCATGGGGCGGCCTGCAACCGGCACCGCCTGCCTGCGCCTGCTGCGCACCGGGGGTCTGTCCCTGAGCACCGGCAGGGAGCAGGCGCCAGCTAGATGTTGGACAGGGTTCATATTCCTGCCCGGCCCACAGCCAGCAGCAGCCAAGGGCTTCTGCTCCAGGCTGGGGTCTGTACCTGAGAGCTCCTGGACATTTTTCTCAGGTGTCTCCATGCTGCTCGTTGGGTCCTTGTCACTGAGAAGGTCTGGGTTGATGGGGGACTTTGCTGGAGGGAGAAAGGAGACAATCCCTATTTGGATCTCTCTTCCTCAGGGCTTCTGAAGGCTTGAGGGAGAAGCAGAAAGGAGAATGTCACCGCTCTCTTAATGTTCACCTTTCTCAGAGCCCTGTGCAGTAAAGGAGCTTTTCAAGGAAACACCACAGTCCAAATTGTGGCATTTGGAAGAAAATGTGATCATGGGAACCTGCCAGGACTCTGTGTGGGGACACCATCCCTGCAGCCCACAGCAGGCTGGGCTCTCTTCACCTTCCCTTCAGGGCACCAGGCTCCTCGTGCAGTCCCATCCCTCCCTGCTTCCCCAGCCACGTCCCCCTGCCGGCCCTCCAGGCAGCCGGCTGGCTTCCAGCCCGAGCAGCCAGTGAGCCCAGGTGTGGGGCCGGGGGCCAGAGCAGCGTCTGGGGCACCTCCTGGGCAGAGCATCCGTGTCGACACCCGGCGCCCGCCCTCCACACATCAGTCCTCCCTGGTGAGAAAGGAGCTGGAGGCGGCAGCCTGTGCCGGTCAGGTCCAGGCAAGCACTGGGCACCTACACGGCTGCCAGCAGAGGTGCCGCCCCACACCTGTCACTGACACTGCCTGTGTGCCACGGGAACGCGCTCGGCCTCCGTGACCGCGCCTGGCGAGGCCCAAACTGCTGCAGCCCTGCGCCTGCCACACCGCCCCGAGCAGTCCACTGCTCTCCCCGCTCAGCGGGCTCAGCCACCTCCAACCGCCACCCTGCCGTGCCGTGGCTGCGCTCCACGAGGATGGTTCCACTCCCTGAGGAAGGGCTTGTCCCCGCAGAGCCATGACCCACAGCCTGTTCTGATGCCAACAGCCACAGTGGGGAGAAAAGGGCTCCTGGAACCTGCCCCACCAGCCCCGAGTCCTGGGGAGAGCAGCGCACGCCCGCGGGGTGCACCAACAGGAGGCACCAGCAGGGCCAGGGCTCTACTCACCCTCATGGCACAGCAGCAGCAAGATGCTAACGAAGAGATGTTTTATTAGCACTAGGAAACCGCTTCCTAGAAATACAAGTACTCCAGGTCTGGAGCAGGGAAGCCCAGCGCCGGAGCTGCCAGGACAGAGTTCAGGCGGGAAGTCCTGCAGCCAGAAGGGCAGGCACTGCGGTTTCCGTCCTGGTGCCCCCGCCAGGCACAGAAGAGACCGGGCGGCTGCCGGGAGGCTCTCGACGCTGCCGCACTCGAGGACACAGACCCGCAAGGTCTCGGCGCAGAGGGGATCCGCCGCTCCAGATGAGGACTGCTGGCAGCGAGCGGGGGCCCAGGCTGCGCTGCAGCACCAAGACGCTCCTTCTCCCGCCGGCGACGCAGGGCCGGCTCCGTCCCGCGGCCAGCCGTCCCCCGCTGCTGTCGGAAGGCGCAGGGCGCCGGGTTCAGCCGTGCTACGTGCCAGCGCCTGGAGCCCCTTGCGAGGGTCCGCCGGGGCCGGCAGCTGCCGGCGGGTCAGGAGCAGCTCCGGCTCCCCCAGCCCCCGGCAGGGGGGTCGCCGCCGCCGCCCCCGCTCCCGCCGGGCCCGATCCCGGGGAGGCCGGGGCTGCGCTGGCCTCATAGTCGGCGGCGCGGCGCTGCAGCACGGCGGGCATCAGCGCCAGGTAGGCGCGCACCAGGCGGTGGTTGGCGTGGACCAGCTTCCCGGCGCAGCCGTCCAGGCACCGCTCCTGCGGGACGGCGGCGTCAGCG
>VZSF01005034.1:0-58377 GCA_013398295.1 Chionis minor
GTTTAATACTCAAATATAAAAATGGGAAAAAGTACTAATTGTCTTACCTATTTAAATTAAACATGTACTTGGAGAATTATAACCCAGAGTTACACTCAATGCAAAGTTTTAAATGAAAGCGAAACTTGTAAAATGGTCTGATCACACCTTCTTTTATACAAATTTATGCCAGCACACTGACTTTGCTTATGACTTGACTTCAATTTTGATTTTCTCTATGCAAATAAGGATTTCACTTGAATCCTTCAATAATGACCAACAGATAAAAAGGCAGAGAAATAATGACATACCTGAATAATCAGCTACTTTTAGAAATATTGTTTCAATTAGGCCTTGCATCAGCATACAGAAGAAGTCAACATCAAAATGGTTAGCTAAGGACGCAGGAGAAACTTCAGTGACGGGGATACATGCATTCCAAAGGCAAGTAAATTCTGGAAACCACTACAGTTCCCAGCTCTCCAGTGGTGACAAGAGTAGATGATCTCCTGAGCAATATGCAACTCCACATTTTCGCTAGTTCTAGTTGCTGTTTCGATGGTAATTAGAAGCTACCACACCAAATACAAAACCCAGGCCTTTAAAAAGTCTTAAATGAGCACCTTCTCTCCAAAAGTAACAGTCACAGTAATAAAAAAGAAGGCACCCAGAATTCTCACTTACAACTTAAAATGCCTTTATTTTTTAAATGTTTTTTCGTTTACAAGGAGAAGCTGTCATTCACGTTAAGACGGCAGGTCTACACGCGTGAGTTGAGATAGTTGGGAGTCAAGCTATCACAGCTTAACACCAATATATACTTAATCGTTTTCTTTGCAAAACAAAGCAAGACTGCGCTGATGGATTGCTGTGGGCATCTTTGTTCCAGACAATATGAATGAATACCAGGCAGTGATGATGGCGAGGAAAAAATTAAGGAACTGCCCTTATTCTCATTCAAAGGGATGAGAGAATATCTCGTCTCCTCATGAGGACAACAGCAGTAGAGAGTTAGTGCTGGAACATCTAACACGACTAGAGAAGTGCATCTCGACTGTTTTGTGTACCACAGACGTACTGTTTAATTAAGCCATCAAAAAAAAATGAAGGAAAATGGAAAAAAGGGGATACAAAAGAGAGGGAAACTTCTTCAGCAAGTTAAAGCACTCTTAATAAGAAACAACATGACATTAGTCATTAAGAAACAAGAACTCTAAATAATGCATTCAGAACCTATAGATCTAAACCAGAAGATAACAAAGCCTCATAAATCTGTTTGTTCATTAAGTTAAAAAAAGCTAGACTTTGTGTTGCTATCATGTCAGCTGGCACCAAACTGTACGCAATTTAGTGCAACTACAAAGTGAAACCCATAGTCTACAATGGCAGGGTTTTTGATCACGCTAATTAACAGCCATTTTGTTTAAAATAAACAGATACGACTCTAATTGCCTTTTTTACATAAGAAAGGGAAGATCTTAAAAGTGAAAGCATGCAAAAGGAAAGATCAGACAGTCGCCTTTCAGACTGATAAGCAAACTCTGTGTGAAATGAGCGCAAATGAAGTTTGAGACACTCTCTGGATTGACAGCAGGGAGACAGCAAAGCAAGAGGAGGAATGGTTGCCAAAGGTGGAAAGGCATGACCGCAGTTCCTTCCAGCAGGAAAATATTGTATTTTAGATCCCTATTTTCTCCGGCGTCCCCATCTACTGAGAACCTGCCAGCAAGGAGCTTCATCTTCCGCAGGGACAAGTATGCACCAGTGGCATCCGATTTTGTGAAATCTTCAGATCACACAACCAGCCTGGTTAACATCTCTACACAGAGTCTGACAAGAAAATAAAATGTTGTAGAAAAGGAAGAAATGAGAAAAAGGCACTCTGATCTCTGTGCCTGCATTTAACCCTGGCACCAGAAGCGGGGCTAGACAGCGCTGTACTGCTCAACTTGCCAACATCTAGGAGACACAGAAAGACCGTTCAGGTCCCTGAAAAGTCCTGGTAAATAACATGCAGGGCAAGTGCTGGGACACAATCCAGTTTTCTGGCTAACTTCAGGGAGCCTGAAATGCAGCCTGGGGTTGCGGTAAACACAACGCATTGTTTTCGATTTTTTCATTCTTTTGCGTCAATGTTGGTTACTTCTGTTAGACAAATTCCATTTATCGCTTTTCAAAGATAGCTTCAAAGTTGCTTTTTAAGTGCTTTAAAACATGTAACACTGCAGAGTAAGGCAATGAAGCAAAAAACATTCTTCTTGTTATGTGAAAAAGGTCACTTGCCTTTTTCCCCACCGATGAAATTCATAACCTTCCCCCTGCCCNCATATTTCAGGCTGCAAGCAAGGAATTTCACCATCCAAAAATGCTTCCCTGCATTTCAAGTGTGCAACATCCCCACGCTCCTCTTGATAAGAAGCTTTCTGGTACAGCACCTTGCAGCATACTTCCTCAGAATTGCTAATTCATACATGTAACAGCATGTTCTGACTCATCCACACAGGCTTCCCCAGGACTTCAGATATATGGACAAGGTCCTTATTCTCAGGACACCGCACGGACTGCGTGTTTTCAGCACATTCAAAATACCACTTAAAAGTTCCAAAATCACAGTCAATTGCTCTACTTGGGCACTGTGGGCTTCTATGCCATCATGGCAGTGCTACAGCAGGAGGCAGAGTTTCTGCAGGAGCTGGTCAAAAACGTGGCAGCAGCTCTCACTGGAACGAGAGGGTCTGTGAAAAACCTCATCATTTCCCGTTGCATCTGATGGACGGACTTCTTCAGCCTGCTCTATCTAATGCTGCGCACCACTGTGCGTTTCAAACAACAAAAGAAGCCCCACTTGAAAAGGATCTGAAGACTTGCAGGGGACACACAATTTCCTCTCAGATGAAGGAAGACTGTAACAGGTGTCAGCCGCACTAATGAACCGGCTGCTGCAAGAAATTTAATATACTACATTGAGAAAAGTGGCACAGAGCTGACAGCACAGATTACGTCTCCTCAGACGTTCGCAGCCCCTCTTCTTGCTGGGACTACAGGAGTAGGTGACTCTGGGCACTCTGGGATGCACAGGAAAGCCCGGGTGCTCAACACACAGATCTGCTGGGTGCAGCTGACCTAAAATTCCCATGAGGCACCACAGCAGCATGCATGTACGAAGATTTTTCTGTTTCCAGCTGAAACTGCAAAGCACGAATTATCCTACATAGATTTCTCAGAACTCAGCTTTCCAAACCCAGTTTTAAACGGCACATTTTCAGTCAGCTTTAATGATAACAACATCAGAGCAGAACTTCATCACAAGAGTAATCTCCCCAGCCTTCAAATATTTGGTTAATATAACGCTGAACATCAGACATATTCCCTATCAAAAACAAGCATCAGTATATACTGTAGGGGAATTTCATTACTACTGAAACAGTACTACGTATTGTGCTGCTGGCTGGGAATCTCAGACTGAATGACTTCAGCTTTCAGATCAGCAGCCAGAACAGACTACAGCTGGGCTAATTCGATTTAGACAACGCCATGTTGTTGGTTTTCAAACATTAAAACCCCACAGAGTCACAAAACAGCAATGGTGGTGTTGCCTGAAAAAGGACAGGCAGAAAGATGCAGCAGCTTTCCAAGAAGCGCAAACCAAGGTTGCCAAAAGATGCCTACAAGAATTACACTGTGGGAAATAAGACATAAAAAGGAAAGTAAGTCAGGAAACAAGCTGGATACTAGCATTATCCTACCGCTAGCATCACGTCAGCAACCCCACTGGAGAGCAATGAGTGATACATACACGCAGCTGCTTTACCAGCTCGCTGCGGCCAAAGTGATACTTTCAAATCCCAGCCATATTTACGTATCAACAGGTTATACACAGAAAGTTACAGGCAGTAATTACCTTAGTACCACTCATGGTAAAATCTGTCACGATTTTCATACCCAAAAGATTACCCACACAAGGAAACAATAATTTGGCTTGCTTCTGGTTTGTATGAAAATTGTTTCAAACAGCTAAAATTACAACCACAGCTCTTAATTTTCAAAGTAGCTGTTTGACTTTTGAATCTAGAAACTATTAACTTTTCAATCTGACTTTATGCCTATGTCACATTAGCGGGGGAAAAAAAAAATGCGTAATTTCATCAAGTGTTAGCTCTGCAAAACAAAACAGTATTTCATCTTACCTAAAAGGGCAATTTTAGCAAACATAACCGAAGCCCATAAAATAAACACAAAATAGGCACACAATCTTGCACATTCTATCCTCAATGTGTGTGTCTATGTGTGTTTCCCAACACTTCTGTCTTCTAGGAGATGTTTTAAGGGATGACTCTGCATTAAAATTGGATGTTAAATACTTCTAATTACTACTAGTATCAGCTGCAATGGTAATAAGGCTTGCAGCAGCAATTTTACACAGCACAACAGATGACATAAACAATTTGCCTTCAAAGATACAACTACCCTTGTTAACTATGATACTTCTTCCAAAGGAAACATATAAATAACCCATCATAACAAGTCAATTCCTTAAAATTAAGTTCTGAAAAAAAAGTGTAGCAAATCTAGGCATTAAAAAAATTGAAAAAAAAAACCACCCCAAAGTAATTTTATTTGATGAATTTAGAACCCAAATCTCAAGTAAGTAGTAGACTTTATTGTAATTCTGTGTTAGGAATTCTTGTTAAAATCAAATACATAATTTACCTTACTAAGAAGTATGGCAATAACTGGGAATATAATCACAAGTAGGGCAAGAGTAAAAGAAACTAAAGGGCTTGTATCCAAAAGATTTTCAAATAATTCTTCCCATAGCAGCAGAAAGACTCTATGCTTACTTTAAAACAAAACAAAAAACAGCAACAAAAAAACCCAAACAAAACAAACAAAAAAAGAAAATAAGACATAACATATGTTTGGAACTTTGCAGAAATTTTGTGTGCTGAAACTTGGAAGTCCTATAGAGTGTCACTGCAGCTTTCACATTGAATGTTTTCTATTGGAAAAAACAAACCCAGAAGTAGTAAGTCATGTTTTCATTCCAATACCTAAATAAGAGGACTTTATTGAATGCAGAACAGTAAATGTGATGTTATGAGGTTACATTACACTACAGTGTTATCTCTGTCAAGTTTGACATCGCGACTTGAGAGACTGTGCCTATTTCTGTAATGGTCATTTTCATACTGTGCTTGAATAAATCCATCTGGGCGACACAACAATCATAGTACAGTTTCAAAATTTGGAATCAAACTAAATTAGCGCACAGATTTCTGTCACAAAGAAAACCTGCTTTCATATCAGAACTACGGCTGGACACTTACTGAGCCATGATGATCTGTAATACGGAAACTGTTACAGCCGAGAGACAAGTAAAAGAAGAACACCTTCCCATCTATCCAGCCTGTATATCCTGCATTGTGAATTCATCAAGAGAAAAGACCTGAGTAACAGTATGGCATAAAGACAAGCCATGCACTGTTGCTAGTTACAGCTTTACAGCAGAGGAGAACTCGGTCCAGATTAAAAAAAAAAAGCCAAGTCATTATTGCTGGACTGTGTAAGCACCCCACCGTAGTATCACACATGGATCCAGCCGAAGGGGACCTTTCCATAGCTCTGATTGTCTTCTTGCTAACACAAATACTGCAGGATTGCATCGCCACTTGCATGAGTGGAAGTTTACATTATTGTACTGGTGGTAGTTGCTGTCATAAATATGTTTTCTTCAGACACACCATTCAGGCTGTATTTTCCACTGAATATGAGCTTTTGGCATAGGACTAAAGAAAAGCAGTGAGCTTCAAGTGTACATACTAAACTCTTTCATAACAACAGTGGCAGGATCAGCAACAGAAGCAGCAGGTTTCATTTGCAAATGAAGACATTCAGATAAGTGGTTATGGAAGAGGGAATTTCACTGTAAATCGTCTACTGGAGTTACATTTCAGCTCACAACTACTGCTTAGTGAGCAGGCTTTTTTTAGGAAGGAACAATTGAAAAGCAAGTCTTCAGTGAACCCAGCTGCAGATAAGATGCTATCTTACACAGGGGAGCAGTGTCCTATCAAAACCTCATTCACGAACTCACATGCAGTACGTAAAGAAAAGGGAAAACACATGCCGTTCCTGATAGCTGGAATCAGAAAGTATATCGCTGAAACGCTATACTTTAAAATAAGTTTTATCACTAGCAATTCCTCCTTAGCCTTTAGTGTTCAGAATTACTAATAAGGGGCTAACTACATTCCCCTCCAGTAGTTCCTCTCCATGGAGTTTTTGCTAAAAAAAGCACCACTATGGCCACTTTTGCTCACAGTGTCCTTCCCACTTTATGGTGCTCTCCAGCAGTTTGAATCACTCAAATATATACCCTGATTGGTCTCCTGCTTTTCTGGAGATGCAGCTCCTAGTAAGTCAAATCCAGTACAGAATTTTTGCTCTCATTGCTCAGACAAGTGAAAAAGAATCTGAAAACAGAATTTCCCCTGTAAGCCGTTCTTTGCTAAAGGAAAACAGACACACAAAAAAAGAGAAATCAAAGAGCATAGTCAAGTGCTTTTTGTCAGCAATGCGCATTTGAGGCCTCTGCTAGGTGGCTGGGCTAGCATCGTAGGTGGCTTCAAGAGATACTTTGGAAGCAAAATTATTTTTTGTGAAGAGTAACAGATTAAGCTTTAGGGTTTTTCTGTTTGTTGCAACTATATAATATTTTCGTAAATGAAGAATACTTATCTCTCTTTCTCATGTCATTTGGATTACAATGCCTAAACATTTTGGCACTTCAGATATTCTTCATATGGATTAAAAAAACTTAAACAGGAACATGTGAGAAGATTCGTATCCTCAGACCACACCATCATGCAACAGAACTAACTTCCATAGATTTTTCAGGATCTCTGTCTCACACAGAATAACTTCAGTAACATTACAAATATCAAAATAATACATGGCTCTGTCAGTGTGTGTATATACATATCTATAGATGCACTCATATGTATATACTATACACACACAGGTTTCTTGCACATTTTTCTATGAGATGTTCACAAACTTCAGAAGCCAACTGGCATTTTAAAGATTTATTAAAATAGGCTTAATCACAGTGATCTCGAGCTCACCTGAACAGCACTTAAGTAAGCAAATTGAAAATTCATTGTTAAAGCACTTCACCACAATTTCAAAGGTCTTAGGAAAAATCCTTCTACAGGCCTCAAATTCTCTTTCAAAAGAACCTGTAACATAGGAGGTACTTTACAGCATGTAAAGTTGCTCATGAGTGTGGACCTTACCCTAGTTTCCATGCTTTCAGTATATATGAAGCAATAAAAAAAGCCCAAACCTTATGGTGGCATGCCACATCAGCATAAGCATGGTTTCCTTAACGCACTTCTGGTCACATGGAAAGATTTCTACTATAAAACAGGGAAACTATACATACTCATCTTTCTCCCGATCTCATCCCATCCTCATACTAAAAAAAGATTAAATATTTTAACCAAAAGAAAATATTGATTAGAATTACATATTAATCTTCGAGGTTGCAGAATTTTCATAGTGTCTCTATGAACTGAAAACGCAGCCACTTCCAGAGAGGAATCCGGCAGCTGACCAACACCACACAACACTGTCACAGCACAGCTCACAACAAGAAATTAACACGTTAGATATAATTAAAAAAAAAAATTCACCAGCTAACCGAAGAGACTCCGTGTCCTCATCTCTAAAAAACACAAGAGGCTTTAAAAGTAAGCCTCCTGAGGAAGATACAACGCAGCCTACTTTATCATACGTGGCTCTACGCCAGCAACTCTTCGTGACCTCTGTTTAGCCTCCAATGGCATTTACATGCACCTAATGACACTGGTCCCCATCCTGCCCTTGAACGTGTGCATGCAGCTCCCACCGAAGTCGATGGCAGCTGAGCCTGTGCAGCTGAGGGCAGAATTCAACCTTATGTCCTGCTCGTTATCAGAGGGATGAAGTCAGCCCTTTGGAAAACTCAGCGAGTCCTGAAACCACCCAAGAAAGCGCTCCTCCCAGAGCAAAAAGTGCAAAACTCACATTTTAGTCATTTCAGTGGTGCTTCTGCGAGAGAGAAAAATCAAAAAGGAAGAAGATGCGCTCACGCAGTTCATACTCACAAAGTATCGTACGTAGTGCTGTGCCTCATACATGAATACGTACATATGCGCATACCTATATATGTATGTATGCACGGGTGTATTTTTCTGAGTGGGAGAGGCTGTATTGCAGATGCAGTCAAAGTCTCAACTCTGGAATTACTGACGCTCCCCAGCTACCTCGGAGCCTTTACGCTTTCAAACACCATTTGTTGTAGGCAATATTAAAATGTGTGGTTTCTAAAATGAGCAGCTTTTTTCCTCTTCTCATTAAAAATACTAATGAAGAGCTAAAGGTCTTTCTTCTGGCTTATCTTTCTCACTGTATCTTATTTATCTATTTATTTATTTATTCGATACCTAAGCCAAACAGGATCATAACCTCTTACGACTCACCCAAGGTCAAACAAAAGCTGCAGGGCACATCAAGTACAGAAAACAGATGTTGTGATACCCTCACACGTGTGAGGGTACTTTAGCCCACCGGAGACGGGAATGTTAAGCTCTCTGTGGTGAAGACAAGCCATGCAACTGGCTCCCACCTTATGCTCCCCCATCATCACCCACCTCAGGAAGCACGGGGACACAGTCTCTCCCTCCCCGGGAAGCCACGTACAGCCCTACCCTTGAACCTGCAATAGAGGTGACAGGCAGGAGGCCAGGGCGGCCAAAAAGTGGGTCCCCTAGCAAAGCCCCATCTTCACCAACACAAAACTCTGCAGGTGGGGGTGGGAACACATGGCGTGCGGTTACTGAATGGCACTGGAGCGTCACTGAAGTCTGTGGAATTAATATGATTTATGCTTGGCTATGGGTCTGGCTTTTTTTGTTTCAATTACTAGAAAATGATGTTCGAGGTGTCAGCATGATGATAACAGTAATGCTAATATACTGTACTTCTTAGAATTGACTAAGTGGTGGCCTGTTGTCTGTAAATTAACATGAGGTTGTAGAAATAACAGCCTTTTGGCGCATACTGCAAGTTTTGAATGAATTTTAAAGGCTTTCCACTTACACCAGGTAATCAGTATATTTATTTCGCTGTCAGCAGCTGCTTAAGAGGGCCCCATGTTCAATGGAGACCGATTAGAAGGCATGTTCCTGATTTCCAGCCTCAGCGCTCCATTTCTCTGACAGCTAATCCCCACTGCAAAGTTCTAGTAACTCAAACCCAAAGTTTAGGTAACTGCAAAAATTGACACTGGGCCCAGAGTTTTTGGTCCATATTTTAAACAGGGCTCTTGGAGGGGTCTGCACAGGTACCCGACCAAGGCACAGATTTTCAAGTCCTCTCTACACTTAAGAGCTCCCACTGTGCACATCTGCCTAACTACATGGGATGCTGAAATCTCCACAGGTCAAAACCTGGTTTTCAAGTCTAGCCTCACTGCAGATGCCGGATTCATTCCCGAGAGGCCAAAACAAGAACTGCAAGTATCAGCCAAGGAGAGCTGAACACCTTCAATTCATAATGCAGCTAGCACACGCTGACAAAGTTCATATCTCATCAGCATATAAAAATTGTACCGATTTATCTGTATCGATATACTTAAAGCTACATAGATCCATTCCAGTATGCCCACTCATCTATTGCTCACCTCCACGGAAGAACAGACATGGATTTATTCACACAACTGTCTTCAAACCAGCGCCCCGTTTCTGCAATGTCTCTACGTCTAACCCTCCACAGCACTACGGGCACGTGCGCCCCGAGTCCATGGTGATGGGACTCTCCATAGGACTTGGGTTGCATAACCCCACCAGTGAGATGTCACATCCTTATCCAGGACTGCGATACACTAACTAATGCAGGTGTGCCTTCAGCACGTCAGAGAACAGTGGGAGGTGTCCTTGCCCACGGCAGGGGGGTTGGAACAAGACGATCTTTAAGGTCCCTTCCAACCTAAACTATTCTATGATTCTATGATAATAAGGTTGTGTTACAGGTAAGGAGTCAGTGAATTTGTACCCAGGCCATTTCAGTACCTTCCCCTCAAGTTCTTCTTTGAAAAGAGGTGGTTTCTCTTCTGTTCCTGAACAACACCTTTTTCTGGATTTAAGTCCATCGGTCTTCTCCTACAATGCCCCTTCAGTTATTTCTTGAAACAAGGACACGCGTTTCCAGTAAGGCCAAAGCAGCGAAGAGGCACGTGTGAGCCCAGGCATACCCTTCCACTTCCCGTTTCAGTGCAGATTCTGCACAGCTATTCCGGGACTGCCGGAGCCGTGCAGCAGAAAAGCATCAAACATTCAGGGCAATCCCCTTCTGTCACTTTTATTATTCTGGCAAAAAATTAGCAATGATGTGTCTTCTTAGACACGGTACTGGGCAGCAGGGTGTTCTTTATTTTAAGTAAAGGCAGGAAATGAGTAATAGATTTCCTCTGCAGTCACACTGGGGCTTGAGGCGGGCTGGCTGAGAGAGCTTTAGCCTCTCAATATTTCAACTTTGTGCTAAATGGGGAACAGTAACAACCCCTACTACTTTCATCATTTTCGCATGTTTCAAGTTCAAAAATAATACCTACCTGTGAGCCTCATCCTGTACCTCTGTAAGGAATATCCTCATCTCACCAGCTGGGAAACCAAGCCCAAGGGAGGTCTACAGAGACACATGGAGGGGACGAGAAGCCACTACTCCCTCACGTGGCACTAACTTCTTTTCCCTATCATTTCCCACTATTACTAAAACTGGTTCAGTTCCCCAGTGGTAGCAATGATGGGATTGCTTACATATATATATAGCAAGATATATATGTAAACAATATATATATATAGAGAGAGAGTGTGCACTTTGTGCAGAACAGGTCCAGATGCCCTTGTGATAAAATCCCCACACAGCCACCTGCGCTTTGTTTACTTTAGGCCTCCTCCTACCATTACTCCCACTGATGAAGCTACACAACTGTTAATAAAGTTTTAGTGGGGAAAGATGTTTTTGCAGGCAAAGCAGCTGTTAGCTCATAGCACCAGCTCATATTTAAGATTCCTCTTTACCTGGACGAGAGCAGCCCAGTCTCTGTGCATGTTTAATCTTCCAGCAATATTGACAATGAGGGCCTTTTGCCTAGCAAGGCTGAAGAACCACACCAGCCAGCTTCTCCATGTAGAAAATCAAACAAAAGGAAAGAATTAAAGCTAAAGAAGCCATCAACAAAAACAGATCGCGTACCTGAATAATTAACGCACTAAGGAGCATCAGACAGACAAGAGAACAAATTTTCAAACAAATCTTAAAAAAAAAAAAAAGTTGTTTCCATTTCAGGAGAATTTGAAATGTCTACTGAACTAGTACCTTAATTCCATTTGGGCAATGACTAATTAAAAACGAAATGTAACAAAATGCTACTGTAGAGCAACAGTTAATTTTGATAGTACAGATTTTGTACCATGACTCTACTAAAACTGATACACACTCCCCAAGACAGCACTCTCCTACATGGAAAGGTCACTTTGACAGCTTTGCAGTTCCAGCCATACACTTCTGTCTTTTTGGGGTCCTTACTGCTTATGTCCACACTGTTGTTGACTACTTCTATGATTTGACACCACACTTACACTTCAGGCAATGAGACTAAGTAATATAATATTACTGTCATGTTATCTGTTGCCAATTTAGCCACTTAAAAAAAAACTTTTCTATTGAAGTTATGCAAAATACAGAACTTGGAAAACATACTAGACCAATTAACATTTTGATTGACTTTCCCTCAGAAGAGCAGTTTTGATTTAAAACCTTTATAGTCAAGGTGACAGTCCAATCTTCCACCCTCATTCTGTTCTAGTCTTCTCTGCTAGCAGAACCAAATTGGGCCTGTGGGGACTGGATTTGCCCCATTTTCCTCAGAATGTCAACTCATGCCGGAGAACACAGCTCCAGCTCCTCCCAAGTGCTCATACTCGATCTGCTTTCCTGCCACTGACTTCCCTTTCCTCAAACTCAAAATTGTAACACACTTCCAGTATCTCTGCTAAATAAGTATCCAGTATCTCTAAAGTATTACCAACATTCAGCTTCTTCCCATCATCAGTAAACTCCCCGAAGCTTCTCAACTAACCTAAATCTCCTGTTGACCTACAAGCTTCCAACTTACCCATTTGCTATTGCTATCCCCAAACCCTGACCTACTCCCAGTAAGCCGGATGACGTGGTGGATCTCTGTAGGTCACGTGAGATCATGAAGTCCAACTACCCCTGCTGTTTGCCATACAGTGCTTTTGGTTCCTTCGTTTTGTATCCATCTTAGAAGGTGAATAAATGAAGAAAAAGGTCATTCACATTAATATGCCTTCTATTTTTTTTCTTCTGTTAAGTACTCAATCTCTTTAAATAAGAAGGTGCAGACTGTGAGCATGGCCACTGAGCAGGGCACGGTGCCACCCTGGTGGCGAGAGGCACGAGGAGGAGACTGCTGGCCAGACGACCAAGAGCCGGGGCACATCTACCCCCGCGCACACGTGCCAACACGTGTTGGGACCCCAGTAAATTCACAAGCTGTCACTGCGTACACATTTTGCACCGCTCGGAATGACTGCCGTGCACATAAGCAATGGAGAATCAGGCCTCTCCAGGAGCCCATTTATAATGTCTCACTACCTGCTCCTTGGCTGCGAGCACAAGCGGGTGATCCATTTTCCCCAGCAAAGGAGACTTTTTATCCAGGTTCTGCCCTCTCCTTCAGCTTCGTCTATGCTCGCCGCATCATTAGAGCTCAGACAGCTCGTAAGACTCATGAGGATGTCTCATCGGGGGTTTGTCCGATCCACAGATGCCGCCCATACTCACGTTTGTTTTTTTTCCTTAGTCTTCTTGCTGTCTCTGCTTGGTTTTACATGCTCAGCCACTCAGATATTTCTGAGGAAAACCTGTTTTTCCACTGGCAATACTCTGTCTTGTTTCTTCAGTTTTGACTTTAGTGGATCCTGCTGCTCTCAGTCGGCGGAGCTGCCAACCTGCCATGCCCTATGGTACTTCAAAGAGATACCCGCTCCCCCAGCTGCCGTACAAAAGCAGACATCTTCTTTTCTGAATTTTCATCTATAAATCAAATTTCTAAATGTTTCTATTATACTTGCACCCAAGGTTTCTTAATTTCTTACTCAGGAAGGAAAATTCATTCTAACACGCAAAACTTTAGCTCTGCTTAAATCTTCCATAAACTTCTCATAAAACAGAATTAATACTGTTTTTACCTAAATTATCGCTACCCAGCATTACCATCTAAAACTGAGGTCTTAAACTAACTCAGTAGTGACCTATACGAAAAGCAGGAATTTCAGATTTTGAGGTAAAATTACAGAGATGGAAAGCTGAATTTAGTGAAGACATTAAAATGCAAAAATAATGCGTGCTGTATAAAAATACGAATCCCAAGAACAAGAACTCATGACTCAGAGACCATGAACAGGCTCACGACTGTTCATGTGCCTTGTCTTGTCCAAGCAAGAACAGAACCATAGAATAACCCATTAAAAACCTGACACCAAACTACCCAGTTTCGCAAAGTGACGAAATACCCGTTGACACCAGCGACATGGGATGAGGATCGTGACCCAATATGTCTTTAAAACACAACAGATCAACATAGAAGCACTGAGCTAAGGTAGTAGTAGGATGCTAGTAAGAGCAATGAAACAGTGTTCCCTGCCCAGGTAACTGCAGTCTACCTTCCCTGTAGCTCGGATGCAGTTGGACCATGGATATACTTATTAATCAATAACCACGTCCTTCTCTGTATACACCATGGTGGGGAAAGATGGGGAGAGGGAAGGGGAGCGAGAGTAAGGATCATTTTAATTTTCCCTTGTTATTTTTCCTTTGTTAAAAAAAAAAAAAAAAAAAAAAAAGATTTGCATAGCCTTGTCTCTATTTCAAAGAGCTTATTTGAAAACCCACATCTAAAACCCATTTAAGAAGAAAGTTAGAAATTACCAGCGAAGCAGAAATCCTCAGTCTCACCACCATGCTGGTGTCATTTCCCCGTTTGTACTGCTGACCCAGGTCTGTCTTTTTTTTAAATTTTTTTATTTTTTTTTCCTTCCCCCTTCTCACATCAAGGGCTTGACTGTGGCTGCTAGTCACACATATCCTCAAGGCTCCCAGTGTTGTTCTATAAAAGGATGAACAATCGAAAGACAGAGATCAGCACAACTGCCTCAGGGGTTCTAGGAGGGCCAGGAAGATGGGTACCCCATTTTTAACTGATTAATTTTTAGTAAAATTTAAAAGGGGGGAAAAAAAAAAAGAAAAAGGGAGATTGAGGATCGCCAGAAGGAATTTGCAGTTTCGTCTACTAAATAAATGGACACCAGGCTCACTAAACTGTGAACCAGGCACACACAGTTGTAATATCTGAAGAAAAATCACTCAAAAAAACCCTTTCAAGGGTGAATTCCCTCCTGGGGCTAAAGACCGGCATAAAAAAGCACACCCAACTTTTGTGATTTCTTATCACAAGTCTAGCAAGATTGAGTCTTTTTCTCGAGTCCTTAGTTTCTAGAGCCACCTGATTGCACCGGAGTATGTTTCCATTAAAAGAAAAAAAATTGCTGATGACCTGTAAGTGTTTGCAGGATTATGCCTGTAACGTTCACATGAAATTTAAGTAATATAGGCCTTGTGTTGTTCCTTTAGAAGTACAATGACCTGAAAGTTCAGGTATTACTAAAGTCCTGTTTTTCAGAAGTACTTTCTTAAAGTTCCACTAAGTTTTACATTGTTGTATTTTTCTTTTTTTTCTCTTGTTAACTACAGAATCGCAAGCAGCCAGAAACATTAGTAATTCCTAAAAATAGCCATCCTATCCTCCTTTCCAAATTTAGAAATATATGCCATTTCTCAGGAAAATGGAGAATTAAAGCATTCACTAAAATAAAGGTGGAGTGTCCTATTTTTGCCTTTTTAGTCAGCTTTTTTTTTTCTCTCGATTCCCCTTTTCATCTTTGTATCTCTAATCCTCATTTCCTCGCTCTTATTTTTACTCCAGGGAGTAACTGTCACCATTACTCACATTGTCCAACTCTTTTCAGTTTTCCCTCATTTTCAGTTCATTCATCCCTTGTTTCCTTCCACTTCAAGCTCCTTCTCCCCAGCTCAGCTTTTCCCTAATAAAACTGCCTCAGAGCAGCACACTTCTCCAGCTCTATTTAAGTCCCACTTCAATGATCATAAAAGGGCATAAACATATAGCTCGGAAAAAAAAAAAATTGAGACTATTACAGCTGATTAAAAAAAAATTTAGATGACTAATTTATGTATAAAATCAGGTCAGGCTCAGTTGCTAGTCTGATCCAAAATAAGAAACAAGTATTTCTAGAGATGTAAAAGGGCTATTTCAACTTAAAGTATTTCAATTTCTCATTTCCAGAGGCTTTGCTTTAAAATTCTTTACTTAAAACACATCCTCAATAAGGTTCCAAAGGACCTATGATCCTAAACACAAAAGAAAGCTTTCATTTTTGGTTCGGTAAAGTAACTTCTGTTCAGCTGAAACAAAAGATCTTCCCCCCATCCCCCAAAAAACCCACCACTTCTCCAGAATGTTTTTATTTTATGTGAAATAACTCCAATCCTCAAACTAATCAGCAAATTGAAAAATCTACCTGTGTGTAAAGTGTTCTGGATCCCTTTGGGATGAAGAGCACTGTATCAGCCCTAGAAATAATTAAACAACATTTAAGGAATGCCAAATGCATGATGCATTAGATCTTCCTACCTTCCAAACACTATTAATGTTAAGGGAACTGTATCTGTAACTCCAACTGATGACAAATCACTCTCCTTTTTCTAAATATTTCCTTGCCGCTATGCCATCCCTTGATCTACTATCTTCCCACCACCACCACCTCCCTTCTTCCAGGCATTTACTGCTTGCGCGACGGTGACATCTTTTCCATCATCCCCGTGATAAAACTTTACTCGCCTCTCTGGAAGCATCTCCAAATGCCCACCTCCTTTCTCCACCCTTTTAGGGAAGCCACAGCTCTGCGCGGATGAGAGCCGGCGCATCCCCACTCATCTTTTTCCTCCTCTCCTGCCTCAGGTGTCCTGCCCTCCCCCACCAGCACACTGCAGACTTCCCTTTCTTCCACCGCACTGCCCGAGCGTGGCAGCTGGCCGAGCCATGGCCTGAGCATCCCCAGCAGAAACCCAGGTGTTCCCACCCTCATGCAACTGGTGATGCACTTCCAGGTCCTTCAACGAGTTTGTGCTCTGGCAGCTAGCTTCCCAACAATCCAGCCTGGAAACCTTCACTCTGGAGCAGAAATGAGCAGAGAAGAGTGCCAGCCCTTCATTTCCCTGAATAGAAGTCAACATGCCAATGTCCACGCCTCCTGCCTTTACTGATGTAAATGGAATGAATTTCACTGTAAATTTCCAACCTCACTTCTCATTTTACATGCTACCAAAGGCCAGTCCACCAAAAGGTATACTTACCAGCACCAGCTCTTAGCTGTTTGTCCCTGTAACTCCTTTTCCTCTGCTCTTGCAGCAGACCTGTCTGGTGATGCTCGTTAACCATCCCCTCCTTCCCTCACAGATACCCTCCATCCAGCCCACTTCGAGCAGATGAGTACAAAACGCTGCCCCTGAACAGAAGGGAATTTACTGCATAGCCAGTAATTATCGGTGAATATTACCAATCCCAGAGAGGGGAAAAAAACCTCTGTTACAAAATCAAAGCATGAAAGCGCAGTCCTTTGTGGAGAAGGGAGAGGGAAAGGTAACATTTCTAATTGAAAATTAAAGCAAGAAGCACGATACTAGCAAAGTATATTTATTGTGTTAACGTACCATTTGTCTTCTGGGCAAGTTACTAAAGGTCATTTGTTCTTCATGGCAAGTGTTGAAAATAGTTTATGTTGTGGGTCTAACTTAAAGGAACAATGTCAAAACCCTCAGGCCCAAAATGACCTTTTTATGCCAACACGGAGATCTAAATCTCTTGCTGAGGATAGTGGTGATGTTTGCATTTCACTCTCTCCCCCTCCCTCCTCCTTCTAACCCCCGCCATCCTCCCCCCCCCTCGCCTTTCACATGAAATACAGAAGACAGCACGGACTGCAAAGTTAACGTGCCCACTCCACACCTCGTGCTGCTCATCCCTGGTGCTGCTGCCCAGAGACAAGCAGCTTGCTGGTGTGCCTGGTTCCCAAAATGCCCTCTGACCGAGGGAAAGGCAGTGCCTTTGTCACGGAGAGAAAAGGCAGGAGCAGGTACCAGACCTACCCTCGCCCCCCGGAAGAAAAGGAGCACGTGCTGCCATGCATGCTAGAAGGTGGGACACGGCAACATGGTCGGCTCTTGCTTCAAAAAGCTGCGACGATGCCCTTTTCCTGCCTAAATATAGCCTTTTGGGGTGACATCTAGCTGCTTCTCTTGGAAGGGGCTGGGTCTAAGAGGGGGGCGATCAGTGGTGCTAAGGTGCTGTCAAGGAAATAAAAAAATACGCAGACGCGTGATAGACACACAAAGAGGCAGACAGATATATGGACAGATTTGAATGTGAAGTTCAAGGCTCTGAATGGCTGCAGACTGGCGAAACACCTGGAGCCTCACATGATAATTTAAAAGGCAGCCCCATCTTTACTAGCGCACAGATGCTCTCCCTGAAGTGCTAGCGTAGGACCAATGTGGTGGCCTCCTCCTCCTGCTTGGTGTTGTCACATTAGCCTCAAGTCTCTTTGGCCTGAGCATATTGTGAGCTCCTGCAGATGCGGGACACAAAAAGGCACTAAACAGCACTTTAGAAAGAGGAACAACGATATACGCATCGTGGAACTGTAAACACCTTTCCACTTCCACGGAGACAATCCTGCTGTGCGGGGGTAGGCGACACCACTGCTGCCGGCATCGCTGCCGCTCTCTCCCGGGGGTGGAAAGTAGACCTTCCCATCTCCACAGCCCTCATTCCCACGCTGCGGAGCCACACCTGTGATTTCTGACGCACGGCACATCGCATCCATGAGACATACGAGAGTACAGGCAACATGTCGTGTCCTCCTACTCCGCGCATTCCCCACGAGGCTCCCAGGAGAAGACAGGCCTTTTCCAGGCTGAATCCTGCAAGGTGAACACCTCCCGTGAACTAACACCGAGCAGGCTTAGCATAACCTTTCAGAAGGCACTCGGCACTTTGCAGGATTTAAATGCAAAAGCCTCAAAAAGGCAAAGCTAATTTTCCTGAATTCCCAGCTCTGGCTGCCATTTGTGACAGACTTCACACATTTATGTGCTGCCCTGTCACATTTGGGTGGCAAAAAAATGGCAAAGTATAGATGCCGTGACAAGTAGATGAGACATGTTTTTCCTCTTTAGTGTTCTTAGGCTCAGATTTCCCTTCAACACATAGAGGAAGAGAAAAAACCCTTGGGGCAGACAGAAACAGTTTAAGAGTTTAGTTACTTGGTAATCGTGAGAAGGATTTTAAAAAATTAAAAATTTAAACATTATGAAATATAAAGCAACCTTGGCCTTCCCGAAATTCTAAGTGGAGACTTTCATATGTGTAGACCAATGTAATAAATAAAAATATCCACAATATCCACAATATATATCCAAAAATATATATTTTTTACTGAGATCTTATGAGTGAATCTCTATATTAGATACATGAACTAAGTTAACAAGTTTCCTTGATACCTTTTTTCTTTTTCAGTTGGTTGGAAAGACTTGCATAGAAAATTATAGTAACAATTCAGACAAGATTACGGTTCCTACCAAATACAGTATTTATTTTCCAAGATCCGGGATCCAAGAGCAAACTAGTTACCTGGCTATCTAACAGGTTCTCTTGGAAGGCAAAGGGAAATCCAACTATATTTAATACTAGCCATATACTTTAAAAAACAAAAAGAAGGTGCCATGGTTGAGGGTGGGAGATTTAAGCAGGATACCATATCTGCATCAAGTCCTAAATAGTTGTGATTCTTGTTTTGATTTTGCATTTGACGGTGAGTATTAATGTTACCAGAGAAATACTCAACTCACCGATGGAAAATCTTCCAGGGCCCCTGCAAAGCCGCTACAAGGGCAGTCATCATCAGACTTTTCAGGGTTCATTGGTTGGCTCACAAATGTATGAAATACTGCCCCGTAAAATACACATGAATAAATAAACCTACAAATAGATTTACACCCCCACCAAACTATTTGTTTCCTTTTTGCTATGAGTATATGCACTTTTATTAGTCAAAAGCAAGTACTGACACACAACAAGATTTGAAGTCAGAGTTACCACTTGGGTGGTATCCCCTTGACTCAGATATGTCTCAGGATGTCCTTTAATGGGCAAATTACAGACTTTAGTAAACTCTGTCCTACACAGCTGTAGTTAACACCAAGTATCTAGTAGTAACTCTGACCTTAACCAAGCTTCAGTGTGGAAATTTTATTTCACCTTTATGTCCTGTGTGTGTTTCAAAGCAGAATGTCCAAGTCAATCCAAGGGCTGAAAATAGGTTATTTTAAATTGTGAGATATTAAACGTTCCAGCTGAAATCCTGGCCCTTTTGAATTCCACAGCAAATATCCCATTCACTTCAACAGTGCCAAGATTTCTACCATGGAGAATAGCCTGGAATTCAGTTTGTAAAGGTGAAGCAAGAGTCTGAATCAACTCCCACTGAAGTCCATGGACAGACTCCTATTCATAGCAGTGGAGAGAGATCAGACTCTAAAACCGTCTTGGCAGAGCTACGAGCCATACCCTCACAGATAGTGAAAGAATTGTTGTAAATGCCAGACAGAATTAGGAAGTACAAGAACACCCAGTACTTTATACGGTGTTTTACAAGAAGTTCAAAGCTCTAAACTGGACATAAAGTTAAACAAATTGCAATTAGATTAAGAATCAGTCATTTCAATGCATTAAAAACCCAAGCTAAGTTTTCCTCTAATGCTTGAAGTAGGCAGAGCAGAATAACAATTTACTTCAATGTAAAAGTAAACTTCTAAGAAAGAGACAGTGAGAAGGACAGAAAATAGAGTAATCTCTGGGGGGGAGGGAGGGGGGAACCAAACAAAAACTTGTAAATTAAAGAAGTAATTCTAGCTTCCAGTGATGGCTCTACAATTTCATCAATATTTTCAGCTTCTATGTACATTACAGTGAAGCACGCTGTACTGAAAGACGAACAATGGTCATGACTGGATTAGAGAATGATACATAATTGACATGGCCACAAAAAATGTTTGCAACATGGAATTAGGTTTCCAACCTTGACCTATTACTTTATTCTAAACCTAAGAAACAGCCATCAAGAATATGTCACACAGACTGCGTTTGCTTGCAAGGGCTTCCCTGTGGCAAAGTAGATTCTCCAGTTGTGTCATTTTGTGGGACCTGCCCTTTCATGATATTGGTAGGGCTGAATTGAAACCTGACCAAGCAAGCGGCCACATGCTTGGAATTTGTTCATTGCTTTTTATCCTACTCTTCATAACAAGTTAATTGCTTTGAAACAATGCATTACAGACAGCAATGGCTACGGTATGCAGTAGACACGTGACAGCAATGAAAAAAGACATGTGGAAGGAGGATGGGCTGAAGAAAGAGGGGGAAAATGCTACAAGTACCAAGTCTATCATTTGTATCTTATTAGGAAATAACGATCCTTATGAAGATCCAACATATAAGTGCAAAGAATACTTGTTCCGGAACATGCTGTAAACAGCAAATAAACTCTTCCAGCTGGGATCCGTGCACTGGCTAAAAGACCACAGAGGGACCGTAAACTAAAAGCAGGCTGCAGGACGGGGAAAGCAGAGATCCCACTCACTCCATCCGCCCTGAACAGCAGTATGATCCCTGCAGAACCCACCGCAGAAAGACCGGTGAAAGGCGATCTCATCTGAGGAGAAGGCAGAGCAAAGATGCAGTAGAAGAGGAGCTTTCAATGCCAGCAGTACCAGTGGGGGTGAGGCTGCCAGTCCTCACATCAGCTCAGGCACTACTGCGACAGAAGAGGAGGCTGCAAACACAATCTAGACCTGAACTTTACTCTTCCACCCTTTTTCGCTGGTAGCTTAGTTTCCAGTTTTGTAATCTAGAGCATTACCCCATGCTCCGTTAGATTAAAAGGACTTGTTTCCTCTTAAGCTCATCCAACATTTAAAGCAAGCGTTGGTCAACCTGGTAATTTGGACACTTGCTTTTTCCTCAAAGGTAAGAAGTACATACAGAAGCACCACTGCGGACGAAACTTTTTGAGAGCCTGAGGCACACGGCAAGTGTAGGATCCCAGGAACTCAGTACGTCACCCGCTCTCAGCTGAGAAATTTGGAAAAATGCCTAGCACTATCGAGTACCGCAACTTCTAAAGAAGTTTCCTCTGGCACGCTTTCATCAACAGCCCTGGTTAAGGCAAGGGACAATTTTGTGCCTTGATTCTCCATGTTGACTCCCTAAGGGAAGAAGGACGCAAGCCCCATTTCCCATGGAAGATGACAGTACACACTGGTACCCAGAATGAGACAGATGTAGGCAGCCAAGAATCCCATCTGAAGAATCCACTGAAGGACAAAAAATGAAAAATGTAGAACTCCATAAAAGGAATGTACCACACTAACAAAGTCAACCAGAAAGGGCATAAGAGAAATTTAGACAGCTAAGAAGGAATCTGAAAAGTACATGTTTGGAGAGGTTAAAAAAGGAAAGAAAAAGGATAAGCCAGTTTTCAATTATATTTATATATTGAAAACATTTCCCTTTCCCAGTAACAAAACAATTTTCACGAAACATGTTAGTTAAGCAATTTTTAATTTAAAAAAAAGGCAAGGAGAAAAAGGTAAACTTAACTCAAAATGTAAGCAAGATTTTCAACTACAATTGTTTGCCATTCCAGCCTCTGGACCTGAGAGAGAATCCGAACGCGTTTTCTGTTCATTTTTCAGAACGCTGATGTCCAGCAAAGGCAAGGAAGGGTCCTCTCTCATCTGTTAAGTGCACTTGGCAAAAACAAATGAAGACACATAAAAGAAAACACAGAACTCCTCCCCGTGCACAATGGAAGAGGAAATGGTGAAGAAATAAGTTGTTTATTTGGGAACCTGCGTCTTTTGAGCAGCTATCTGGCAGCTGTTGCACTCACTGCTTATATTTGAGACTAACCTCTACTGTGGGAGGGGTGGATTGCATATGGGGCTCATCATTAGACTTCCAGGCTGGGGATTTCCAGGCATTCAGCCTGCAGTACAGTTCATCTGCCTCTGAGGTAAATGAGAGCTTTAGTATTTAATTCCATAGCAGCAGAGAGAATCATGAGCGCTTTTAAATCACCACCCCCTACTACAAAACACCACCAGAAACAGCCTTTGATAACTGTTCAAAAAAATTGCAGAAAAAAAGATGTCTGCATAAAACTACCCGGAGGGACTGGTCCAGGGTTCGGACTATTTCATTGCTGAAATGGATGTATAATCTGCCTCTAACAGCTCTGGGAGAACATTTCTATAGACCTTCCAGACTTCCAGCACTATCTACAGTGGGATCTTATTATCAGACATTGCTGGGAGAAATGAAAATGATGAAAAAATATGAAATGCAATAGAGAGGAAATAAATGTGAGTTATGCAGGCTCTCCTCACATGCAGTCACTACACATTATTTACGTTTGAAATAGACCAAATTACTGGCTATCTGGACATACTGGACTGAGCATCTGCTGAACAACCAATGAGATACCTGGAAGAAAGATTCATCTGAAGGATGCCGATCTTAAATTGTATTGGCAAACTTTGTTGCTCTTACATATAAGGGAAGGGAAAAAGGGAACTGTGCTTTACCCATCATACAGCATCATACCATCACAGAGAACTGTTTTCTTACATCAAAAACCAAAAGAAAATGAGGATGGATTCCAGCATCAATACCCATTAGGTATCTCTTTCAGCTACACATATTTTCTTTTATCAGCCCTATTTTCAATACATGCTTTTGCCATAACTAATGGGGGCAGAATGTCTTTTTAATTAATTAGGGGTAAGAAAGTAAATTCTAGGATGATGTTATCAAAAGCAGTCACAGCCGATTTAGTTTTGCTGGCACGGAAGTCAATGGAGATTTCAACACTGACTGCAGACACAGCAGAATTAAATTAATGGCAAGGACTTTTGAACAGTATATGAAACACATTCAACAGCACTCACTCTCCTTTATAAGAAGTCCCACAGAAGGTTGCGGAGCTAACAGCAGAATATGGTGCTACTCAGTCTGTATTTTGGTAGCACAGCCTGGCTCTGAGTAAATAATACTAAACAATAATTCTTGGTTAAGAATTCCTTATACAGAAGGCTCCAAATAAAAAAAGCGAAAGAGAAAGAACTCTCTAAAACACAGCCATTTACAGTTGTGCACCGTTAAAATCACACCTAGTAAAACTGCATGAGTTAAACCAAATAATAATAATAAACTGAATTAAACTAAATAAAACCTGTCAGAATGGAAAGAAAACAAATCCAAAGCCTTGACAGCAACATAAAACCAGAATTCTGCCCATTCCCTTCATAATGGCTTTTCTATTGAGCTTCATTCTGACCTTTTATTACTTTCCCAACATTGAAGACTATTGCTTTTCAAAATCCTTGTCTTTGCTACCCTTGCCATTATTCCCGCTCCTATTGTTAAGAGCTGTTAACCACTCTTGTTCCAAGGTGCACTGTAGTGCACCTTAAAAATGAGGCAAGAACATAAGTGCTTTCTGAGGGGAAAAAAAATATCAAAATGTTTTCCCACTCTTCCTTCTAGAGACCAAAGTCACTTTTTGGTATAAGATTAAATAATAAAGTGACTAAATGAATAAATAATAGTTTAATAAATATACTGGGAGATTGAAAGGCATGAAATCAATTTCCTGCTGGAAGGGAGGGAAAAAAGACACTTTTATATGACTCGACTGAACTTAAATAGACATTGTCCTGATCCTGTAATTGTTCCATGCTCAGAACATCTATTGAATTCAATGGGAGCTCCAAAACCAGATCAATTAGAGGATCAGAGTTGTTTGGGAAAGGCCTGCCCATCACTTTGAGAAAACAAACCAGACAGACATTGAAAAAGAATGTAAGCCCATAACCAGTTCACAAGACTAAACAAATGAGGCTATGCAAATCCTACAGCCCAGAAAGAAGCACAGAGGCACACACAATCCGAATGGTGCCTCTTAAAACCAGGTCTTGCTCGTGGTGAAGAAAGGCTTTGCCTCTAACTTCAGTGTGAGTATGAACTTTAGTACGAGTATGACCAGGCTTCAGGAGGAAAACTCGAGGCGCTGACAACTAAGTTCGGGATACTGATTCAATTTGCACTCTATGTTTAAAACCTACTGGATCAGCACACAGCCCAGCAGCGCTCTGCACCAGCAGAAGGCCTGTCAGAGTACAATTTTGCCCTTAAGCAGAGGCGAAACTCTGGCTCCAGTCCAGAGCAACTAAGACCAACACACAAACAACGCCTGCTTCCAGGCTTGCAGCTGGATCCTAGTGGACAAACCCCTGCGCTGTGGTGGAGCCCTACTGATTTCAGTCTCTGCGCAAAAGCACAGAGACCTAACTGCAAGATTTGGACCCTTAATTCCTAAGAAGTACTCTAAGAGCTATTTTAAAATGAGGCTCCTAAAGGAGAATTTACAAAAATATTTAGTTTAGCTTTTTTCCTCCAGTTGTTTACAAATGGTATCTAAACGCACAATCATTAATCCCTTATCAGTACTTCCATGCCACACAGTCAGCTTTGTGGATCAGTTTTACACAGCAGAGGAGTCTCATAAAGGCTCACCTAGCTTTTTGTTAAGGTCTCAGAGGACCAGTGCTCATACCCGAGCGTACAGTAAGCAGCCTGATGCAGGATATTCAGTCTTTGGCCCATTTAACGGGCTCTAACTTAAGTGGTCAAGACCTCGATTTGCTTTACAATGACAGCTGGTTCTGCGAACAGAAGTCTAATAATAAAAGATAACAATAATATTTAGCATATTTGGGTGGGGGTTTTTAATGGCAGTGCAAGTCATCAAGTAGTTTAAAGCTATTTCAACTCCAAGTAGCAAGTTCTCACCATGAAGAGGATCAGCAGTTCAGCTACACTCCCCAATTCACACAACCGTATAAAAGAGATTTCAAAAGGACATCAAGGGGTTGTACAAAGAGTCATACATAGTCAGAAAAAGGCCCATCCATTCCTTTCACTGGCAATTATCAGGAATATATACCCAGGGAGAGACTACAGAAAAGAGTTAAGATATAGACAGATTCTTCCGCCGGTATATCTTCCCAACTCCTTGCAACCTATGGCTCACAGACTTCCAAAGTATCCCAAAACATCCTGGATCTACATCTTTGTGTTCAACAGCCCCAGTGGTCTTTTCTTCTACCCACTGGTCTGACTTTCTAACACAGTCATACTTTAGACTATCAATAACGTCCTGTGGCAGAGTTTCACAGTTGTGTAAAAAAATACCCGTCCATACTTGGCCCCAAAGTGGACCCAGCTATCCCTGTGTCATTTGAGACAGAATAAATCCCCACAATGGGGTTTCCCCACTGTCTTTGTCTTGCGCACCTGGAGAAAAGGAGGCTGAGAGGAGACCTTGTCGCTCTCTACAACTACCGGAAAGGAGGCTGTAGAGAGGTGGGGGTCGGTCTCTTCTCCCAAGTAACAGGCGATAGGATGAGAGGAAATGGCCTCAAGTTGTGCCAGGGAAGGTTTAGATTAGATATTAGGAAAAATTTCTTCACTGAAAGGGTTGTCAAGCACTGGAACAGGCTGCCCAGGGAGTGGTAGAATCACCATCCCTGGAGGTATTTAAAAGATGGGTAGATGTGGTGCTGAGGGACATTGTTTAGGGGTGGTTTTGGCAGTGTTAGGTTAATGGTTGGACTCGATGATCTTAAAGGTCTCTCCCAACCTATGTGATTCTATGATTCTAAAGCAGGCATTCGCGGCTCCTGCTGGGCAGCTTCAGACACCACCAGCAGCTTCAGTCTCGGGTATATTCCCCATGTATCACTAAGCTGCAGTGATGTAGAACACATGAAGCCAGTTCACATATGCAAGATGGCTGCTTTCTCCAAGAAGGAAATTATACAAGTAGAATTGATTTTTTTCTCCAACTGGCTGCCAAACAGAAAATTCTCTCCTCCAGCTACTTTTGACGTTGCAGTTGAAAAAACTCCCACCCAACTGAGGTATTTAAAAAAGATGCTGCAGTTCCAGCATCGCTTCCACAAGACCATAGAAAAAATCAGGTTCAGAGGTACCTCAGCAGGCCTCTGGTCCAACCTCCTGCTCAAAGAGTGGTCAGCTGTGATCAAAGCAGGGTCAGCCAGGAGCCAATGCAAAAGCCAGAGCCTGCTAAAAGAGAGTTTTCTTCCCTTGCCCCTCAGCCCTACGTTCCTCCTACACCATTAGGGCAGTTGGTGACGCTTAGTGAGAGGGTATGTAATTTAAAAACAAACTGAACATTAGTTTGCAGCCACATCAGTCCCTTGCTTTGGCTCCCTACACAACTGCCGAGCACTAGAAAGGACAGGTGACCACCCTATACTGTGACATCCCATTCTGGTGCCACTTTACCGTGGTTATACAGGTACAATTTGAGTCTTTCACTTCTAGTCCATCGATTCTAAGAGAGATTAGTAGTTAGCAAAATACGTTATGACCTTCATTACTTCGTAGAAACCTTACCACTTCCCAGTAAAAACCCCTGGACAACAAATTCAAGCCTATTGAAAACCACTTGCTTTTCCCAGCTACCGTTCACAGGCACTTTGAAGTAGTCCACAACCATTCAGTTTTGGTTGAAAAGGCTGGAAAAAGGACTCCTGTAACAAGACTGTACCTTGCTGAAATAAAAGAACTGGCAGAACTTCCCAGCAAATTCTCTCTGGACTGAGCCTCCTATTTTAAAAACAATGTTTGCCAGTGGTGCTAGTTGTGATTATTCGGTCATAAAATGGACAAATTGGAAAGAATCTCTTTCCTCTTACTCCCATACTCAGAAGCGTGGGATACGTTTACATGACATCCTGAAAAAAATACTCTGCTGTTCATAGAGGGCATTAATGCGAAATGGTAAATGGTGCAGAGATCATTTTGCTCATATTTACCTCTTCCCTTAATACCAGACACACGGTTAAATGGCATACAATGCACTTAAAATTAAAACACTTTTTCAAGAAATATAAAAAGATCCAGACACTCCGTAACATATAATTAAGTTGAGAAACCAGCTAAAAGAGCTTGGCAGGACTCGAAAAGATTAATGCATGTGTGGATGAAAACAGTCATATCTGCATTCAAGTCTCCTCCTACAAGTAAGTTAGACCGTACACTTCAGCTGTGGAGTCTCTTCTCCAGAACATCACCACCAAAGGGCCCGGGACCGCTCCCCACTGGTCCCGCAGAGCGCTGGCTCCTGGGACCAGAGGCAGGAAGCCCTTGGTCCTTGAGCCCTCACAGGGAGCGGAGGGCGAGCGTGCCAGCCTGGCTCCGGCAGCTGGGGAGCTCTCCTTGGGGGTGCCCGTCTGACGTGGGGCTGCTGGAGTTCACACGGCCCCTCTGCGCGGAGAAAATCTGCACAACCATACTTCTGCCTGTTTGGTGCCTAAGCCTTGGCGGTGCTTGGCGTGACTGGTGACCCAAGCAACATGATTTAACTATACAATAGGATCTAACTTCAAAGCTGGCCTTGGTTTTTAGCATGGGGTTGAGCCACGCGCCCTCCACAGGTCCCTAAAAATATTCTGCGATTCTATGAGCATCAAGAAGCCAACCAAAAAAAGGATTATTAAAACCAAGAAACAGAACGCACTGTACATGTTAATGCAGGGTCATAGAGGATTAATGACTGAAACGTTTGTGACTCAGTACTGTATTTGCTCCAAAATACTTATTTCCAGAAGAGGTATAATCTTACAGGAGTTCACAGGTATTCACAGACATGTTACAGAGACATAACACAGGAGGGATAAGAGATCCCAGAAGGCAGCTTTGTAGCTCTTGAAAGCAAATAACATTCACTGAGAAGTATAAAAGAATAACCTTTATTGTTTAAATAAGTATACTGGACAACGATTCTTTTCAATATGACCAGACACAGAGCAGTGGGAGAATAAAAATTACATTAAAAATATGCACACAGTTTCAAAAGGGAGCAGCTTCTCTCCTCTCCTCTCCCACCACCACTGCTTAATGGTGTGAATTTGGTTTCCAGTATAAAAAGAGAAGAGTAAAATCCCTTCAAAAAACACTGCTGGGGTTTCATTTCTCTGAGTTTGTATCCACCTTGATGCGTGGATTACAAACCCAAGCAAACTGAGCCTAAGGCTAATCAAAATGCAGTGGAATTGCAATATAGCTAACCATTGCTGCTGTTCCTCTCACTTCTTCTTTCCATTCCGCACTGAAGATAGGATTAAGCGCAGGTGAGAAAGGAGAAAAAAAACCCAAACCTGTGACTATTTAAAGCATTAACTTCCAGCCCGGCAACTTACGGAATAACTGCTCCCGAGGATGACTTATATTACCACCAGCAAGAGGGGGGATGAAAAAGAAGGGGGAAGAAAAGAATGGAAGGAGAGTATCAGAATTAAAAATCTGGCGTGCAATTGTGTACATTAGAATTTGAAATTATTAATATTTATTGTGCACATTTCTGGTGAAAAAAACGCAAAACAAATAGTGAAAATAATTTCTCAGACTATTAGCTCAGATCAACAGTTGCAAACTATCTGTAGCAGGCTAGACCTCAGCTGAAAGATCATAATGAGGAAAACTCGAGGCATATGTCGCAAAAGAAGGGGGCACCAGAGAAGAAGACCCCATGAGGTGTGTGCTGATTAGGTAAGGAGGCTGATACGTCAAAACGGGTACAACAAAAACTCACACATAGTGTCAACAGTGCTCCGGCAAAGTTTTTCCAGCCTTGGGCAGAATAACGCCCAGTTCCTTCAGAAATACTATCTTTCATTCCTGTCTTTGGAGAAATGGTATATATTTTTAATTAGCTGTCATCATCCTTGAGTAAATACGGCAGGCTATTTAGAAAACAATAATAGGCCTGACTACACACTCTTTTCACAATGACAAGTGTTTTCCTTTAATTTGCCTCACAAATCGGGCCCTCGGTCCGAAAGCCCATATTGAACTCCTGTGAACACAGCGGCTTCGATTGTACAAGCAACAGTACTTTTACTGCAGGTCACATTATTTCTCCCCACCTAAAAAACGCAAGGATGTGGATGCAGGTTTCCCTCCCCCAAACCCTTCCACCAGTTTGGAAATGGCTGTGGGTCCAGCCCAGTCCTATCAACAGGGCCACAAACAAAGCACAGCACCTTCCTGTATGAACAAAAGGAGAACGAACCTTTGAAAGCAGTCATTAAATTATTAGACTTTAAATAAAAAGGAAGTGCATTGTTTTTCTCCACTCATGATTTACTAAAAAAACGAATTTGAACACCCCCTACCCACTGGTGATGCATTCTGGCCCAAACACGTTTTTGTGCGAGGGGCAACAAGAAGTTCAACAGCAGCAGAACTTCCCTGTGACCTTTCCTTTACATGCGGTTTAGGAACGACGACCACGCAATCCTACAGCTACACAGGTGGTGATGCGAGACAAGGAAATGGTTGCTGCCAGCACAACTGTGAAGCCAGCTGCCACCACGGGGATCTCCGACGACACACAAGGGGTGCCACCTTCATAGCAACCCAGTGGTGACCAGCACACCAAACACTCTCAGGGTGCCCACCAAGTGTCTTCCCCCCCCGCCCCGCCCCAGCCATTTGCCACTAGTCACTTGCTGTGATATGCCTCTGCGTATCACGACCACCTACGTGGTGCAAAGGAAAAAGTAAAAATAGGAAATTACAGCAGTTGTCCACATTCTACCAAAGTACGGCGTCATGAGAAGTTCCACATAATGGCAAAGAAAGGGTGAAGAAGGTTGAGAAAGATACGCAAGTCCGTAGCCAAGGTCTAGTCCATGAACTGTTCCGTGGATTCAAAGATGATCACTTACTGGAAGTTGGGTGTCTACCTCTGATTGACCATATCAGTGCCAATAACCCAGTGAAACCCGGTATAGCAAAATCTACCATGTGATGTACTGGAACCATATGTGGTCAAGACTCGTTAGGACCTGCTAAGTTCCAGTGACACGTAACACGCACTCTAGCATTTCATCCTCTTTCGAAAGCAAATTCTTTTTAGCTCTCCCTTGTTTAGTAACAATCAGTGCTTATGCTAAATTTAAGACAGACCAGAAAAACAAAACCAAAAGTCTATTAGCCAAATTTGACTTTTAATGGTAAACTTACTGACCTGAAAATTTAAAAAGAACCTTGAATTGCAGCAACATGCCTCATTTTTGGTTTGGTTTGTGTAGTACCTTTCAAGTGATACAGCTTTCTTTTAAATAAGGCTCATTAAATCATTATGAAATATAATTACATAGTACCAAAAAGCTCTTCACCGACCATAAGGTATCCACAGTGGTGTTAAATATTTTAGCTTATTGTCAGCTTACTATAAAAAGATTTTAACCTTTAGTTGATCTATCCTTGCATTTGATTATCGACTGTGGTGCATCGCGAGGAGCCAGGGTTTCCCCGTGCTCTGCTTTCCTTTCTAAGCAACATGCCTCAGTCTCCACCGTAGGTCCTCTGCTGTTTTTATTGAAATGAATGTGTGAAACTATTCTAATATCCTCTGAAGTCAACAGCCAACACAGAGGAATATCAGCCCCATCACTTTAAGGCTTCAGCTCTAACATTTTCAGTGTGTTTTTTCATTTTAATTGGGTGTCTTGGTTTAAACCCTACTTTCTGACTGATGAATTTTTCGATTAATGCAACTGATTTTCAGTTTGGTATTTTGCCTAGTTCCCTTCAAATTGAAGCAATTATAGAAAAAATTAAGTGCTCCAATAATTTTAAACCTCTCTACGCTCTGCAATATTATCAGTGTACTTCACTTTTTTTTTTAAAGGTGCAAGCTCTTCAGGAGTGCTTTCTATTCAAGCACACACAGTCTATGACCTGATTAAATATTATCAGACAATTTAAAATCTTGACGAGAGCTTTGGCTTTCCACCATGGAAAGCAAATGCTGTGCTAAACTCAGACGGTGCTATGACATGGTATGCTCCAAACAGAAAGAAATATCAAAATTATTTTCAAAGACAATCTCAGGCTTTATATACGTAAGAAAAGTGTATATAAGCAGAAAAAACAGCCTCCTCACAATTGAAGGGTGAACTCTTTCTTCTCAGATCACGACCCAGAGAACTTAGGCCAATGTCCAACCAGACACAGGGGCAGATGATGGCACGCAAAGCCTCATCGACTCCCATGCTGCTATGAGAATACCTGTAAAGGTCCTCCTCTTGCAAAACAACTTGCACAACTGGGCCTTTAATGAACACGTATTTCTCTTCGAAGAAAAACCCACCACAGGCAGACAGAAACAGTCATCTGAGGGGCTGCAGAGGTTTGAAATGACTACCGTCTTCGCAGCACAGCACTCACGCTTCTGCCACTCTTCTTATGTCAGGAGTTCATACCTATGATTAAATGAGCTCTGGAGCAGGAAGTTATTTCATCTTACACACTTAAATGCTATCTTAAAGAGTCCACTTTTACAAATCTACTGCACTTAATCATAATTTTAGTGCTCTTTTCAGGTAAGATTTTCAGAGTAGATATAAAGGTGATAAATCTACACAGGGAAACCTTATTCTTTCTACTAGCAGAAGAAACTGAGGCAAAGACAGAGTTCATTTTGGCTAGTATTGTTAAAAGAATAAAACCCAAAGAACAACACAGAACACTGATCAATGAAATCAACGCTCTCAGTGCAAGGCTTGGCTTCTTCCCATATGTTACACTGCACTTCTAATTTCAAAAAATACTGTATTACATATGATGGTACACGACTACTGAAAAACAGGCTTACTGCATCCTCTAAGTTAGCTGTACTAAGACCATCCTTCACACAACTTTTTAAACCCCTCAATTAAAAACAGTAACATAACATAACTACAATATGACAGACTCCTGTCAGTGTCAAACAACTATTCTTCCTTGCTTAGAGGAAAAAAAGCAACACAAAAGCAACACAGGTTATCTCTTTTCTTTTTTTTTTTTGTCCTGTTAAATACCACAAGAGCAGTTTGTAGGCTCAAGGGTAAGTTCTTGATTGCTCAACAAATGCCATTACATTCCACACAGATTTCTCTTGATTGACCTAAAAAGCAATCCCCTGGAGATGGGGCAAAGGCTGATCGGCCTAATCAGTTTTTTGTCCCTCATATCACAGTTTTTACCCCACAGACCACGAGAACACCAACTCTACTGGAGTGTGTGAGAATACGTACTGTCAGGCGGACAAAGTTTGCAGCAGTAACTCCTGATCCCACTCTCAGGCATCCGTCTGAATATGAATCCTCCCAATTTAAATCCACTACCTACTGCCTAATCCAAAATCAGCACTTCAACCGTTAGACAAATTCTTTTTACCATGTACGTCAACAAATACTTAACGAATAACCTGGGACAGGCAATGAAAAAAGGATGGTGAGAGAGGAAGGGAGAGATAACAAATCAGCATTTACAGAGGTGGATTTTGTGTGTTCTCCCTGTATCCATTCTCAAACCTGTCTTCCCTTTCTCTGCTCTTTGGAGTCATCTTTCCACCTTGACCATAGCAGAGTGAGAGAGACTAGCTTCAGTGCTAGGATAAGCAAAATAGATAAATAGGCCTTCTACACACACACGTTATGGGCCATTCATGTTGGTGAATGTCAGGCATGGATCAAGGGAGAGCAGACATCAACAGCCTAAAGGTCTCACCACGGACCAGCCTGTCACAATGCTGAGGGAAAATACGTGTTCAACCCATGCCAAATGAATGAACTTATGAGGGGTGTCAGGCTTCAGGTGGACAACATTGACTGGAATCCAAAGGGCCAAACTCTTCGCACCTGCAGCAAATCATGAGCCCATCAGCAGAACTGCTGTGGACATTCTTGTGTCAGAAAGGGTGGGCTTTACTGATGATGTCCTCTGAGAAGGAAGGGTGCTCAAAGTAATCGTGTCATTCTAAAATCCAGTCAATCTGTAACATCAATTAACAGCATTCCCAAGCCCCACAGCTGCCCCCCAGAGCCTCTCTGACAGTTTTGTGGTTTCACAATGACAACTTTTCTTTCTTAAGTACTATTTTCTCCTTCTTGATCTATGTAACCCCCACAAAAATACCAGGGAAAACAATGAAACTATACACTAGGGACGGGGTTATAAAAAAAAAGCACTTAATATCGGTCTCATTCTGCTTCTATTGACGTCGGCTATAAAATTCCCATTGCCTTCCTGGAAGCCAAGAGATGCCACTGCAGATCACTCTGGAAAACAGCAATCCAAGAGCAAAAAGATAGCAGACTGAAGGATTTTTCTTTTCCCTCCTGTTGCTTCTAATTGCAGTTTTATTTAACTGTACCCCATCATCTGCATGCTGTTTCAGGGAGGGGGGCCCCAGGACCAAATGGAGAGGTCAGGGGACTTGGCAAGCATGCTTAAATTGATGCTGTCTCTCCAACCCAGCTTTCTTATTTAGCCTTCAGCTGGAAGGCTGTGTGTGTGCACGAGGTTTATTTAGTTCACTTCCTATTTTACTCCTGTACTGAGGTGCCCTGACTGTCCGCAATGCCAAAAAACCCTAGTTTTCTCCTTGGCTCCCTTCTGGAACAAACTGAGGACCCTCCAAGGGAAAACAGTCTGATAGGAGAGTTCATCCCCGCATGCAGGCTACACAACGACTACATCTACGTGTAAATGCCCGATTCGGCTCCTTCAACCTTTCTGGCAGACCTTTCATCCTCTAACACCTACAAACCAACAACCCAAAACACAAAACGCACAACCCAGTGGTACGTTACGAGAAAAATCACTCACTCACCACCACCACCACCACCACCACCCACCACCAATCTGCCATGCCACCTGCTCCGTATGTCCGGCATTTTGAATTTGCCGGAGTTCAAAACGTGTCACAAAACCACCCCGGCGGGTACCAGGCGGATGAGGACAAAACACAAGCTCAGGGCTTTGCCATATGGAGGGGGCTAGTTCGATGCGGAAGGCGTTAGCCCAGAGCACACGGAGGACCCCAGCCAGCCCTGGAGGCTGGCGTCACAGCCAGAGCTCTCCGCCTGGAACAGCCCATGCTGGAGTCCAGCTGCAGGCGTGTGGGGAAGGAGCTGCCGCCTTGATATGGCAGAGCGTTGTCAATAATCGCAGGTGGTGGTGAAGAGGAACACAGTGACAGCCTCGATCAAAACAGGAAAAAATAGTTCTTAACCACATGTACAAAACAGTGGCCCAAGCAGGCACTGAGTGTTTCAATCGGCATTTCAGACAGAGGCCTTCTTATTTATCCTGCCCACAACCCCAAAGGCAGACAACTTTACAAAACTTTACTTTATTTCATAGTATTTTAGACTAGCCACCGCATCCTCTTCGTGAGTCCTCAGCTGGTAGCTCTAACATGCTAGCAGCGTGAAAACATGACAACATATAGACATAAAATCTAAGCCTACACAATAGCATTTTAAAAAGGACGGGAAAGGGGGTTCACATTCCAAATTGACACACTCGTGCCTTGATTGGACCTGATTATGAATGTCCAATTATAAAGATGGTGGAGGAACGAAGGCAAGAACTTCAAATAGGAGTGGAGCAGAGGATGTTAAGCCTGAAGTCTGGATCCCCGTAACTTCAGGGCTCTGCGGCACTTGAGTCCAGCCAGGACCACAGAAGCGCTCAATAATGAAAAAGATAAAAAAGAGTGCAAGTGACAGTGTCAATGGACTCTTTCCGAAATAAAGAATTCAAATCCCACTGGTCAAAGAATCCATAGGTAATATTCACATGAATTTACGTGCATTGCTTAAAGTACACATCTGCTTTTACAAGACCGATATGCTTCCTTCCCTCCAGAAATACAATTCTTTGGGTCAAAGCCTGAATTTGGAAGCTTTTTTCAGTGTAGTTAATAGCTGACATTAAGAACTGACATCTAAGTCAGCTCTTAATGTTGACTTTTTAATTCACTGTCACAAAGCTTACTTAGATGAGACAAATCTGTCTTCCTTAGTTCATGTGTATGCACCAACAAGAAAAGGCACAGACCTAGAATTCTCTGTAACGTGGAGAGACTCTGCTGAAGCTGAGCGCAATGTGGAATGGCACAGACAGAACTGCAACAACTGTCATGTACTAATCTGTGTAATAAGCTAACTGATCAGAGCATCTTTCACATTGCCCTGCAGTTTCTTGCGGGTTCTTTCTCATGCTCACAGTAAAAATATGGATAAGAAAATCTTTGCTCATCTTTGGGAACATAAGGACGAACTTTTATCCAGGCCAAATCTTTTCCCATACTGACAGCTCAAATTTGATTTATTCATCACTAGACCATTGAACTCCAAAACAAACCAAAGCCTAAAAAAATCTTTGTAGTAAGTACTTTTGGAATACATTTCCCCTCTTCTCTCTCTCTCTTCCCTTCCCTAAAAAACAGGTAGAAGAATGCTTGGAGAGATCACACATTATTCACATGCAGTATTATTTTATGGACTTTTTCAAGGTGTTAATTGAAAGTTTTAATGAACGTTAATCATCTGTCATTTTCATTGGCAATCTCCACTCTGCCATATGCTTAACTTTTACACCTGTACAGATTTTCCAACCAGTTCTTTCACATTGTTTTACTTTTTCAGTGTATTAGTATTAATACTTAGGAAACAAGCCAGCTGCAACCAAGACTGCAATTGTCCGCAGTTTATTTACTACATATAATGCCTAATCCTGGTGAACTAGAGTAATACATCATCACTGTACTTCCACTAGTTTTGAATCATTTGTATTAATCCAGTACTTGAAGGAGATGCTAGACTCACACCCATGAAGACCAAAGTTCTACACAGCAGGGCACATACAGCGCTCATAACATCTGCATAAGCCTCCCCATTTTGGTCCTTTGCCTTCCTCCTTGCTCTCACTCTAGATCGCCAGGCAATTGATGCAAACTCCAGCGGTCGTGTTTCAGTTCTGTTCTTTTAAAGTAATGTGGAGATTTGTTTCTGAACGGACTGGACTGAGGAAGCACAAGCATGCAAGTTATGAGTTCTATTTTTGACTTGACTGCAAATATTCTGTGTGAACCAAGTCACCCTCAGCACACATGGCACACATTTAAAATGGACATACCTACCAGGCTCCTCGTCTTTTACCCTTTCCAACACAGCTCTCATCCTCTCAGTAAATTAGGCTGATCTTTAAAACAAGGCTCTTCTTCTTGTACATTTTAATCAGCAGTACTGTAACACTAATATTTATCATTGAGATTTAGCATCAAAATAACACAGAGATGAATGGCTGTAGCTCTAAACTCTTGTCTTTGCTTTCTCATCCGTCACTATAAAATGGTAAGATAAATTAGTAAGATCAGAGCAAGCACCACTGTTGCAAAACTGGCAAAATTGAGAAAATGGTGAAAAGCAAGTTTAGGGTTTTAAACTTGGGAACAAATAACAGGTAGGCTACTGTAGATCTTGCTAATTGGGATGAGGATGAGACACCACAGAGGTGAAAGAACAGCCTGGCAAGGACAGCATCCCCAACATGACTTCCAGCTTTACTGGCAACCACCAGAAAAGGAGTAGGGGGAATTTTGGTGTTATTCCTAGGAGAAAATTGTATATGTACAGAAAAACAGCAGAGAAAACTATTTATGAACAGAGTTATATCAGCAACCTGAGTATTTTAGATAGGTAACAAAACCCAGAATACGGACAATGCCTTTTGAACGCTGGGAGGTGAAGAGACCTGCTGGCTGAACACGGCTGATTTTTGTGGCTCTTGTAAAGAAGGAAACAGGGGACTAGAAGAAAAGGGTCTCTGCTCCCTGCCCTCCTGACGCTACAAGCAATGAAGCAAAGACTAGTGGAAGGGAACAGATTTAGAGCACTGATGAGGAATACTAAGGCACAGGTCTTCAGAGTCCGTCAAAGTGGCTGAGCAATGGCCAGTACAGACATTTGTGCAAATTTGCACCTCTCCTTCAATTAAATTTTGGGGGAAATTATTCTGCTGATAATTTTCCCTAAGCAGAAAGAACAATCTGATGGCATTATCTTCATTAAATGCAGTTCATTGTTCTCAGTGTGCCTCTGCTTCCAACTCTACCATATGGAGAACACGGATCTAAGAGGCGTGGTCTCACCTTCCTTCTTTGGTATTTCACACTCCATGAAACACAACAAGGTGAAAGATCTTCTGTGTGGGAGGAACACGCAACCTGAGAGTCTTTGTGGCCCCTTTTAATCATGTATTCCAGGAAGTTCCAGGGTTGCAAATACCCATGAACTTCTTCTATTGTCTTGGAATACCTAGTGCTTTCCTTAGCCTTGATGCTTGTCACCATATGAAAATCTCAGCTTCTTTTTTTAAGGTGCTCAATTTTACTGCTGTAAAGTTAACGACCCTGAACTATAAAGGCTGAAAACCAAGGCTAATAAAAAGGAAATCTGAATCTACTGCTTTTAAAACCCCAGGACGCATGAGGGTTCTGACAGTAGACTTTTTAACGCTATGGACGGACAGAAATATTATACAGATGATTTTGGACAAAGGGCAGAGAGAACGCCAAGAGAACGAAGTGTACGATAGTATCAGCTAACTGGAAAGTCTGTCTTTTCCTCTGATGAACTGAGTCAGAAGTAAAAACCCACAACGAGTAGGCAACCCAGCAAAACCCCTTTAAAATCTATCCATTCAAACCACTGCTTCTATAGTGTCATTATTAATAATGGTAACATAGACCTGAGAAGTCTTGAATTGAAGCCAGTTACAAAGGTACTCTGTTAGGCCAGATACTACCATGGAGGCACAAAAATTAGTAAAGGAAAAGTCTTCTCTAACCATCCCTTGTGAGTCCAGCTAATGTACCACGCTCGTTTTCATGTACCCTAGTTCCTATATAAACAGCTGTTCACTGAAGAAATCATTTAGAAAGATAAAGCTACCTATTGCAAATACTAAATAAAACTGCTAGGAATTTCCTAGAAATGTTGCTAAACAGTAGGAAGCAAGTTCTTTATTTTTCACATCGTAAGCCTAATAACACTAACAAAACCCATGCTCATTGCACTACTGTGCATTTTATAATATCAATTTAGATTGCTGAAAAGAAAAACAGACGGAGCAGAACTGCCGAATGCTCTGGAGATCCAGGTGTTGTACACACACCACTGGGGCCTGAACTGAGATGGACTGAGGGACGTGGTTTAGGGCTAACTTGGCAGTAGCAGGTTAAGAGTTGGACTTGATGATCTTAAAGGTCTCTTCCAACCACAACAATTCTATGATTGTACAATTCTATGACTAAAGGGTACGTTCCACTCACATTCCAGAAGCAGCTTCCAGAGTATTGAAAGTGGAAATCAATTTGCATTTGCTCAAATGTAAATAGTATTCATGAGAATAAAAGAAAATCTCAGAAGTCAGGCAGGATTTTGATGTCTTGTTTTTTTGTGCGTCGTTTATGTTCCTGTGCTGTTGATTTGTAATGGGAAAAAATATGTTCTCACTGGTCTCAGATGCTCATGTCCAACCAGTGAGGTGGGCCAACAACCTAAGTGCCATAAGCATGTGGTAGAGACCAAGCTAATAATCCTTGATGCATATATCAGTTTGGGGTTTATGCTGGAGCTTTCCATGTATAAGGAGGAAAGGGTGCAGCAGAGAAGTGCCAGGGCTGCAGCAAGAGCTGGGGAGGAGAGGGAAACAGGAGAGAACACAGACGGCAATCTCAAGATTCAAGGGAGATGACAACATGAAAAACTTCTACGCAAAGCTGAGGGGAAGCCTGGATCTCAGCTCCGTACCTGCTGTCTTTCTTCCCTGTCCCTGTATTCAACAGTAACTCAAGCAACTAAGACGGAAAGGTAGCTTTGCTCCACTGCACATAAAGCCACCATGCAACACATCCAATAAAGTTTGCTCTTAAAGCCAATCCTCCCTCTACCATGGTTACTCTTACTTTACATTACTACACTTGTCATAAACTACTACTACACTACACTCAACATAGACTATTACGACACATAGACAAGGATTCCACTGCATCTTATATAAAAGAAAAAAGAAATATTTTGCTTCTACGCATGAGACTCAAACATCATGAACTGTCAATTGCTATTTATGCAAAAGGAACAAGTAACAGCCACAGCATACTGCAAATTACATGCATTTATAAAAAAATTTGTAATTCTCAGTTCTTCGCGAAAAGTTTTGATGAAAAAACGGTCATCTCTTTTGAACAGAAAGGCAATAAAATGCTTATATTTTAGATGTTACTCTACTAAGAGCTCAATGGTCAGTTTTGGACCGAAGGATTGGCATGTTTCCACTTTGCTTAGGCAAAAAAAAATCGTTCCCAACTCTCTATTGTATCTTTAGGGCATGTATGAATGCTGCCTAAAGGTAAAACTTGAAGAACTAGTGGAAAAAAAGTAAATATAAATAATCCTTAGGATTCTGAACTCATTTTATACCAACTATTTGCCTCCCAAGTGTACTTTGCCAAAACATTCTCCTGCGTCAAGCCTATGATGGGAAAAAACATTTCAATCTTATGCGATTTGAAGACCTTTTTTTGAAGTATTTTGATCAGCGCTGGCTTTTCATCAAATATTAGAACATTTGCAAAAAAATTTGACATAGTAACTCACTTGATATCCTTTGTGTATATTGTATATATTTAGGCTCAAGGAACCACTGCTGCCCACTGTGAGCCAGGCTCCTGAGGCAAGGACGTCACCATACAAACAGCTTTTTTATAACCTGTACAACCCTGTAGCACTTCCCTGAACAAGGAAAAGGATGAAAAGCTGACATTCCCTACGTCTTCTTGAAGACGCACTGGGCCTGTTCCCCAAAGGAAATGGATCTGCAAAAGATGCCACAAGCCCCTGGATTTTGCCTGTCTGGCATTTTCAGGGACTGGCAACTAGAAATAGCCTTATGGTCCCCAAATTGGAAGGCACTTCATAAAAACGATCCCTTAACAGATTCTGCACAAGGAAGATAATCCTTATACCTCCTTGACTTCACTGCAAATTGGCCCCAAAAGAAATCCCCTTTTCTCGCAAGAGCAGTATTTCCCACAGGCATGTTCTCTGTCAGCAGTGACGCGGTGTCGGAGGAGTAAATCTAAGCAGAGAGCTACTACAGAGTATTCCAAGGAGCACCATTTCTGCTATTTTTGTGTAATAGATGGGGAAACTGAGGCAGAAGTGTGCTAAGGAACACCTCTGGGGCACTGGGTGGATCAGTGGCAAAGCTGCAATGAGACCAATCACCATGATGTAATGGCAGCCGAGGAAAAGAGAAAGCAGAGGAGCTTCAACGCTTCGGATGACAGGAAGAGAATTAATTTTCTGCTGTGGTGTTTTGTTGACTCTTTCGTCTTGTCATGTACAGCAGAAATAATGTTCGTAGGATTAGAGTAAACTCACAGCAAACGACTCTTACAATTATTAAGCATCTCAGCTTCAATTTGATGTTTCATCATCTGCCAACCTTCCACATCAAAAATGATTTTTGTGCGTATTTGAAACAAAAAATCTACAAAATATCACCCCACAATTTAAAACACTTCTTAAACATGTTAGAAAAGTAAACTTAAAGTGTCACTGAAGCTAAAAAGAGGAATAAGGCTGTCCGTTGCTCTTATGCAATAATTAATTTTCATCAGGGTCCTTATTATGCATTAGTTTTTATGGAGCGACAAAACACAACTGCATGCTATTGTTTAAACACATTTGCTGCATATGCCAGAAGAGTAAAGGCTGGAAATATGCGTAAAGGATAATACACAAAATGTAGCTAAATGTATTCTATATTATGGATCCATAATACAGAATGCAAATGATTCTGACTAAGCATTCACAGGAGACAGTCTTTAGGGTGCATGCTGTGAATGTATGTTATGAATAATGCATAAAACTTGGCTAAATCTTAATGAGTCCATTGACATCCTATGGGGTCCACAGGAGCCTCAGATCCCAGAGCATGTCAGTGGCTTATTACCCTCCTCCCCCACTTCATTTAAAAAAAATACTTTCTCAAAACAAAGGAAATTAAAACACAAAAGGAAAAAAACCCCTTAGTTCTGATTTAACTCCCTTATGACAGCAAATGCAGGGATAGTCACAAACTCCCAACTTCCTTCACCCCATGCCCGGATGCTCTACATTAAACCAGGGCACTGTTCGGTATTTCTGCAGGGCTGCATCAGGTATGGGACACGAATTACTCCTCCTTCCCAAAGCAATATGCTAAGGGGCTTTTCCACCCACAGAGGCAGGAGGGTAAGAGGTGGCAAGCATCCCTATTATATTTTGTTTCTATTCTCCTTCTCTAATTCCCAGATTCTTTAAGTGCAATAATTAATGTGTAAGGAGACTGCAGAACTTATGGGAAAAAAACCACGTTTAGCGTACTAGTTAGTCAGAGCTATTCCAAAGAAGTTCACATGCTAAAGGACACTGACAATGGGTGCAGTGACGAGGACAAAGAATCTGACCAAAGAGAAGTGCCTGGTATTTACAGCTCATAAGTACAAAAACGCAGCAAAAGAAAAAAAATTTCCACCTCCTGAGTGAAACTGTAAGGTTGTACCATTCTATCTGAGTGTACAAGTATATCATATTCACTAGGAAAAAAAAGTGTTGGCAGCGAGCCCCAGCTCCACTTAGAAGTGTGAAGATAGTTTTTGTGTGCCATGCGCTTGGAAATAAATTAGTGGATTTCTCCTATAGTATAAATATGAAGAAAAATAACTGATTGAGTTCTTGTTTATTTAGGGTTACGAGTCTTCAAAACCGTACAAATGGTAATTAATTAATTCTTGCAACACCCATGTGCAATGGTAAGCCTGTACGTCCTTAAAACACAAGAAAACTGAGGAACAAAAGGTCAAGAGACTTACCCAGCACGCCAGAGCACTTCAGTGGCAGAGTGGGGCCGCAGCTCGTGCTCTCCGTGCTCTCCGCCACGCACTCAGCCTCTACGCTCGGGACGGCAAATGCCGGGCTGCTTAAGGACCACTTCTGCGCTCAACCAGGTGACTGTGGGCCACAGCCAGCGCAACCCTACCTTCTGCAGAGCTGAAACCGACTGACCGAGTCCCACCAGAGCCAGCCTGGCTCTGCCCTCTCTATTCCCACAGCAGGTAGGCCTGTACACGTGCACACACAGCCCCAAGCTCCATCACCGGACATCCAACGCGGATGGCCTACTGCATGGCCAGCCCACCGAGGCAGATCTGCATCAGGGGCTGGGCAGGACTCTTGTCCTCTCCCCACCAGTCCCCACCGCCGTGCCCAGTTAGATCTCACCTGTAAAACATTATGCCTACACTGGTGACCAGGTGAGTGCTTTATGCCCTATCCACATTTCCTCAATGCGCAAGGCTAAAGCAACGGGGAACCCTGGGAACCCCTTCTTTGCAGGGACCGAGGAAAGGTGATGGTTTCCCCAACCCAACCTGCCCTCCCACCCAAAGCGTGCTATCCTTTGGTCCAAAAGGGCAGGAGGCAGGCTGCGAGGCAAGAGCTCCTCCATCCCTGAGGGCATCTGCAGGGGCAGAAGGAGGAGGACAGGTTTGGGACAAACTCGACACAACCAAGTTTGGGACAAAACGGCAGAAAAAAACAGCAACTGCCAGGAAATTCAGAAACACAAGTATTTTTCAGGTTTTGTCAAAGTCTTTCTTCTCCTCCCACATGTGTTTCCAATGGAAAATCAATACCAGGGAGGAAGAAATGATCTGGGAATTCAGTAAGCATTTCTGATCTCAAAAAAAAACCAAACCTCTTTTAAAATCCAGCTTTTGTTTCACTTGTTTCTACTTCTTAGAACAACAACAACAACAACAAAATCAAACATGATTTTTTGTATGTGAAAACATTCAACAAACAGATCCTTGAGGAAAGTAACTGATGAAAACAGTTCAACTGGATCTACAGCAGAATCTGGCATGAAACGCACACGGAGAGAGCAGGGACACATGCTTGCCGATCTCTGAGCATAGCTGTCTGTGTGTTTAGGCAGGAATACACAATCACATCATTTTACTCCAGGACAATAACCTTTTCCTTTAATGACAGGTGAAATTTTTTTGTGCAGTTACAAAATGCAACTTTTTTTTCTTGTTGGTGCGCAAATTTGCCCCATAGATGAAGACACATGTATTTACACACACACATATATATATACCCTAACTAAAAGCAAAGGCCAGGCTTCCACAGGAACAATATTGTCAAACTATTTTACCTTTGCAACCCATCCTGCTACTATTTATACTTACTGCTACAGATATCAGCAATTGTTTCCCTGCCTCCTCACCCCTCCTGGACACCATGAGAATAACAGAGAACGAAGTCTCTCGGTAGCACTTTCCTTCTCAGCAGGAAGCTCAAGCGTTTGTGATATCCATTTTGATACAAAACCTAAATTAGGCCTCTGGAAATAGGTAATGCATAAAAAGAAGCACTTTTGTGCCACAGGATTATTATTATAGGTTACCGTTAACCCTTGGGAGATGGAGGTGAGTCCTACAGCTCCCCACTGGGTTGAATATTTGCTGAGAAATCACAGGCGCTACCTAAGCAGATATTTCAGGTGTGCCTCATGATAAAGAGAACGATCCTGTTGACCCATCATATTCTGATAGCTACTTTGAGCGCAAAAGCATTGCCAGTTAAACAAAAAGGATCAGCACAGCATGCACACGCTGCAACCCTCTAGTGCTAACAGAAGATTTAAAAGGGGCTGGATACAAGGACAACTGTGGAATTACTAATGCAGAGATCAAACAAAAAAAAATCAGTACTATATTTGGGAACTACCCAAAACCCCTTCTGCCTCTTAGCTCCCAAAAATTCTTCCTTATTGCAAAGTTTCCCCTGGGTTACATATTAGTGAGAAGAAATATATTGTGCAAAAAGAAAAAAAAAAAAATCAAAATATTTAAACACTTTGTAGTTTTCAAGTTTTAAATCACTGCAAATGAAAGTATTAGGGCTGGAAATCCGTGTGATTTATCCCAGCTTTACAACTGTGAATCATAAAGTTATACAAATCATAAATGAACTCTTTCTTCTTCAGAACCATCATCATCCCTGAAGTCAGAAGAACTGGTCCATAATTCAGATTTAGTGAACCACACTACCTTGCGCTAAAGCTACACCAACTCCTGTTGTGATACAAGTTGGCCCAGCATTACTCATTGCTTGACTGACTTCCTTAGCAAAACGAGCCATACCGCAAATTCAATCTGTTACCTGCCCACATGATTTAATTCAAGTTCAGCTTATCCTGAGCACTTATTTTTCCTTCAAACATGCAGGCTTCAAAGGGCTATAAACTGTGATCTTAAATGCAAAAGCAATTGCATCTCAGTAAGTTTTCCCTAAACTTAAATAAATATTTTAGTAAACCATGGCCGCTACTTGTTAAGCCCGGGAAAAACGGAGCCTCGCCGTAACCTGGAAGACAAATTGAACCTCAGAGCCTCGGGCATCCTCCCATTCAAACCCCCGTGCATTATTGTACACCTGCGGGAATACAAAGGAGAAACATTCCAATAACTTTGTGTACTAGCGAGGCAGGCTGAGGTTCTCCTGACAAATTTTAAGCTTTATAGCCCCTTCGCTCAAAAAGCCACATACTTAGCAATCGCTACACATCAAACCGGAAGACCTGTGGAACTGGTACTGCTTTGCAGGCCAGTCTGACCATCTCACCGGTGACCAGGACACAAACCGTGGCACCTGTATGCAGGCAACCATTCCCACAAGCATCCTCCCGTCAACAGCGCGGTTCTACAGTGAGCCACAACTCACTACCAAGAACAAGGATCTTTCCGTTTGGCCCAGAGATCTGCCTCCAGCCACGCCGAGGCAGGGGTGAGAAAAGAAGCCAGAAGTCCTAGCTGCTGCCTCTCCACTCTAGCCATGAGGTTTGGCATGGCTTTTCCTAGACAGCCCTCTTTGTTTTAGCTGTCCTGACATCTGCGCGTTGCGTTTGCCCTGTTGTGCAAGCGTGACTATTTCCTAAGAGATAAACAGAGATCACCAGGCTCTCAACGTCTGACACAGAGTTCAGATGCAAGCTTCCCTAGGTAGCCTAGACCCCCGTCCTTCTCGCTTGCAAATGGGAAGGGAACTCTGCGAGATCTGAAGGGAAAAAAGAAGGAAATCATCTTAATAAAGGAATGGGAACAAAAAATCTCCCTCACTCTCACAAGCGTGGTTTTTTTTTAAAACTAGCTATTTGAATCATCCCTGCTTATAGACAGCCCCACTTCTTCAGCAATGGAAAAGCAATACAAGCTTTTTGTCATTTGATCCCCCCAAACATTCTGTAATTTCATGTGAGCAGGCTCCTCACGGGACTCTCAGACAAAAGTTTGCCCACGCGCCTTTTAAAGTACGTACCTGATTTTGCCTTTGTCTGCTAAGTTCCTTTTGCAGCTGCATTCCCACGAAAATGTTTCTATGCCCACTTTCTCCTGTCGTTTCTATAGTCTGCTCAGAGGTGGATTCATTGCTGGGTTTCAGCAGTTACATTTCTTTCTCAATTGATGCTTCTTTTTATTTATTCTGAAGTTTCAAATGTAAAACAAACAGGAATACCGCCTTTCTAAAATTACCACTATCCCACTGTCCTCCAATGTAACATTAACAAGAGGCAATATTCTCCAAAGCTATGAAGCATATACTGCCCTAAATTACATTGCAGTTGCTGCCCTGAGCTCGCACATTTTTGAACAGGAAGGCTCCCAGGGATCTCTCTCTCTGTTCTGACTGCATTTACTGCTTTAAAATATTTTTAACCCAGACACTGAAGTGCCAGCCTAGCAGCCCTTCATGCTAATCCTAGCCTGGGTGGCTGTTCTTAAGGGAAAGCATTCAAAAATCGTAGCAGTGCATCAACTTTGACCCTTTTCACTTAAAACATGAGACTTTTTTTTTTTAAGGGAAAAAAAAATTAGATTCCAGAGGGAATCACTGAACTCTGACCTGCTTAAAATTAGTTTTGTTTTAGTGCCTGCGTGGTGACTCAACAGGCCAATTTTCCAGACACTTAAGACTTCTCTGCTCCTGAAGATTCCAGTTCAAGTCCTGGACTCACTGCCTGGGGTCGGATCAGAACACTTTGTTCCATGGCTTCAAGCAGTGAATTCCCAGATCGCCATACCCTTGCCAGATGCTGGCATGCGTGGTAATAATTAGGGCTGTAACCAAGCTAATTATATATATTTTTAAAAAATCTGTGAAGAGTTTTGCTTGCAATACATATGTTAGACCGAAAGAATTTCCCTTCAAAATTCAGCAGTCGAGAAATGTTTATATGGCTCTGATAAACATTTCATGATAAGCTGGATTCTTTCGAGGGGGAGGGAGAAGATGTGTACTTTGGTCTTAACTGTGCAGCAAATAATTCTCAAATAGGGTCTGGCTGAGTGTATCCGTCTCACTGGGAGTAACTGATTTGATTTTTTTTAATCTGTCACAGGCATTACGAACACTCAATGAGTCACCATAGACTCCTATGCTGCAAAAAATAGCATCACAACGCTTCATTTGCTCTTCAACAGGACTTCAAGTGTAGCGCCTGATATCAAAAAGCCTTGTCAGATAACAAATTTAAAAATCCCAGGAAATGAAACCCCAACACAGTCTCGGACCAAATTATTTCCTGCAGAAGGTTAACGCTGTCCAGCAAAGCAAAGCTCACCTAGCAGAAACAATTTTCCTCAATCTTGACAGAATTACTCTATTTAATCTTATCGTTAATGCTATTCCATATATTTCGTATCTTTCATCAAAGGATCTCAAACGATTTAACAAACAGCCTCAGAAATCTCCTGTAAAGTGAGAGAGTACTCTTATCTCCATTTATAAGTAACGAGGAATTAAAGCAAAATAGATGCTAAGAAACTTTGGCCACGAGGCAATAAAGAGCCAAACCCAGGAACAGAACCTAGGTGCTGGTCCATATTAAGTGGCATCTGTTACATTTCCATCCCTGTTTCACAGCAATTATGGAAAGAAAAGCTTTGCCAACGCCTATAATCACTTATTTGACAGCTGCTAACCCAACGAACACGAAGGCAATTTATACACGGTGCCCTAATCTTCCTGAATTTGATCATGTATGAACACAGCCCTAGTACTTGTTCCAATATAATTCTGGGGGGTTCTTAGAAAGAATGTAGCTTTCTTCCTTTTTCGGAAAGAAAATGAGACACTAAAAGACGGAGTTTTAACACGCAGCCATCAATATGCTGTTCTTACAAATACAAAAAAATGTAAACCAGTAATAACACAAACAGTGATGCACGCTGTTCTGTGTCAACAAAACGACTCTGTCTTCTGCCCAGAAAGCCCTCCTTCAGCCTTTACAAGAAACCCCCCCAAACCAGACAGGCCTGGCCTTACACCCAAGGAGACACCCACCGGTCAGGACAACCAAAGGGAAAGGAAATTCTGTGACAGCAGCAGAAAATGACACCGCTTTATAAGCATCCTCCACATATTTAACATCAAGATCTGCACGCCTCTGGGGATCACAGCTGCCACGGGACCTTGAAAATATCCAGCTAGGTCCAAAGCCGTGAACCTGCTACACTAGAAGCCAACCCGCAGAGCCATATTAAACAGTAGTGTCTAATGTAAAGAAGTAACGTAGTGCATGGTGGTCCACAGTAGATGGCTGACAGCATGGTCTCCCTGGCTGAGAAAACCTACCAAAGAGCCACCAGAGCATCTCCACCACTGAGCCAGAACGTGAGTATGCTATTACGAATTACCACCATGCCTCCTCCTCGCGAGAACTGTCACTGGATTGAAACACTGCGAGCTAACTAGGTTATTCATCACCTGCAAAAAATTATGCTGCTCAGAGCTTTTTGGATACAATGGCGAAGGTGAAGAAGGCTTTCTTCACTGCCTACGCAGCCCGGGCTCAACTCTGCAAAACAAATTTGAGCCGCAGTCAGACTCGATGTCAGACTTTTGCCAGCTGAGCTCCCTCTCACTTCCTCGGTTTCAGGTCATCCGAATACCCTGACAACCTGTGAGGATAAATCAAGCACAGAAGGTGTTTAGGAACTAAACATACACGTCAGGTGTTTCTATAAAACGTACACGAAGTTATATCGAAGTATCCCAAATTCCAAATCCTTAACAAATGTATCACACGTTTTGGAGACGGTGGGCAGTGACTTAAAATACAGCCACACTGCTTGTAAAAAAATAAAAGGAGATGGAGTAAATCTGGGAGGAAAGCGGGGGAGAACGCACATGCCGACATTTTTCTCCCCTGGGGGACAGATCAGTTGCGTGAAGAGTCCACCCACCAGGGCTCACCTAATGGGGTCCGCTCTTAGCGAAGCTCTGATGTCAAAACACCACGTAGCAACACGTCAATACCGGCCATCTCTGCTCTCTTCATCTCCAGGCCAGAAAGGACCATCAGGACCTGCCAGCCAGGCCACCTGCCCAGTGCCAGAACCCTCGCCCACCAATTCCCGCAGCATCCCTCTATTCTGGCGCAGCACAAATCCACAGCTGGAGCCCACCCAAAGCTCCTGCCGGAATAAAGGTCCCCATCTTGCACTGAGTGTGTTTGTCACCGTGTACGTTTCCGCTTCCAGCCCGCCTGTCCTCTCCCAGCCACACCAGCCCTGCATCCACGTGGCCAGCAGCCCGGTGACGAGACCCCCGGCCAAAAACCACCCCCACCCATGACACCCAGTTCTGTCACCAGATACACCGCACAGCGTGTCACATGAAAACTCCTCACGTTACTGATTGTTTTTTAAGAAATTATTTACGCTGGCTCTTGGATCTTTCTCAGCACCAGTGAAAATAAAGCTCCGATTCGGCGAAGGGCTTACAGCGTGCGCCAAATTTTTAAGCGCCGAAGGAGGCCCGCTGGCTACGGTGGGACTAACGTGCTTAAAGTCAGGCACATTCATAACCACGTCAGGGCCAAAATCCCTGCACAGCCATTCAAAATGCATCCAAGGCTTGCGCTTTGCTTCTGGAAACTTTATTCTCACTTTACATATAGTCAAAACCTGACAAGAGCTCACTGTCGGATTATGCAGGAAATCTGCAAGTTTCACCAAGGTGTGATCTTATGCTTTTTCACACATTATTGTATCATGCCGCGCCAGAACACTAACGTATGCACAGTTCTAAAATAGCCTGCATTATTACAGCCCAGCACGGAGAACAGGGCTGAAAAGCCAACACGCAGACCTCCAGAGACAGAGATTTGCTCCTCAGTCACTTGCAAACTGGTAAGGGGTCACAACTGCCTTTCTTACCAAGGGGAGGAAAAAATTAAAAAAAAAACCCAACCAAAAAACCCAAAACAAAACAAACCAGACTTGGCATTCCAAACCCTTTTTCCCCATTTCTCTCTCTTTTAAATGAAACTGTCAATTGTCAGATTTGTCTTTGGTCATGTCGGGGTGGGAGAATGGGATTTAATAACATTTAACTGACTTGCTATCAAGAAGGAAACATATTTTTCTTCTTTCAAATTTGAAACCGACACTTACTTTTTTTTTTTCTGTTGGCCTACTTTCTTTTAAGTTGCTTTTCAATTATTTATGAAAATGCAATAATGCATTACTTTGCTGTGCAAATGTTTAGAAGAAGGAGATGGTGTCTTTCAAGTGAAAAAACCCCCATGCATGGTTATATAGGGGTTTATTTAAAAGCGCTTTGCAGGTGATACTTATAAAAAACAATATAGTTTCATTGGCCCCCTCCACACGCATCCCCATTTTCTTCAAACTGTGTGTTTGAGTCAATAAAAAGAAGTCTGCAGCTCCACAGAAACACCCCATTCGTTGCTCTCCAAAGCTGGAGCTGTAACAAACAAACAAACAAAAGCTCTACACGGGAAACTGTACAAGGGGCTGAACCAAAACCTATTAAGACACTGAAAAAACTTCACACGTTCTGAACAGCAGAAAGAGGGCAAAATCTTGTCCCACTACATAAAGGAAATCAATAGCAAAACTCTCAATGTTTCACTCATTTTTGGAAAGTTTTTTGGTTTGGGTTTGTCGGGGTGTTTTTTTGGAAGCAGCTGGATTTGGAAACAGCTGTGTTCCCAAGCCCATTAAACAGCAGTGAACACTGACTGCTGAACTTCTTTCCACGATTTTGGAAATCCCACGTGGATGCACGCTCAAGCGGCTACACCTTCCGAAGGCTCACCACCTCAGGGTTTTAGCATCAACAGAGTAAAACAAAAGGCAAAGCCTGCCCTGCTGGCAGCAGGTACAAAACCAGGGGCATACCGCTTCTCTCCCATGTCTTAAGCTTCACTCCCACACGGACAACTTTGGTCCAGTGAGACGAGTCGTCCCTATGACAGTCAACGGTGACATGGAAGTTCTTACTCTGCAACAAGCCCCTCTCTCTGTATCGACAGAGGGAGCCAAGAAGGATCAGCTTCACTAGGTTAAAGCTGGCCTTTGCGTGTAAACGATAAACAAAGATCCTATATACATTCACATTACTGGCCTAGGGTCAACCAGGAAAAAAGACCAGCAAGTGTCATAAAATGAACACAGAGGTACTTAACCGCAACCTAACACGAAGTAAAATATAATCAGAGAAAGACAACACCCCGAAACAAACCAAAAGCTGCCTGGAGAGGCTGTGGCGCCTCCATCCATGAAGGTTTTCAAGCCTCAACTGAAGAAAACCATGGCTGACCTGGTCTGCTACTCGCACTGGTCCTGCTCCATACAGGTGGCCTCACCAGATGACCACCTGAGGTCCACCCTGACTAATACCCCTGGTGCTATGAAAGAAAACACAACTGTACAGAGACATAGAGAAGCTAATCTCTGCTATTAACCATTTAAAATGCCCTCCATATAATTCCTTAAGACTGGAATCCAGGTAAATCCTGCAGCCTCTGGAGCTCCTGGAAGACCCTCTCACACTCACTTGTCACAGCAGACAAGTAATGTTTAACAACACATGTAATTTAGGAAACCAACTTCTTTTTCATTCTTTTTCCCTTCATTACAGTGACTTAGGCAGCTAAACCACTCAGCAAGGCAATAGGGCACTGTCTGCTCTACCTTCAAAAATGAGACTTTGGCTGCATTGAAAACTCACTTTTCTAACGGAACGCTGCACTTAGGCAAACACTCACGTTTTGCTGAATTTAAATGAACTAAACCACATTCCTGAAATTAAGCCTATACTCAAATATTGTTCTTAATCAGGGCCATAAACTACACCTCTACAACTCACATGCCATATTCTGAGTTAATTAGAAATGGACAATGAAAACACAGATGCATTTCTAAGCACTTTAGGCTTAGAAGGTGCAAAACTTACAGTGCTGAGATAAAAACAATTATATAAAGCTGTATAGTTATACAAGTAAACGTTTTCCTTTTTCTCATACATAAAAACACGGAATTTAAAACTAAGCAAAACAAGAAGCAAAATCTTGCATCCTTAAAACTTTACACTATTGCGTAACAGCATTTTTCTTACATGTAGCCTCTTACTGCTACTTCTTTACACGGTATTTTTGTGCGCTGCCGGGGTGTTCGGGTATAGAACTGCTGCTGCCATTCACGCCGCTGCACCCACACCTTTACCAAGGATTAGAATCTCCCGGTTTCTCCATTTTCTACCCCATTTCAGCTTGTTACTTCCCACTAGGAGCCACTTTCTGTACCGACACAATGCATTAGTTATTAAAAGAACAGCGGGACACATAGTACAAGGTGCAAGGCTCTGCCTGGCTTCCCCTCCCTGCCATTACTCCTCATAAACACACACATACTGCTATTATTGAAAGACAACATCTCGTACAAAGCAAGACACTGCCCTGATGGCACCGTGTCACCGGGGGAAGGAGGTATGTACACGGTAAAGTTCCCAAGCACACATTTCACATGTGCTAACAACCTACCACACGCGTGCTTCCCCAGGCCTGTTGGTGGGTGTTTTACCCAGCGGGACCCCAGCGGTGCAGACCGGACCCCCAGCTCACAGCGGGCAGGGGAGGCACCCCACACGTTTGTACAGCGCCGCTTTCCTCGCCGGCACTTCCCCGGCAAAGAGAGAGACTTGTTTCCAGAACCATCAGTTGCCTTTCAGAAGCGCTAAATCCCGGCGTATGTGTTTGCACATATTCATCATCAGCAGCATCTACTCATTTGTAATCTCTCATGAGAATTAATATTATTCCTCTAGAGTCGCAGAACTTCCATCATCCCGTGCAATCTGCTACTCACCTACGGCAACCCTGTTTATAGGAACGCCTCATTATATGTAATTTCAGGTTTCAAATGGAAACTGTTTTACAGAAGTGACAAGTACTTCAGTATTCCTGCTCCAGCTACGTCTTTTCTGACTATCGGCAGGGAGGCACGAAACCGATCTCAGCAACAAGTTTCAGCGAGAACTAAAAAGCTCACCCTACGTGTGCACCTACTGATCGGGTATCTATGCATGACTTACAAACCTGAACTAATTAATTGTCCTACATCTGTTAATCTCAACCACAACGCACTTAATGCACCATGGTGCCGCTAAACAAACTTGCATTCCCAGGAATTGGAACAAATCATTTCGTTTTCTCAGAATCAGACTGTCCCACTTCTGGCTCCCGCCTGCATACAATTACAAATATACAATCAATCTGAAGCACAGCAAAGAGCCCAGTATCTCCTGCTACACACACTCTTCTCCCAGATTTGAATACGTAAAGGAGAATATTGCATTAACTCATTCACTTTTCTGTGACTACATACGCTTCTTATATATTTTGCATACCCTTCGTAGCAGATGCGTTCAATTTATTATTAAACAGAAGTATAATTGACACATATATTGCATTTCTTATTATTATTTATGCATTTGCCTATGTTCTGGCATGAGAAGCGTGATCTTTAATACCACGGCATAAGGAGCAATCTCACTTCAGTGAGGACACGGTTGTATGTCACTGGATGCACACGTAAGGATGGCACACGAAGAGCCACAAGGGCTCCCTTTCCCTGGGAACCTCAACGTCCCCAGGCTCCTTCCAAAGTCGGTGGAGAAGGAAAGACTCCACCGGAGTGTGACTTGGTGGATGAATCGCTGGTACAGAACAGGTATTTTTTCTGTGTGTGTAGCGAATTCTTTAATGCAGAAGTCAGCATCTGCCTTTAATTCAGTCTGCTCTGAAATCACTTGAAAACCATTCATTTTCTAATTTACTTCTCTTCTCTAATGGTTCTGATTTTTTCTCAGTATAAACCTGGTCCATCAGGACTAATCTTCCGCTAGAAGGTCGGCTGTGACATTAAAACGGTGTTCCTAGCTAAGAAAAGCAACTCTGCCATTCACTGACCAAAGGCACTGACTTAGCCATATAACAGGTATTTTGCTTTCTTTTTTGAAAATGGACTGTAACATTAACTTTTAATTGGTTAGCTGAGGATTACAACTGTGTCCCCCAGCCCTTTTCATTACACTGAAAGCTCACTCATACACAAGGATGTTATAGCAGTGTAAAAGGTAGACTCCATAATCCTAGTTTAGACATTGAATCAGTTTAATTAAACGTGTCTTTAGACTGACTGCTACAAAACACAGCATGGCACTCAGCTGAATTTAAACCTGCTGTATTCACATACCCCCTGTAGAAACTGAAGATACTGCAAACCATTTTTACATCTGCTTCAGAGCCAGATCAATGCTTCCGAGCAGAGCAAGCTTAACTGAATTTTGACCCCTCTCGGCAAAAATGTGGGCAAAGCAACTTCTGAGAGCAGGAGGAGCCCTTATGGCCCGGCTATGAGCAGGTGACTTTACCCTGTCCCACCAGTTCTCTACTGTCCTAGACAACCTTCTACTCTGCCTAAGCCAAATGTCAGTGCTGAAAATCTGGTTCTCAATTAAATTAAATACATTAACATCACTGCCACTTAGAGCAGGACCTTGAATACAATTTTGCTAATATTCCAGTATACCTTAGGCATCCCCCTAGGCTTTGACTAGCAAAAGCAAGTACCCCAGCGTAGCAAATCTAAGCCTACTGAACAAAATGTCAGCTTTCCCAAGACCTTTTAGACTCATTTCAAGTAAAACCCAGACCACCCTGCCAGGGACCAGGAGACTACAATGGAAATCACTCCTCTACGGGATGTGGTTTCATTTGGACTGCGCTCTGTAAAACTATGCTCCTTGCAGAAGGTACAAAATGTCATCGAATTGCACTGGCCAGCTAAGCCTGCTCAGTTTCTTTTGGGACATGCTCACAAACAAGAAACAAGGGTTTAAGTGTTCAGTGTCCTTTATCAGACTAGTACAGTATTAATACAGTTCAGTCTCCCATGTGGTGTAACTATAACCATTCAAAGTATCAAAATACATAAATACATAATTTGAATAGTGTGAGGTTTTTTTCTTGAGGGCATTTCGCAGTAGTGAAGAACACTATCCTTACAAAATAATTTTGACCTGCAATTTTCAGGTAATTTATTTCCTCGAAATATAGGTAAATACTCTTTCTTTAAACAATAATCACAGAATACACTTTAGCTTTGTCACCAGGATTTCTTTTNATTCACCGAAGGGTCTTTTAGCTGGCAATTGCAGCACTGCTCAGGGCCAATGGATCAAATTTAACTCTAAAAAGTGCTGATGGTTGTATGAGTCATCACAGTAGGAGCTGGCGCTCTGGGCCACTCAAGTTCAATTTTTGGTGTTACCACGGGGTGCAGGAACTGGGATCTTGGTGAGCAAAGATTTGCTCCGTATTTGATGCACCGGGTAAAGTGGCATTCTTAAAATCACCAGCCTCCCAAGCAGCTAGTAAGCCAGCAGGAGGTTAGTAGGAAGAGAAAGTAATTGTCCTTTGTGCCTCTGAAAATAGCCAATATTAAAGGATCCTCTTATGTATTACCCGAGTTTCAATCTACGCTTGCAGCTCAAAGGAAAAGAGAGGGGCCGGAGAAGACAGAAAATAAAGCTGTCAGAAATATTAGAGGAGACCCTCCTCAAGCTGCCACGAAGCACCTGGTCTCCTCACCTAGAAATGTGTGCAACTAGGAAGGAGGTGTGCTCTGTGAGCAACAAGAACTTGTGCAGGTAACGTGCTTTACGTGTACCGCTTACGTGCCTGTGCCTCTGTGTGTCCACCATGTGCTCGAAGAGGCCGGAGACAGGGGGAACGGTACTGCGAGAATGACCGTCTTACACTTATCGAGGATGCCCATCGGTGGAGCGAGCAGCAGGTGGGTTTGAGCTGCTTCAACAGACCGTACGCGAGTCATGGGAAATCTGCTCCACCCGCAGCCTCCGCTCTCCACGCGATGCCCAGAGAAGGTGTAACTGTGGCGTAACGCGAATCTCACGTTTTTGGTCTTGAGCTGAACGTTCTTATCGCTTACTAAATCTCACAAAGGGAAACCGATCCGGCTTCAAATTCCCCTGGTGCTACAGTTGGGCCACAAATCTGAAAGGAAGTTTTCCTAATCGGGCCTGAGCACACCACGAAAAAGGACGCAAACTCCCCAAAGCCCCCAACACTTCAGTGCCACTGAAGAGGAGCTCATTCTTGTTTCAGGCTTCAATTCGTACGCTGTCTAAACCGAATTTGGATCTGAACTTGACTACACAGTAATATATATCACAAGTGATGAACTGGACCATCTCTAACGTCTGGAAGAAATGGGAAAATATAAGCAAAAGAGATTATAAAAAAAGGAGTTCACAGTGCAGGAGACTTCAAAGCTTTACAAGGGCCACTCCCAGTGTGTTAAGGCCCATTCGCCCACTTCCTCACCAGCAACACTCCCACTGCTTCCAGTGGGAGCACAGCCCTGCCTGTTCAGGGGGCATGCGAGGACCCTTATGTAGAAGACGGGAGAAAAAACTTCTTTGCTAATAGGAAAAAAATCCTTATGATAATAATAATAACCTATTTATAATGGTCAAAAAATATGACAGCTTACAACAGCGTCACAGCAGTGCTTTGGCAATATTTTAGCATACTGTTGTATTTTTAGAAGGACTGTTCATTTACTTTCGCCTAAATGCCGGAATTCTTATTTTTCAACAAACGCTCTATTTTTCGGTGGATCCATATGCCAACATCACAGTGTTTTATACCAGGCTAAGTACGAAGCGCAGGCAGAAACAAAGCTCCTGTACGCACGCTGCATCCCAGCAGCGCCGTCGGAGATGCCAAGTCTCAATCTCCTCCTATGCCTTATGCAGCGATAGTTAGCTACGCCACTTACAAACCTTCCTGGAACGCAGCGGTACGTTTTTACGAGGAGTAACAGAAAACTGCTGTTTCTTCATCCTGAACACTGAGGAACTATCCCATTGTAAACAATACAGCTGACAGTTTAATGATATTGCTCAACCTAACTGGTTTTGGCAAGCAGCACTTAAAAGGTGCAGCAAGATGTAGGTTTAAGCACTTGCGTATTTTCTCAGCAAGGAGACCTCAGAAGGGTACCTTACCATTTCAAAATTCATTAGCAAGCTACCCGCATACTTGAGGGAAAAAACAGTAAGCTCTCTCTTAACTCTCACCTGGTCCTACGAGATCATGACAACAGGACGATCCCAGTCCCTGAGAACCTCTACAGCTGGAGCTCCAACCTGTATGGACAAAATTCACATGCTTTGCTTTTCTTTCTAAAAAGCATGTATTAGCTTCCGTCGCTCACAAAAACTTATACCAGCCTAAATTAAATACATGTGCACCCACATGTTAACTGAATTAACTCAACCAGTCAATACATCTCAAATGTCCATCTGTTTACACAAGACACTTGCAGCTTTCAAGTCTTGTACTCCTTCTAGTGTAACTCTCAACCAAAACAGTTCTAAGTTTGACCAGAAAGCTCTGCTGTGAGATTGCCATGCATAATGGCCATGTGTTTATTGGGTTCTCGCATTCAAATCATGTCAGAATAGACATGCTATCCGTTCGCAAAATGCAACGCATCGATGCCAGCCTTTCCCTCTTCAGCTGGAGAAACCTCGTAAAACAAAGGTGGCTATAACCTGGCCAGATAGTGTAGCTAAATAATAATAAATTTAAAAAAAAATCTATCTCCCCTTGAAATCCCTCTTTAATATTTGTAAATAGCGCATTTTGCAGGATGAAGGATTCATTTCTGAGGCAATAATGTATTTTCCAGCGCTGGGAAGGATTAAGAGGATCTAAAAATAGCGGCGGAGGCAAGTAGCTCTTCTCAGGTAAGTTTCAGGTGATAAAATATTTTGATGAAGAACTTGGTACTAGCTCCTCATTTTATAAACCTTTTAATCTGAGTGGTTCACTTCGGCAAGGCTGCAGACAGCTAGCTGTATTTAAATCGGGAGGAGGAACGCCAGGACACACTATCTCACAGCGCTACAGCTGGAATCAAACTTCCTTTTTTTAATTTGAACTCGAGTTCCTATTCCATTCTTTGACAGAGATGGAGCAAAAGGCACCACTACTGAAAAAAAAAAAAAAACAAAAAACCCAACAACAAACCAAACCAAAACAAAAAAAGCAACCCCGAAACATTTCCTCCCTAATTTTAGGATATTGCTGGCTTTCCTTTTAAAAGAGTTAAGCGGTAGCAACGATAACAAAAGCTACCTGTACCAGGCTGCGATACCAGCCCCTCAAAAAACACAGTTCTCATCAGACACCCTCCTCCCGGATGCGCCTACTGTATTATTGTTGTTGTTGATGATGATCGCGATGTTGAACGCCTACAAATCTCCCACGTGCCTATTTTGTTGGCCTGCTGGTTTTAAAAAAAAAAAAAACAAAAATTTAAAAAAAAAAAAAAGCTAGAGGCCATTATTCATGAGCAGTAAGAAAACAAATCACTCTTAGACCTACTCCTCTCGCAGATTCCCACACTTATTACCCAAAATCCCACAGCTCGCTATTGGTCCTACCCTTGACCAAAGTACAGGGCTGAGGCAGCGTGCCATCCCCCAGGGAAAAGCCGAGCACGTTCCTCCCGGCAAGCGGCTCCGGTTATTCTAGGACCGCGCTCGGGCTGGAATAAAGTCCCTGAACTTTTCTGAGAAGGCAGAGCCCGCTCCCACCGCCGGTGCCTGCGCCAGCCCGGACGGACG
>VZSF01005034.1:60423-92473 GCA_013398295.1 Chionis minor
CCCCCCCCGCCGTGCCCGGGGACCGGGAGGGGATGAAGCGGCGCGACCGGCGGCCGGTGAGGGGACACACACACAGACGGGGACCGCCTCCGCCGGTAATAAAGTCAGGATAAAGAGGTCTTTCTCTCTCTTGTTTACTTACGGGGGGTCTTTTCTTTCTAATCTGAGTGTTTTGTACACGCGCGTCTGTGGGAAGCGGGGGAGCCGGCGGGACGGGGCTGGAGCCGGAGAGTGGGGAAGGCGCGGAACTGCGCGCGCCCTGAGCCAAATTGTTCAAAGAGGAGCAAGTTCGGCTATTATTCATCTCCACGAGGGAAGTCTTATCTTCTACAAATATTTGATACTGGGACGAGTCCAATAATTAACAAGAACAATCAAACAATTTCACTGCCTTCTCGGGGATTTAAAAAGTCATCATCTGGAATTCATGAGCATTACAACCTTTTTTTTTTTTTTTTTTTTTTTTTTTTTTTTTTTTTCCCCCTCTTTGGTGGGTTTTTTTTTTTTTTTTTTTTTTGGGNTTGGATGCGTTATTGCATATGATCTTTTCAGTGTGTGCGTGTGTGTCCCTAAGTGATTTTTACCCTTTGATGCAAAAAGATGCAAACCATTAACAGCACAGATAATATTCACAACTGCTGATTCAGTGAGATTTCAGACCTCTCCGTAGGAGTGGGGAGAGAGGGTGGTAACCCTGACGGGAAAAGGGAAAGAAAAAGAGAAACGGAGGAATGTTTCCTTCTTGGCTTCCTCCCTACCTCTGTGGCAGGAGCTCCCACGGGCGTCCTGTGGGTGGGATGGGATTTAACGTGCCACGGCCCGGCGCGAGGCTGGCCGGCGCTGCCTACATGCGACCATCAGCCCTCCCAGCCAGCCCCGTAACTCATCCCACCGGAGAAAGAGCCAGACTGGGAGAGGAATGGGACTCCAGAGCTCTGCGGCAGCATTTCTGACTTGGTGCGGACTTGAGGTGCCAGGGAGGCAGCGTGGTTTTCGGGACCCGTTTGCTGCCTGGCTGCGGTGAGCCAAGCAGGCCGGAGGGGTAATACCCCATGTCCTAGTTGTATCCAAAAAAACCCCAAACCGACCCCAAAACTTGCCTCCTCTGGATCGAATTCAGACATTTGAGAAAGGTGCCCACATGCTGAATGGCAAAGTTTCAGCCTGCGCTGCCCCAGGCACCAAATTCTGCACCAGTTTTCATATTGGTCATCAGGGTCACAAGGCCCCAGTCCCCCTGCACGCATGCAAACCCCACTTGTGGTGGGGGGCAGCGGTGGGGGGCAGCCCCTGGTACCGGCATGGATAATGAAATATGTTGGGCATGTAGCTCTGCTCTGCCTCAGGTAATTTTAAGCCTTGGGACCTACAGTGAGACTTCTTGGGGCTCAGCTGGTCAGTGTGTCCTCCCCTCATCTTTCAGAGCTCTTCTCTGCTGATAGAATTCCCACATTTTTTATTTTTTTTTCATAAGCACTGCTTCCCCCCCGCCCTTCCCAATTCTTGCTTTTTGGTAACTCCTCCTTACAATCATGATGAAGTTCTTTGCAGTTCAGCACAAGAAAGGAATTAGGGTGGTTGGGTCCAAAACTAATCTGGAGCAAAGAGAAGCAGCCAAATGCGGGTGCATTTTATTTAAGATCAAAAGCACAATGGTGTGAGATTGTATTATGCTCTCCACAGGAGCTGTATTTTTCTACTTCTACAATAGGATTAAGGTGTTCACTGGAAAAGAGAATTAAAAAAAAAAAGCCCCATTGGACTGGCAGTAGCTGCATTTGAGTTTTTCTTAAATAATGAGGACATTTCATCCCTCAAGGACTCTATCATCGTAATTCCAAACACCTTTTAAAACAATAATTGTGAATGCCAATAATAATTTAATTTTTACTACGTATTGCTGAGGATTCGTTCTGCTTCTTTTTTTTTATTATTATTATTATTTAAAGGAAGGATGTTACCATTTCTGCATTGACTCATTTCAAAATTTTCAGTCAAGCAAATGCTTTTTCTTAGAACCTAAAGACATCTCCTTATTTAGCTGTGCATATTTGAGAGCACAGGATGTTGAATGTTAGTACACACGGGCTGGACACAGCTGGGAGCACAGCTTCAAGCCACTTTTCCACCCTGAATAACTAAAGAAAGCACAAAAGAAAATTTTCGGTGCAACTTAACCAGTGAAAGGTAGGCTACTGTGCAAAGATTGCTACCTACTTTAAATCTGAAATTTGCAAAGCTCTGGCTAACTTATAGTCGCCTGACACCAGGGAAGTGTGGCTTGAGTCTGGTTCTGTCCTAGCAGAGTTCATGGAACGCGACTGTGTTTAAATGAAAGGTATCACCCACCTTTACAGTGAGCAGCGCACACCTAGAAATCAATTTGTGCATACCTAGGGAAGGCACCTTATATACACAGGTCCACTTTCACTTAATTGCCCCTACCCCTGCACCTGTAAGTTCAACACTTACATTTTTAGGCATGACTCCATAAGGAAAAAACCTGCAGGTAGATCTCTCTGCTTGCACAGAGCTGATCTGTCTTCAGTTCATCCTGACTTCATCCCTTCACTACCCCTCTTCACAAACTACTGCGTGTGCCTCCTTGCCTCCTCCTAGAAAATTTGGAAAACTCCAGTTTTCTCATACGCTGAATATCAGCACACTCATGTCCACACGAGCTGGTGTAAAAGGCTACCTTTCCCGTATGGAAATGGTTTATTACCACCTTTCAGAGGTATAAATGACAGCATTGAAGAACAAAGCCGGAGTCCTATAAAACAACATTATCTTTGTGCCAAAGTAATCCAATTATTGAGGTACTGTGATAACCTTAGAGCCATATCAAAATGAAGAAACCACTTAGGAAGTCACAAACATCTGTTTTCGTATCAGAGTGCATCAGCACAGGAACACCCTTATGTGGTCCTAATCAGTCAAAGTATCGCTCTCGTCTTTTACATTCAGAATGGCTTATCTGCTTCTCCATAATAAGATCAGGGTGATACTTGCACTGATTTCTGTTAGCAGGAAAAGCCTCTGTTACTTAAATTGAAGCAATCTGCTTCTATGCAGGTCCTGTCTCCTTTCCCCCAGCGGCAATGGAGAATCCTAGCTATGATATTTCAAAAAGACATCCAAATAACTTCCTCGGGAACATAAAGCACACTGCTGTTGTGGCCCCGAATAGGGCTCTCTATCCAGTTTCGTGTTTGTTCCTGAAACTAAATGGTGGAGTCGTGTTTCAGCAGAGTAACTGATGGTCTTAAATGCAGTTAGGATACCGCATTTAGGTCCTATTAACTAAATAAGGAATATATTTATTTTTAGTAGAAGGTGGGTACAGAATCTGCAAGAAACAGGAAATGTTGATTAAGTGTTGATTAGGTCTTCTTTAATTTAAACTATTGCAGGCGTACGGAACGATAAAAGGAAGCCAGCTGAAAAAGTTAAGATACTTGCTTTTAGTTGTCCACACTGAGCAAAAAATTAAATATTACAACACTCTCTAAACAGCTTTCAGTTTCAGTAATAGATTAAAGGCCCAAGCAACACTCATCCATCATGCTGCTGTTAGTAACTCTTAGATTTCAATGCGATTACTCACGTATATAAAAATAAGCATAATCTATCAGGACACACAGATGAATAAAGACAGTCACAAGGATGGATTTAAGAAGCAGGCTGGAACTTCATTAACACAATATTTTCACATGTCAAGCAGTTAAGTGGGCCCAGTGCTGGGATTACAAAGCTACAATTCAGGGCAGATACTCCTCCCTAAATCTCTCTCTTAAACAAGCTCGCATCTGAAAGCCCACCCCTCAACCCTTCCCCGAGAAAAGGAAGAAGGACTTAAACCCCGCAACACTTCATTTAGGTTTGCTTCTTTCCTAGGCACAAATCCAACTGCGTAGTTCCAGATTTCTTTTTAATTTTAGCCTTAGCCCACACTGGACATTGTCTAAAATTTCCCATAAATTCCAATAGATGAATAAATACGCATATTCTCATATATTCTATTTCCAAGCCCAGCTTTTCAGCCTACCTGTGACTCCATGGTGCTACAAGGGCCACGTAAACATCCTGTGCCTCCCTTGACTATGCCCTAAGAGAAGAACATACCTTTCTCGATACCAAAACAACTAGTCAAGCGACAGCATGCCAAGACCACAGTTTAGATGCCATGGCACAGAGGGGGAGGAGATACTGTAACTTAAGGCAGAGAGACCCCCAAACCCTAACTTTGCTTATGCGCCTACCAAAAGCCCGTGAACTAGTCAAGGATCACAGCTGGCGGTGTCATGCATATATTCTGGCTGTCCCCTTTCTTTCATGGCTGCTTACCCCACCACCAGGTTAATTAATAGCGTTTTCCATGGAGCCTCCACTGGAGGTGGAGGAATCACTTGCAGAATGAGAAACCATGTGGCGATGCTTACTTACGTATGGAGACCACTATGAACGTGTCTTGCACGGCTCAGTGGGGGTCGCTTAGGTCTAATTAGTCAGGGCAGACCATTAGGACAGTGCAAGTGCGGTACTTCCAGACCCCCAAGTAATCCAGGTACGTCAGCATGGCGCAGCGTTGTGCACAGCGTGCACATTAAATTCAAGCAAAGACTGTGACATGGAGTTTTCAAAACGATTAGGAGTTTTGGGGGCTCTGCGAGTTGGGGAAATCGTGGTGCCTCAGGTGGCCCAGAGTTTTCCAAAAGCAGGTGTCTTTCATTTTTTTAAATCTAGCCCCATTTTCTAAAACCGGCGGTAGACTGAAAAAGGGAAGTAATCAAAATCATCTGTCACTGCTGAAAATAGAGGCCAGTTCCTGTGAATAAGTTTTAGCAGGACCGAGCACTTAATGTCTTATCAGTAGCACAGGAACAGGGATTTGTATATACTGTTTTATTAAGATTAGTATCTCTACAGTGCTCCTTAAATGAAAACAAAAGAAAAAAATGCTGTAAAAGGACAGAAAAAATGACTCAATTTCCCGTCATTGCCAAAAGTCTCTAATTTTGAATATAATCAACCTTTGTGCCACAAGACAGAGTATTTTAAAATATATTTAGGTGCAGTAATTAACATTAAAATAAATCTGAAAAACATGGTGTGACCTCATTTAAAATTTAGCACAGTTGCTGCAGGTTTGTCATCCAGCATGTACGCAGTAAATAGTATCCTCAAGAAAAGCAAACAAACATAACACAACCAAACAAAAGTTAAGCAAAGTAGTGGCCAAATCCCCAGCCAAAGGTACCGTTCCTTACAAGAAAGTTTGCTCTGTTAATTTGTGATCTTTGTTTGAAAAATCGTAGAGCCCGTACAGTTTTTGCTGCAACGTTTTTTTTCATGTAAAGCTGTTTTCTTGCGCTACCATCTTTCATGGAGTAACACAGCTCCTAATATCACTAAATTACTATCATAAAAACAAAGAGGAGAGGAGGTTGCAACGCAATGAGATGTCGTTTGTATTTGTAACAGGGCAATCGTTGATTTAAAATTGGCAGTGGAGCTCCTTTTCTGAAATGATTGCTAGGTTAGCAAAACAACACATTAAACCAGCTAGCGACATCCGGATTTCTGAAGAAAGGCTCGAGTTTAGCACTTGTCCTAATCCGTGTTTTGACTATTAGACCTGCACGTTTTAAAATATGTTCCCGTTCTGTTGCTCCGGAAGCGCCCTATAGTAATGCTCATGAGATCACTGTCTAGAAGGCTCACATCTTTGTATTTTACCCTTAGAGGCGACAATAAGTCTTACACTTCTACACAAATAAAATTCCCTTAGGAGCGCAAAGCCCGTTTCACCTCATCCACCTGCTGGCGGGGTTACAGGTATGCGGTGAAGGATAAGCAGTGCAAAATATTTTATATTCGGCTTTTACAGCGTGTAGGCATTCAGGCTGTTCACTACAAATGACTGCACAAGGTGAGAGGCACTGGAGAATCAGGCCCCAAAGATTTTCTATACTGGATCAGATCACTGGTGCATTAAGTGTGTCACCTCACAGCTGGATGCTCCAAAATGAACCTAGCTATCTGTGTAGTACTGTGGGAACTACTCTGGCAGTCAGGTTGCATCCAGGAGAGGAGACTGGGTTTTGTCTTTTATTTTCTTAGTGTATCTAATCAGAACTGTCCTCATTTGTGATCAAATTGTTCAGACTTCCTTAACGGTTAAACAAGAGTATCTGACTCTTGTTGTGAAACAGGATATTAGACATGACATTAGAAATTATAAATAATAGCATAAGGGGAAAAAAACGCCACCAAACCCAAACACATTGCTTTCTCACTATTTTCATACGCTTCTGTGATACAAGAAAATAGTTTGCAATTTAAGAAACACATAATAAGTAGGCCATAATTTACCTTATGGTATTTTACACTGCAGAGCTATTTTGTGGAACTTTACAGCTTCATATAATGATCCGTTTAAGTCAGAAATGTAACTTAATATTACATAAGCAATAATTATATACAATATGCAAGTGTCATCTAGCTATAGGAAGTGCCAGATACCAGCAACATGAAGTAGCAAAAATACATAAACACAGAGCTGTCTAAATCTTTTCATTTTATACGCTGAACCTCAGCGTGAATCACATCAAGTCAAAAGCACGTGTATTCCTAAAAAATTTCAACACGCCGATTTCAGCATCCAAGAAATCCAAAGCCTTCTCTCTACAGAAGAGCAGAACTTCTAGTGCGCATGTTAAATACATCGATCCTAATTGTCACATAACTGATGCAACCACTCAAAAGCAATTACATACCTGCTATCTGACTGAAAGTCAATGGCACTTCTATGTGTCCCTAAATAGCTTTTCTAGAGCTCAGTTTCAGTCACCAGAGAAAAAAACCACAAAGAAAATGTATGTGCATACTTCTTGTGCTACTGGTTTGTATACTATTTGTTAAGAGAGTTTCATTTCAACAATATTTTTAAACATATGCCATATGACTGGTGATCCAGCTTCCCGAGTCCACATCACAGCACATAAAAGCTTTCAAGGACAGCATGTGTCCCACCATCCATTCACTCTTAGTCATCCTGACACATAAGGCTTGATTGCAAATCTTTTGCCAAAAAACGAAGGTCATTCAGGAAAGTCTTTTTTTAATCCTTTTTTTTGATTCTGATAGAACTACTTCTCTCCAGACAAAACGAAGTAAGGAGATGAGTAAACCAAGGATCTATTTCTGAAAATGTTTATGTGAAGAACAGTTATTGATAAACCTGAAATTTCACTAGTTGTGAAGTTCACCGTAGCTTTTGGTTTGGATTGGTTTAAATGGGCTTATTTTCTCTTCTGACGGTGTAATTGAAACACCCGGTTATGTGTGATCCTCTGTCGTCGGTGAAGAGCCCAGGGCCTGCAGTGTGGCTGAGCAAGGGACTGTCCCAGCATTTGCTGGAATACGGGGCCAGTCCCTGGGCAGTGCTCCCAGGCAGGGAAACCTGAGGTTCAGGCACCCACAGGCACCAGTTTGAGGGCACTGGGCACAACAGTGAAAGCAGGAAAGAAGGACATAAGGGAAGAAGGCAAGCCGTAAGGACGAAATCAGGATAGATGCAAAAAGTCAAGTGGCTCTCTAGAAACGGCAGAAGGGGGTATGTTAGACAAAAACCTCATACAGAACTCATGTCAGACCAATTAGGGGGCTCTGAATTAGTCGGGTAGGTTTGCTGTGGGGTTTTTTTTTTATCTTTTAACTAAGAAACAAACTGAAAAGTTTGTAAAAAATAGAAGGCCTCTAGTGTGGACTCTTGTTCGGAAAAAACCCCCTACAATAGAACTCTATTGTATTCATCCTCCGAGCCAGAAGCAGGGCTGGTATTTGTAAACCCGGAGCGGGGATTAGAAGCCAGGCTTGCAGACAAAGAGCAAATCCAAAGGTTCACAGCAAGGACTCTCCAACTATAATATTCCTGAAGTCCTCTCACCCAGACACCAGCTGTTTGTATCTGGAATATTTTTTTTTCTCTTAGATTCATACTGATACTTTAGTGGTAAAGGCCTTCGTGTGGCTGATTAATTATATTTCCTTTTCGGGTAAGGAAGTTTTCAAAGGCAAAAGTGACTGTGAGGTAACTAGTAGCCATAAGGAAGCGGAGACTGAATTTTAACGGAGTGGGGATGGGGAGGCGGGAAAGGATCAACAACGGGCCTGGGACAAGAGGAAGAGGCACCAAGGAGGACTCACAGGAGCTCTGAACAGCATCCGTCATGAAGTACCGAGCTTTCACACTCCTTATGGTAATCAGGCTGCTCCCAGCCTTTATGGGGCTTTGAAAGGCTCACCAGTTTCAGGATAATTAAATAACTAGTATTTAGTTTATAGCAGGTAATGCTGCTTTACTCAGGAAGGGTTAGCATCTCTTGAAGCACCCAGGAGCTGGAAAAGCCGTCTTTTCCGATTTCAGCTTCCTTTGCTCGGAGTTACGATCTATTTAGTTGCTGAATAGTTGGAACAACACTGAAAACTAATCACCATCCTACTCTCCTGTTACCTTCCTCTACAACCTGTTTAGCCTCCTCACCTGCTGTTTTCCTAAAAAGCAGTTTACTGATAAGTGGCAGGATTACCATTTCCGTGGTGACACAGCTCATCGGAGAAGAATGCCCACAGATGAGCGTTATTTTTGTAGCGAGAGAGAAGATGTTTTTTCCGGGCAGATTTATTCAACAGAGGTGGTAAGCGCGATCCTGCTTGTTACTGTCATTCGCAAGCTCCCGTCTTCACTTCTCTTGGCTTAATTGATCCCCTGATAATCAACGCCCACCCAGCCCGGTGCTCATGTACGCGTGTGTGCGTGCGTGTGCGCCGAGCAGGCAACAAGTGTGCAACAGAGAGCGCGAGTTCACCCTGGTCCACGAAGCATGTGAGCATCCTATGACTGAAAATACGCTCCCTTGCATAATCCTGAGATTAGCAAATTTCTAGTAAGGGATGTCAGACAGAAACGGGAGGAGGGAAGAAAAATGCTTAAGGTAAGCACAGAGGAAAAGCCAGCATAGGAAAGTAACCCACAGGATTCATGCCCGGTTCCAGCTGCATCTCCGTCACCGGTTCCTGTGTGACCTGGAGTGAGGCACAACAGCCTGTCTGGCATCAAAATCCCCTCTCTGAAAAACAAGAACAGAAGTAGGTGAAGCTATTTTAAAGATCCTTGGCTGGTTAGAAGCCATGTTGTACGAGTGCCAATTGATGATAACCAACTTCTGACAGATAGGGGAAGGAAGGAGAGCAGATCAAAAAATATGCTCCTCTCAAACCATAGCATTCATGAAAAATGTCACTGGCTGAAAGTGATTATCATCTTAGCAGCTGTGTTCAATGGGATCCGTGGTCGCACAGGCAAAACAGCTAAAAGCCACGAACTGGGCCTTCCTCAGGTATACTGCTAGCCACCGGTATTTTAAATTCTGAAAAAAGGAGTTCTCCAGACATGCCCCTGTGGGAAGGTGCTGTGGGCATTTTTAAGAGCTGCATTTCCACAGCCAGTGTTGGGGCTACCTGGTGGTGTGACAGCTGGAGTTTTCCACGTGCTTCTGTGTCTAATAACTCATTCCACATGTGTTGTGCAACTGGGAGGCTGCTAGACAGGGTGGATGATGTCTTCCACTGACACAGCCCACAGATAAATTGTACCCACTATTCACTGAACCCATAGGCCAAATCCTTGTACTGCAGACTGAAGGCCAAATTTTAGCTATTTGGCTTGGGGTTTCTTTTTTAATGGAAGGTTCTTCAGTTTTAGGGTTACAAAGCAAGTAAGACTACACATAGCCATGTGATATTTGGCTTTGCCATTAACATACTCTTTTTAACAAAACCAGCTGAAATAAAAATTGTCTATATACAAACAACTGAGGGATTTTAACATTTAAGTACTGGTAAAATAATTTACTGTGAAACTGTATTTCTATATGTGAGCAGACATTGGATATTTCAATCCATACAATGAAACCTACTACCAGAAATGCCCATAGCAGCCTCCCTTAAGTCCAAAAAAGAAAGCCAACTCCTACAGAATTTGAGCTGAGGATTTGAGTTGAATAGCCAACCCAGGTGTGGCTCTATGGCTAGCAGGGTGTTTCTGGTGCTACCATCCATTGGTTTTATTCCTGAAGGCAAGCCAGTTCACCGCTAGAGGTTCTTCTGCTTATAGAAAGAGAAGCAATAATTTCTACTCAGTATGTCTGTCCATCTGTCTATAATCCATACAGTTTGCCAATGTCTAACTGGACTGACGTTTCTTTCGTTTGCAATGAACCGTATTTTTGGTTGGGAGCAGAGGGGAGGGAGGCAAGCAAGCAACCAAGAAAAAGCCGAAGAGAAAGTCTCAGCTGGCACACACGGAAGCCTCTCCCAGAAGGGATGCCCCCTTCCTCCTTCCCAAACCTGTTGCTCTGTCCCATCCTGCTCATCCACCTCCTCCCACCCCCCCTCACCCCCCCATCGTTTGAGAAGTGGTGGCCGCCTGGCATCTCTGCGGGCAGCTGGGTGCCTGCCCGGGGCTTGCCATCGCCACATGAGCTCGGTGCACCCTCCCCTGCGCACCTGGCAGCAAACCAAAACACCATTCTAGTCTTTAGCAAAGTTGTTTTTTTTTTTATATTCCCCCCCACCGCCCCGTGATGTTTTGAATCCTTTCTTCAAGCCTTTGTTAGCTGCGCTTGGAAGAACTCCAGGCAGCCCAGAAGACAAAACAATGAAATACTTCCAAAAACACAGTTCATTTGTGTGTCAATAAGGGTTCACGCACATACTGGCTCCGTCAAGGTATGAGGCCATTTCTTTCAAAGCAATATCGCTTCCCTCCACTCTCTGCCTCCCTGCTTTGCAACCAGGTGTAACTGAGAAGATCATCCACTGAGATGATGTCAGATGCAGCGTCCCTGAATTCATTGATTGCATTAGTTTAGCGAGGAACAGAGTCAAAAAGTCAAGAAAGGACTTTGTACGTATACACACTGGAGGCTCCGGTCCACCTTTTGTATGTGGATAAAGAACATTATATGTTTACACACAAAAGTAATGAAACCTACAAGGCTGTTTAAACCTTGGCTCTTAAAAGGTATGATTCTGCTTTCTTTTCAGCCTGAAGTGTTTACAACTCAAAATCCATGTTGTCACAACTGTTGATCCCCTTCCTGAAGCAAGTTACGTGTTGCAGAAGTAAATTACTCCGTATAATTTTCTTAAAAGATTATTAAAAGACTTTCTCATAGCATTCGGGTTGCTAGTTTGAACCGGGTGGCAAGTAAGAGGTGGCAAAGTAATTAGCACCTCAGAAATGTAACAGATTAAAAGGGAAAATTTCCGTGTCGTTTTGAACCCAAACACAATAGATCTGTAAATTCAGCTGACTTGGAAGTTGTTGGGGGTGAATTCTGCAGAGAAGAAATTACACGTTCAGGGAAGATAAAGTGTTGCAATGGAAAATAGAACACAATACAGAACAGAAATCTGTGAGAAGGAAAAATCTAAGAGATTAGCTACCTTTTAGAAACTAAACAGAGATAGAAAGCGTTGTATAAAAAAAAATTACAGGAGCCCAAATTGTTGGAAGTCCTGTTTCTATGTATAGCTCTAGAAAATGAGCTACTACAAATTAATTCTCATTGTATAAAGGAGAGGCTTTACATTACCTGGGAAAAGCTATGTGAATTATTTTCACCCAGTAAATAATTCACGGAGGCTCTGATTCTGCAAAATAGTTCTCTGGGTCCTATTAATGCTACACAAAGTGCCAAAGATACGGTGAGAGCCCGTGCGCACGCAGATCACCCCACCCAGGCGCAACCACAAGACGTGGGAGGTGGAAAAAGCAAAGCTGAGTACAGTCCACACCAGCACCCTTAAAACTTAGAGCCACAAGTGTTCATATATCTGGTAACAGAGATTAGACTGTCTAGTCTAATCCTTAGAATTCAGTAAATAAGTAGAAATACTTAAAATCTGAAAGAAAGAAAAATTTGTATAGCAATTTCCGCCACGCCCCGCCCCCCCGCGCTAGTTTCCCTGTCAGCGTAACTCTGCTGGCTTTAATGCCATTATTTCTAATTTGCCATACAAGAGGAAAGGCAATCAGGAAAGTTCATGTGCTCACATACACTTATACACATGCGTGCATCGATATATCATACGTAATTTCTCAAAGTAAATACGTAGTGATTAATTTAATATAAGAAATAATTGCAAACAGCATACTGGGTCATGGGTAACAAATCTAATCATTTACTGAGATTAATATATGCAGAAATAAACAAGATATAGCTTACAACCAATGTGTGGGAAGTTAGCTGTGATTCAGGCAAGCGTTTGGATTCCTTCTTTGTGGACAGAAGGTTGCAAATTTAGGCACTTAACAGACACCTCTCTAATTTCCCGGTAATTAATGATTTTTGTAACGGTTATTAAGGCCTCAAGTCCTAGTACTGTCAGCTCATTATTGTATTTGTGAGTTAACCGTATCAGTTAAAAATATAGGTGGACAAGTGGCAGCTCCATCTTATCTTGGGCTGTTGTAGCGCTCTGAACTAGAACGTGTAACCCCCTCTAGTGGAAAAAGCGAAAAGTGGAGAAGTGGTTCTAAAGAACTGCTCACGGTAAGACACGGGCATCCCTATTGCCACTGAGATTGATAAAGGGAAAATTTCCGTGATCACGCATCCTTTCAAATGCCCCGGGCTAGAAAAGATGCAGCGTCACCGATATTTTACTGCAGGATGCAGGAAAGTGCTTGTAATAGAACAGGGTGAAATGAAGGAAATAAGGTTTGGGCCAAGCATCCTGTTTCACTCCGACGAGAACATAGTTAAGCTGAGCCACCCTAAGAAATTTCCTTTTAATAAACAGCCACTTCAATTACAGAGTCCTTTAGGAAGCGTATTCTGAAACAATGCACTTGACAGAGAAAAAGGGGAAAAAAAGGATGACAGGTACAAACTTAACCTACCTTTATTTCTCACGGCACACGTTTTAACAGGATGCATTCCCATTCCAGGGAAGGGGCCTATTTAGTTATTTGAAGGGTCTCATTTTCCTCCACCAGTGAGAATGAACTGAAGCATGTTCTTGTTGCCCAGTGCTGTGGTTGCACAGTGTGAAGGCAGAACTACGAGCCACACACTCCTGAGCCAGCCAGGGCTTCTGTCCTTTTACAAGCCATTGGCTTTCTCTCATTTCAGTTTCCCCATGGTCAAACTAGTGAAAATGCTTACCCTCGGAGTTCCTCAAGAGTGAAGTGTATACTCAGCAGCAAAGGAAAGTTATTAAGTGTATATACACAGCATGAGCATGTAAGCACACAGCCACCCAGGTTCCCAGATTCCCCACCTCGGCACGCAGGTGAAAACCGGCCTGGGTGCATGAAGCAATGGGACCTTAGTTGTGTGCTCCTTGTCCTGCTCAGGATTTCTTCTGTTGCAAAGCCAACCATGCTTTCAGCACTGTCACCTCCATATCTAAATGAAGACAGGCAATAACTTTTTAGACACACTACAAAAGGGTCTCTGAACCTCCAAAAGGGGTCATTTGTATTTGGGTGAGAGCATGAAATTTTTTTTTTTTTCATTAGGCAGAATGATAATTGTGAAAGAAAAGCTTTAATAAACCATTCTCTGCAAAGTTAGGTTAATCATGTTGTGCCTATGCACAACTCGAAGTTAGATTTGTATGGTAGATATGGATTTCCTGGTAAGCAGGGAATACTGCACACTTGTCACACCAGGTTTCTTTCAGAAGGAGAAGAGTGAAGCTCCCCTCACAGCTGAGCTCAAGTCTCCAGAAAGTTCCTGAGCCTCTTCCGATTCCCACTGCACAGCAGTGTGGATTTACTGAATTTTAGGGTGGGCTGATGGATCCATATTGCAAATGCAAATGGCGATATGCCATGGTGGCCTGGAGGTGGACAGCTGGTTAGATGGCAGGAGTAGAAAGCCCTGTCCTCATCCATTTTTTGAAAGCCGAGGAGAAACAGAAAACAATTGTCCTTTCTGTGAGTCTCTTGCACTCCTTTTTTTTTTTTTTTATTCTCATGGAAACTGAAGGTAGCATTTTTCTTTAATTTTTTTAAACTGTTTTATCATCTTAGAAGATTAATATCAGCTGTCAAGATGGTAGTTGTGTGTATATAATTCTATATTCGTCACTCAGCTTATAACCTCAGAACTCTATTGATTTACAAACTTTCCAAGTGCTGTTTGCATCATCCTGTGATACGTGAGCATGTACTACACACATTTTTTTCATTTAATGTTTCATTTAATGTAAATGTTTCATGTTTACAGGTGATTTTCCAGTACTCAGAAAATGTGGTAAAAGTAGAAGTGTGAAACAGCGGTAAGATGCTAGAAAGTGTAGTGCCAGATTCTAGAAAAGCTTCTCGGAATCAACACATCTGGCCAGGAAATACCCCTGCCTGTAACCCACGTTTGGTTAGCTTTTTAAAAGAGGGGGGTTTAAAAGGTTTCATTTTAATGTTTTAATATCACAGAAGATTGTGGTGCCTTACAGTAATCAATCCTTAAAACTGATTAATTCTGAGGATGTGCTAAAGGGTGTGCTGTTATATAAAAAGAAGAGAAAAGGGGATTTTACCCGTTTGTTATTTGCATAATGATTGAGGAGTCCCCTCAGTTGAGTGCATGCTGATTTGCAAGACAAAAAATGAATGCTCACTTGCAACATGCACCTAGTTAAGTCCTGGTGGGAAGCCATGGCCGAGACTTCTCTTTGCATGTTTGCATACAGCTGAACCTGTACCTTCAGAGCATTAAAGTGCTACTACTGAGATTTTCAAAGCAGCCTCTGAAAATCAGTGGGATTTTCACATGCCAGTCTCTATCTTGAGAAATTGAGAGTAAGTGCAGGTGCAAACAAAGATAGTAATATAAATTCTAACTCGAAGTTAAAGAACCATTATAAAATAATTAATTCAAAGTAATAAATCAAATGCTTGTTATCTACTGTTTACGTGCTAGCAAAAAGGAGAACTGTATGACTTCCTAAATAACTTAAACGGCACACACAAAAACTCATGCTACACTAATGTCATTTGTTGCCTGCATTAAAAGAAAACTAATCATGTAGGAAATGACCACTTGATCCTAATAGCAGATCCCGGCTCAGTACTCTGAAAGATCAAAACAGCCAGGCGGTGCTTACTCCCCTCTCAAGGAATTCCTTCTGGGATTCAGAGCTGGTACCTGACAGCAGAAAATCACCGAGGTTAAACACCCAGCCCCACTTACACATCAGGCACTCTCCCGCTTATTCGCAGGACAAGCTGGTTTTGTATCCAGATGCATTTTTAGCACGATCAGACTTCCTTCGTTTCCCATCACTGTTACTTTAACTAGATTTTCCTGCGCGTGAAAGCTTGAATGTTTTGGCAGGCTTTACAAATAAAAGTGCAGCTTTTGACCGCCGGGCATTATCCAAGTCCACACCACATATTTATCAGCCCGAACACCGTGTTAGTCTTATGGACGTTTCCGCTATCAATTCATGAAAGTTTCTAATCTGCCCCAGTTCTCCTTTCTGATCAGATGAGCACCTGTTAGTCTCAGGACGGGGCAGCCCACGTTAACTGTTCCGACACCGGTGCAGCCTCCGAGATCGGCACCGACAGACAGCACGGGGCACCTTGGCACTCTCACGTTTGGGTTGCAGATCCCGTAGTCACACAAGGCTCGTGCCAGCACGGAAGAGCTGAAAAAGCAGGTCTACAAATGCAAAAGTCACTGTGCTCAGCTGGCCCCCCACCAGCCTGCTTGCATCCGAAAGGGAAGAGGTAGCATCTGTGAAGGAGCCAAGGGGAATTATAACACACCTGGTCAAAACAAGGCCGGCATTACTTATTTTTCGGCTAACGCCACAGAGGACCTCTGGGGCTGAAGGTTGTGCAACAACATGTAAAAAATGCGTAGGTTTGTGCAGCTCAGCACACGTTTTCATAAGATCTGGCTCCGTGTCTGTTTGTGAAGCCCAAGAAGCCCGTGTGTGCCCCAGTGCCACGCTGCGCAGGCTTGCCGGGCATCTGCCCTGCTCCATCGAAGAGCCACAGTTAACTTGTTTCTCCCCCCTTGTCTGACTACAGATACACTGAGTCGATTGAAAAGATAATGTAAATTTAAAACCTTCCCCTTGTCATCGGAACAGCGTTTTGGAACGGCCCTCCTTGTACACGCAGCGCGCGACATCCTCGCAGCCACAGCTCTCCAAGGTTTAGTCAGTTGGTGGATGCTGTCATCTGCTCCAGAGGAACAGGATACTTTGCTCTGAGGAGAGGTCCCTGGACGTTTGCAAGTGAACCATTTCAGTTTACTACATGGGATAATGTCTCTCTCTAGTGGCTAGGTACAGTCAGTATAGCAGCCAGCTTTACTTGCAGTCTTGATGGCATTTTCTCCTTAAACAATCACTGCCGTAGTCAAATCCTGCACTGAAGGTCCCAGGTCTGAACACTTTACTGAGCACAGCATTGACATGCAGTCCTGACTTCACTTAATTCAATTTGCAAATGTTCGTTTTGCAGGGATTGTTAGCGGTTTAATTTTACAGAAAGAATATTGCTTAGAAAGACGTGAAAGTTGGTGAAACTACCCAAGGTTTGGGAATTTGTTTCTGGCTAAGTATATCTTAGCCAAACTCAAGCTTTTGGCACTGGGAGTCTCAGGACACATCTGAAATCCCAAGGATGTATAACATTTAGACAGAGGGTGAGAATAAGCTTTTCTCTCAGCCCCTGATGTATTTCAACTTCTTGTTCTCCTAAAAGCCAAGAGAATGTTCAAGTGAGGGAAATTCTCATAAAAAAGGGTAATATTTGAGTGTTAAGAGGCTGCTTCTCCTTCTCCACTTGCTCACAAAGAACAGTTCAAGTGATTGGTGACCAAAGGCCAGATTTTTAGAGGCAACGATGCAAAAAGGGTAACAGTTATGCACCTGGAAGGGACTTCTGAAATTCTCTGTTGCATATATGGAGAAAGTCCCAATGAATGCATGCCCATTTGAAAACCCTGTTATACATCCAGTTTTCTCAAAACAATAACTGACCTTCTCCATTACTGATATGCAACGGTTGTTTGGTAAAAATGTAATGGGGATTTGAATCCAGCCTTTAGTGTCCAACCACCATCAGGGTCACTGGTGTTGACTGGGGTGGGAACTTGTTACAGTATGACACTAAGGGAAGGTCTGGTACTGCCACGATCAAGGTTATGTGTGTAATTAGGAAATTTCCATTACTAAGGCTGCCTGTCTTGCAGTAAGAGTCAGTGAAGCCTCAAGACTGAAAATCTCATGGTGGTGTTTTTAAGCATACCTGTCCAGTTACACCCGCACAGAGTGTATGTGAAATGTAATCCCTTTGCAGCCGTCTTGCCGGCGCATCATTCCCTAAAACAGCAGGTCAGTTACCTTGGGTGGTGGAGCACCCAGACTTTGGACACACTGGGGACTCTCTGTCAGGACAGTTGCCCCCTGCTGCACTCAGGCGGGGAGAGAGCGAGGTGGCAGCTGGGAACAAGCCCGTGTCCTGCCCTTGCTCTTCCTGATGCAGTGACACATTGCTGCAGTGAATGGGAGAGACAGGAACTGCAGGAGAGAAAGAAATGCTGGCTAAGAGGGGGGAAATGTTCTAGTGCTAGCAAAAAAACACTACTCTTGCATATGGCTAAGCCAAGAAGAAGGGAAACTTGGGGATGGGAAACAGCAGGGAAAGCTCTTCCACCAAATTATAAACAAGACAGTAATTGAGGCTGGAGAAATAATATCCTCATGTTCTCCGAAGGCTGCAAACAGATCAGTGGCAGAAGAACAAGATCTAAAATTTCTTTCTGGTTTTCCAGTCCCATTCTGCATTTCCTAGACCATGTTATTTTTTATTTAAGGGAAAATAAACACACACACACACACATACACACGAGATCCTAATCTGAGATGAACTGCAGGCTCGATGTTTGAAAATTAACACATAGCTTGCTGTATCTTGTAGGCTCTGGCGCTGCATTTATCTGGGGCCAAATAAAGGCTTTGCCTGGTTCTAAGCCCAGTGAAATGGCAGAATTTGAACTTCTGCAACCGTCTGAAGCCTCCACTCTATGGCGAAGCATTATCACGCATGGGGCGGTTTGCTGCCCCATCTCACAAGCCCCGGGACCAGGTGCCAAAGGCAACTGGGATGCTGGGGAAGACTTAGGCTGTCCTCTCCTGGAGCAGGACGGTGGCTGCACCTAGAGGATGGCCGGGCACGCCTGACTGTGGTGAACAGGGGTCCGTCCCACTCCCTGGGGGTCGAGCCCTGCTGAAGCTAATGGCACATGTCAGCAGGGAATAAGGCCCGCGCGCTGCAGCTGTACATGAATATTGATAATAGCCGCCAAACGCTCTTCTTTCTACCTCCCCTCCCAGGAGGGGTGAAGTGCTTTCTCAGCAAGGGTGGGACGGTGCTTCCAGTGAGGCAGGAAGGGGAAAATTGTCTCTCGTTTCTGCTGCCTTAGGGCTCGCTATTGCTTATACGAAAATTAGTGGCGAAACTGCCATTTACTTCGGAGGAGGCAGAATCAGACCCTCATTTTCCTGCCAGACAACACACCCTCGTAATTATGTATTCACACCATATTTTGATAATGGTTCCTTACAGACTAATTAATATGAATGTTTAAGAAGTCTAGTTTTAATATGTTAGTACTGAAGGAGAGACTGCAGTCCTGTGGGAGATTATACATATTTCCCACTGATGAGTACCTTAAATCTTAATGCGCATGGAGAGAGGGGAGCATATGAATCTACAGAGCAAGATACAGACACTTCTTTTACAGGATGGATTTTATACAATTAAAAATCAGCTTTTCTGGGAGCAGCAGCGAGGATTATTTTTAGTTTCAAATAGATGTGTCTCTGTTTGAGGTTTAATAACATGCAAACTCTGAAGCTTTTCCTGCCATCTAGAGGTGTGGATTCTCTGGCGACTAATAGACTGAGTTGCCTTTGTGGCATCTCTCTCACCACAGCACTAACAGGGTCTTTTTCTTCTATCCAGACAACTATTTTCATGAAGATTGCAGGGACTTAAAAACTTTGAAATTGCTATGTTTCTACCAGTTCTTGTCAATGTGCACAAAAGTTCCTGAGAGGGGAAAGAAGGATGGGCAGAGATCATTACTGCTTAAGACCTATTTCCTTGCAAAGCAGCTTAAAAAAATACTTGTAAAATGAAAATATCCCCCTTTCTTGGAAAAAAAAAAAAAAAAAAGACAAACAGCAAGAGCAATGGAAATGGAAATCAGTGCTAATGATCTGACTCACAGGGGTCTCATCATTAACAGGAACTGACTCATTGCATTTGTTAGAAATTGCCATGATGCTATTTTATCTGCCCTTTGTGTCTTGGGAGCAGAGCTGAGGAGGCCAGAAGGCTTACTCCAAGCATAGACCATGGTGGTAGGCCTGGCTGGCGGCTTATAACACGACACGGTTCCCAGTGAAGAAGCCGTATGTGGCTTTTTGCATACCTGATTTAAAATTGTCCCTGCTCTGAACATGTATTACCATGAAAGTTAAGGCATATTGAAAGTCCTGGAGGCTACCACTAATATCTATATCAATTCAAGGATGGTTGTGATCATCTGAGTGGCTTGGCTCAGCATTGATATGTCAGAGGTCTCCTCTGCTTCCCACCACAGAGGGGAAAAAAAGGTATCTCTCAGGTTTTATTGTTTTTGCTCTGTGTGGCAGAGTCTGCAACATACATCTGAGCTCTATGATGGGCTACAGATACATGGTACCTGATACCAGCACTTGGTACCTGAAAGGCTGTCATGGTACACTGCAGTTAAGGAGCGCACACCTTAGAGCAAGGCACCTCTGAGAGTGACGTGCCATCAGGTGACATGCACCCTGGCCACCACCCTCCACCACCACCTCTCTCCTTCCAGGACAGTGCAAGGACCAGCCTCATCTGGTCTCTGAGTATACACACGACCAGGATATCAGTGCAAAAAAGATGGAGCCTGGAGGCAAGGACAGCAATATTTCTGATCCCCCTCACTCCCAGTGCAGAAGTAGAGCTCAAGTCATGATTGCTCATTTTTTCTAGTCCATTTTACCATCTGCTATTCTGTCCTTTGCAACAGCTGAAAACAGTGCAAGGACATGAGAGCTTCCATGTGATGGTTGTTTAAAAACACTGTACTCTGTTGCCAAATATTTGTATTACTGAAGAAGTCAGGAGCCTTGGCCATGACTGAGAATCCACTGTTTGAAGTGCTACAAGAGCAGAACAAAAGGATAGTGTCTAATTAATAATAAAACAAAAAGCCTAAATATAACTCCAAAGACAAAAGATGAGGAATAAAAGAACACAATAAGGCAACATATTTAACTTTATAAGCACAGCAGAAGTCACCTAAGTCATCAAGTCTTTTTGTAGGCATCGCCAAAAAGAATGGTTTTAATCTGGAGCTGGAGAAAGGTAAAGCAATAACTATAAGGATATTTGAAGGGTGTTCCCTGGCTCTGTCAGACCACAGAGGGAGCATGGGATAAGACAAGGTAAAGATGGTGGCATTATGGGCTGACCAGAGTAGAAAGTCCACCTTGCTGGTTGTATTTGGCTGGCAGCTTCACTGAACCCACTGAAAATCATCAAATGCCTCCCTTACCTGACAGCCTGTGAAGTCAGTCAACACCAAAAAAGTGCAAGTTCTGGTATTTTATTCAGCTCACCTAGTAGGCAGTGGGCACTAACTCAGCAGCCCCTAGAGAAAGGGGAAGTGTCAAGTAAAAGTGCAAAATTAACTACTTTTCCCACCTCTGGAGGTAATCCCGGCAGATCAAAGCTGAAGCACCACAGAAGGCAGCTTGAGGAAATTTAAACTCCTTTACTACTTATCCTTTACTTCTGCGGCTGAGATCTGGGCGGCTGGCAGAGAATTCCCCGTGAACACCACTTCCCTTTGAAATGTGTGCCCCCAGTTAATCTGAGGGAGTCCAGATCTGCAGACATTCTTAAAAGGTCCACCTTTCGAAAGGATATCTTTAGAATGGCAATGCTGCCTGGAAAATGAAAGCTAATAGAGGAATAAACCTCCCTTCAGCTTTTTGCTGCAGTTACAGTAGAATGATCTTCCGCCTAACACGAGGTGTTGTTGAATTCCTAGCTCTACCACCAATTTCCCAAATGCTTTAGGCAAAGCACGATTTTTGCTCGTACATTCCATCATATGTATAATTATGTAATCTTTATTATATTATTTATATGTATTATGTTTATGAGCTACATGTTTTATTCAGTTCATGCATTTCATATATATGTTCATACACAGTCCTCTCACCCATTGTTTTATCTGCGTAGCCCATAATTTCATAAGGATGCAGTTGATAAAGACGTCCTTACCATAAGGACTTTTTGAATTTAGTTTGCTCTGGAATTGCCACTAAAAATGACAGCAGCTGCTCCTGGCTCGATGCTGTGACGTGCCTCAAATCCCACCCTATCTATAGCTGTAACACAGAGCATTTAATCTCTACGAACTGTACGCTGAAGAAGAGGCACCCGAGACTAATTCTGCTTCTCCTTTTCCCCAAACAGGGTCCACCTCCACAGAACTGACCTCCTTACTGTGTAGCTCTGCCGTCAGGACTAATTAGCCTATCTAGAGCGAGGGCCTGGCCGGCAAACGGCAGAATTTGGAGCTGCTGCCCCTGCTGCGTGACACAGCAGTACGACTGCCAGGTTACTCATTTTATCCCGTCCAAATACCTGCCTGCCTTCAGACAGGTAACTGCAAATGAGCAAGTGCCAGACTCCAAGCCCGTGCACATAAAAATGGTAGGGATTCTGTCTTTTCCCATTTATTCCTGTAGATTTTTATGCATGGCCAGGAGCCAATAAACATATATGAAGTACCCATTTGGGGTTGATAAGTTAAAGAAAATCAGTCCTATAAATAAAGCCAATTTTTTTCAAAGCGCCTAGGATTTTCAGGTGCATTTTAACAGTCTAGCTAAAGGTTACACAAACAAGATTATTTCGAAAACTGTCATGGGGGACCAAGGCCACAGACATTTCCCAAAGCCTTCAAGCAAGAGTTTGCCCTAATGCAGCCCTCATTTCAGAGACCTTCAAAGGGTCCATTCATAGGGAATAATTTTGCCACTATATAGTAAGTAGTATGTAAATTGAAGTTTTTTTATTCTACTTCATTATGAAATAAAAGGGACCAAGCAGAAGAAAATCACACCTTCAGGGAGAAGTTTTAGTGCCTCAGAAAAGACAGAAAGGAGTTTTCTCAAGCCTTTGGTTTCCTTCCATGGACCGGCACTAGAGACTGGTGGCTCTTCTTTGTAAAGCGGTGGGGTGCTCATGCAACAGGGCTCTGACCTGTTGACCAAAGCTGGTACACCTCTCATCTGCTTCTCTTTGGTGAAATCTGATCCAAAATGAATACAACTTGATGACCAGAAAGGGAGATGCTTCTAGTAGAGGACTCCTAGCAAAGAATAAAATAACCTTTATCAGGTATTAAATAGTATCTTCATTCGCATTTGCTTGAAATTAAGGCCCAGACAGACAAGAATATCCTAAGAGACAAAACTATTTTGAAAAGTTTTTTTGAATCCCAAAATACTGATGGCACTGCATATTTCAGCAGTTTAATAACCAAGAGAAACATTAGGAAGTTCCTACTGTGTGGCACTACATGTCTGACTGCATGACGGGCATCACTTTTCACAGTAAAGTAGGTCAAAACAGAACATTTTCTGAGAGCAACAGAGTTAAAGCGTAGCAAGATACAAGGTTTCTTGCATTTGGGTTAGTCACCTAGACTAGCCAATAAGGCCCAGATCCTTAAAAGCATTTAGGCATTAACTTCCACCAGTTTCAATGAAAAGTTAGTGGTGGGCTCAAGTAACCAAATGGTACCTGTCCCAGTGGTTCTCTTTTGGCCAACATGAAGTAAATGTGGATCTCAAGACATGTCACAAATACTGCTGCTACAAAAAAAAGAAACCCTAGGATTGTAGGAAAACTCTCTTTCACATTTATGGACAAACAGATATTTTACTTTTTAGTATATATGTAAGCTTCATCTCCATTTCTTGAAAATTTTGTTTTCCTTTTTGTGGTAAACCAGCAAATGTACTGTCATAGGTTATCGCATCTAATAACGTCTTGAGGGAGTTTGGGGGGTGTGTGTGTATATGTTCTTTTGTTGTCGACTCACTAATGTACAAAATTATCAGGAAAGGTAAGCAAAGTAACAAGCAAAATCCCAGTCCTTTAAACCAACAAAACACAGTTTAAAGTGGTGTCCATCTCCAAATAAAAATTCTGTTCTCTTTACTCCCATCGTACTATACGGCTACCCATACCATGATTGCTATCTGGAGGATTGTTAGACTGACACTTCACAGGAATGTTAAATCACCAAAAAAGAAAAAAAAACCCAAACAACCCTATCACTGTAACACTCAAAAGACTAAACTTCCTTTTAAGGAACAAGGTGGAGTGAACCTGCTATTTGCTTTACACTCATTTTGTACCTATTTTATGTGACAAAGGATGTGCCTGTAAGAATCAGCTATAGCCATCATAGTTGTGCGTCCATCTAACAAACACTGAGTCTCAAATCAAATAAGAATTCTGAATGACACCAAATAATTCATTTTAATCTACAAATGTGCTTAAGGATGGGCTACCTTTTTGGTGAAAGCTGAACAAAATACGTTAAAAGCCTGTAATCCCAAATTGTATACATATTTTTCTTCTGACATACTTTTTTTTTTTTTCTAGCAGGCAGTCTTATTTAAACCACTCTTTTGTGGTTTAAAAGAGCTTAAAATCATTTGATGATTAAATGTTTAGATAAAATTCTGGGATAGTGGATATATTACGTCCCTGAAAAGGGTAGATTTTAATTTCAGCTGCACTTGCACCATGTGTGCTGGCATTTTTGCTATCTCTATCTTCATCTTACTTGCTAAAAACCTTCTCTTTGACATCTCAAACAATAATATGTCCTCACAGTCCCAAAAAATTAATAAATATATCCTCCTGATGTTAAGGATATGGGAAATGAGGCATGCAAAATTGAAGGCCGCCTTTCTTTCTGAAAACACTTGCATGTATTGAATATATAATACTTGTATGTATTAGAGTAGTCTCATTGAAGTGAGTTGGGTCAGCCAGAAAGCACATGCTTAACAGCTTGCAAGATGAAACTTGTATGAGGACACAGAGAAAATTAGTGGCAGTATGGGGAATGGAATCCATTTTTTCCTGCTTTAATCATCCATGACATTTTCTGAAACACTCCTTTGTTCTGTACAATGTAAATAATGACACAGCCATTTTTCAGATACACTGTATAATGCGCCCGAGTCCTTGAAATACTGAATATGGTGCCTTAGTATCCATCACCTTTCCTAGGATAGGGATTACTGATGAATAGGTTCAAGAACAGAGTCACTACTCTGTTTTTGTATGCAGAGTCTCTGTTTACCTCTGCATCTTTTTCACCCAAATGACTTAAGTAAAATTAAATTGTGGAAAAAAAGTTAAATGTTAAATTGTTTCACTGCTAATGAGCAGTAAAATTTTAAAGTGCAAATCTGAACTTGGAGAAAAATGTATTCATAGAAAAGCAGATTTCAGATGTAAATGTCCAAAATAATGCATTACAGAAGATGAAAGCAAGTCTCTTTTTTTTTTTTTTTTCTTTTTTTCCTTTTCCAGTCTGGATTACCATTCTGTTCTTGGCTGCAAAGACACCATAGTGTCACAAATGCCTCCCCCTTGACAGATTAATGGTCAAATCTCTGGATACACAAATCAGTTTATTCTTTTAATGCCTCTAAAAGTGCTAATTCTTCAGGTTCAGTGTAATTGTTAGCCTTCGGAAGGTTCTTTTAAACTCTTGTCATAGACTGAATTGCTTGGAAAAAATGTGAACTGGTTCACTGGTTCAGGCTGAAGTAGATTCCCATGAGTACTCTGCCAGCCTTTATGCAAGCTCCAGTTTTGAGAGCTGTTGACAGACACTTTGGACAATATTCTGTCCTGCAATAATCCCATGAATTCCTGTTCTTCTACTGAACATGTAATGCTTTGAATAAAAGCAATTGAATCCTGGAGGAGAGAACCACAGTTCTAGCACGCAGCACTGACCATTACATCATGTAGAACTCACTGTGACATTTGTATGTAAATCTTTTGCATGTAACTACGGAAAGTTGTTGCTGATAGTGCATTTCATGTTATTTTTCCACTGACCTTGCCTGCGGAAACTAAATGTCATGCAACCTTTGTACAAAATCTTAAGTATTTTTAAATAAGCATACTGGTAGTCTACAGACATGTAAGTGGAATTTCTTCATTCATTGTGCCTAAGCATGAGTCCCAGCAAGCTCTGACGACAGGATAAAATTTAGCTGGCAGTTATGCACCCTTTAAATCTTTGTCTCTTGAGACTAACACATCCCTTGCAAACAGACTGGGGATCCCTACCTGGTGAAAACACTTATGTGGTGTTTTCATATATCATACTGTAGTTTCTTTCACTGTATATGCCATCAGAAGGCTTTTCCTGTAACACTCCGTGCATTCACTTCAGAAATTATTTGCCAGCTATGCCGTACTACACGCATGCGTGCTTGCCCTCTCCCAGAGCAATGTGTTTGGTTTTGGCCTTTGTAAAACACAACAGATTTCTCTTCCAGTGGGGTTAGAGTCCCAGAGGAAAAGACCTGGAGAGATAGGGAAGCAAAATCTAGCCTATCAACTTACTTAAAGAGAGGATCAACTATACCTGAAAGATGAATAAGCTTGATTTTCCTAATACCCTTACGTGGAAAAGTCGTATCTCTTTGGTTGCTCTAATACAGGAGGAGGAACACATGTGCTGGCAGAAGCATATTTATATATGCTGCTAGTGTTGAGCTCGAGGAAAAACAGAGTGTGCAACAAACACTTTTTCATTTGGAAAAAGCATAAAAAGCAAATAAGACATGGAGCAAAGTAGCAGAAAGAATAGGGACCATCACCACCACCACCAACTCCTTAGGCACACAGAAATGCAGGAACAGCAAGTGAACCATATGGCTTCAAGGCTTTCCCTGAGGAGCGATACAGCAAATGCTGGAACTGGGGCACTGTTGGGTTCCCTGGGGAGATAAAGAACGCTAACATTTCCTCATGTAAATAGAAGTTGTGACAAAACAGAGAGAACTATCCTTCTGTCTTTTCCTGTCTTCCCCTGCTAATTCAGGCTGTTAATCTGACAGGCAAACAGTGAGCTTCACGTGCAACGATCCTCCAGTTTTCAAAAGTTGCGAAATGGCTGCAGTCGTCGTTGGAAAGGCGTCGGGCACATCCACACATGAGACCAGCGACTGCTGTACATGGATTCCCAAAGCGGGGCATGCAGTCCCAGGGGGAGAGGCTGGCGTCTCACCATGCCGACGATGCCAGACACCGGGGCTCCGCGTGGCACCAGCCACCCCTCACACGCGCCACTCTGCGGTATGGTCGAGTCCCCGCCCCCATTGCGTACCAGCAGTATTTATAGAATCATAGAATCACTTGGGTTGGAAGAGACCTTCAAGGTCATCGAGTCCAACCATAACCTACAGTACCAAAAACACCGCTAAACCATGTCCCTCAACACCACGTCCACCCGTCTTTGCAACAGCCTCCCCTGTTTCAGTGGACGAGCTTTCTTGTTTCATTCACCCAGTCTCAAAGGCAGAGCCAGGATCAGTCACTTTTCGTTTTCTGGTGTCAGATCTTGCAGGTGCATCCAGGCACAACTGCTAATAAATTCAGGTGTGGTGTGCTGGGAAAAGTGCTGTCTTCCGATTGCGTTTGCACGGCATCCAGAGAAATGAGTCTTTATTCCTGGCAAAAGCTCCGAGCAGCGTCACAATACAAAGTAAGCGACTTCAGGAAGAGTGTCTTTAAAAATAAATACATTGTGACCGCAATGCACTTGCACTTTCAGTTTTAAAAGATTAACAGGTGTGATGAAAGATTGCAAAATCTCCCCTACTTCACTCCATTGAGAAGTCCTCACATTTAACTCAATGCTGCTATATATTCTCAACATGGTTATTCTCCATGCCAGCACTTTCTTCCATGGGACACAAACCTAAAAATACACACATTTTCCTGACAAGCTCCACTGTTTTTTATACTTGTAAACTGAAGCATGAAGTATGTCTACTAATAGCTTATCTCATTATTTTTCTTATGTTATTAATTCCATGACATAAATACTGCAAAATAGGGACAGACATTGCTAAAGAGGAAAAAATAATAATACTGTGACATTCAAGTTTTATAGTATGATGTCACTGTGAATAAGCTTGCCTTTTCTGTGTAACCTTTCTATATAACTCTAGTTATGGCATCTTCTTGGAAAAATGAAAACTTTTTAAAGGAGGTAAACCCAGCATATAAAAACACATTCATACGTATTTTGGAGGGTTCTTTTAGATGGATGACTAGCTTTAGTATTGCTACTAAAAGCTTCAATCCCCATTCTCCTGGTTTAAGGATGAGACTACAGTTTTGAGCAGTGATGTACCAGTTTTCTAGACACTGAGCTGCTGGGATTGCTGGGCAATTAGTAATCCTAGACAATTAATGTGCATGGACAGTAGCCAAAGCATAACTGATCTACTATGCACCTGATGCAATTCATTTTCACATTGTTTGTACTCACTGATTTGGAATATAAACCTGTCATTATGGACAGGTCATATATGGGCTTGACACAAGGAATTTAAAAAAAACCCCACACAACCAAAACTAACTAGAATCCACAGGTATTTTTGCAAACCCACAATACACAGCTCAAACATCTCTAGAAACATTCAGATCCCTGTCTGGATATATTTGGGAAGAAGAGGCTGTTGTTTGTAAGCCTTTGTGTGTGTTTGTCCTCTTTGGTTCTCACTCATTTTTTTTTATTTCGCTTCCTCCTTCTTCTTTTTTTGTCCTCAAAGTGCATTGCATAATGGTCAATTTGTTGAGAGATATGCTGCTCATAGCTTGTCATAAGAACAATTCTTCTTGCCTCCTTGACTCCGTAAACCTGGTATCTATCCATATTGCCCTCGCATGCTTCACAGCTCAGTAGGAAGGCAAAATGAATCAATTAACAACATGGATAAACTGCAACGTGAGCTGCATTAGCAAGGCTGCAACCAGCAGGTCAAAGGAAGTGGTTATTCCCTTCTGTTTGGCATTTGTTAGGTGGCTGGAGTGCGGTGCCTAGTTTTGGATACCAACAAACTGGAGAGGATCAGCAGAGGGCCACCAAGATGGTCAGGGGTTGGAGCACCCTCCCTGTGAGGAGAGGCTGAGGGAGTTGGGCTGGTTCAAGCCTGAGGAAGAGATGGCTTTGGGGGTCCTAAGATCAGTATGCCCGGTCCCATGGGGAGGCTACAAAGGAGACTGAGTCAGACTTGTCCCAGAGATAAAGAACTAGAAGCAACGAATACGAAGTTGCAGCAAAGGCAACTCTGACTGGACTAAATGAAAAAGAAAAATCTTCCTTCTGAGAGTGGTGCAGACCTGGAAAGAGTGCAAAAGAGCAGAAGTAGCTCCATTCTTGGAGATTTTCAAAGCTTAAGTACAGCCCTGAAATCCTAATCAAACCTGCCTTGCAACTGAGCAGGAGTTTAGACTAAATGACCTCCGGTGGTCCTTACGACCTGAATTGTTCAGATTCCCTGACTCTGACCTGACCCAGAAAATCTGTCCCAATTTCCACCCCACCAGCATGCAACAGTTTCGGCATCCTAGGCACTGCTTCCTTCTGTCTTACTAGTACATGGCATATGAATGGCATCAAATGAACTGTGACATCGCTGGAAATTACAAGGTACTCGTCACAGCATTATTAGTGCTATTTTAGAGCCACTGCATCTGCGTGTATTGAAACATAAGTCCCGTGGTCCTCTAAGTTGATTTTAATCTTCATTCAGAATAAAATTACCAAGTAAGATGGAAGATAGGAATAGGAGAGTGGAGATTCTCTTTCCAAGTGACTGCAGGTGAAGATGTCTCTGCTTTAAATGACTGTAGGATGGACAGCCAAAGTATGTAAGCACGAGGGACAGTCAGAGGTAGACTCAGCAACCAGTTATTCTAACTTGAGCAAACTAAAAGGGAGTCACAAATAGCCATTGGATTTCTGGAACTTCATTTTCTCATGTAAGTTAAATTCTTTTATGTGTAGCGGGGGAAAAAGCCAGTCTTGATTTAGTCAAGTCGATTTTACTTTTACAAATACAAAGAGTCAGCTGAAGAGAAAGGATGACCTTTGTTTGGTGAAGAAATCTTCGATACCTGTTATTCACTAACAGCAGGTGTCTCGATGCAAGCTTTTAAGACAGAAATCCTATTGTCATTTCCACTTGCTTTACTGATGACATTTTACTTCTAAGCTTCAGTGTTTAGTCCCAGGCAATCAAAGTTCAGTACCTCCCCAGAAATTCATACTGTGTCTTTCCTTGTGGGCCCTAATGGTAACAAGACAGTATTTTACTGCAAACGGAGGAAAAGGCTGGAGGTCTAGTTTGCTAAATGCATGAATTAGAATAAATACAACATCCTTAAATGTAACTACCTTGAGTTTGCGCCTGTGTGTAGCTTTGATTCTGAGAGCCTGGACTATAAATTATGTCCACCTTTATCCAAATAAAACCTCTTATTCTGTATAGGAGAAAGAGAGACGCTGCTGTATGGTACATACTATATTGAGCATAACAGAGCTTTTCAGCTCAAGGGGGGCTATTTGATTTTGGTTTTACAGTCTTATTTTACAGATTAGACCACAGTGGATGAAGTTTTTTTCTGCCTCGACTGAGTTGCAGCATTTGTGCATGACGGTACCAATGCATGATGTGGCACAGGCTGATCCTGTAGGCTTGCGGATCACCAAATAACACACAAAAGTACTTCCTCTGCATCCCTCTTACCCCAGCATGCTTGGCAACCCCGACAGCTGCTTCTGCTTTGGCTGGAGTGTGGCAGGGATGTGACACACTCCGGCTCTGCTGGTACTACAAATAGCAGATTCCTGACAGGAAAATTGAGTTACATTATCTGTAATTACAGTCTCTGGAATTCCATGCCAGGCAAATGAGCTCTCAATGAGAGCGGCTGCTGTTGCATGTGAGGGATCTGTTTCCCCGTCACCCAAACAGGAGTCAGACACCACGCGGTTTCTTGTCAGTGCTCGTAAACAAGCAAATACCTAACTTGACTCAAGGACAGCAAGGCAGCCTACCTATCGTGGCTCTCCTTTGTTGCCTGGCTGGGGATTTATTGCAGAAATTTCCTCAGCTTGTGATTGTAAACCCTTGTACTACATTGCTTCTCTATGTCTACACAGAAAGCTTTGCATAAACATCCATCACCTGTATGCACCCTGCATTTGCTTTGAAATGCACGAGGCTTCACATCTTCAAGTATTTTGATGCTTCCTACCAAGTACTGTTGTGCTATCCACTCTCCTCTAGCAAATTGCTGTGCATGTATTTTGACCCTTCGTTCATTTGTAGAAACCCTAATTTTATGTGTTTGAAATCCAGGGATTCCCCACATTGCTGTTTGTCTCCCACAAAGAAAACCTTATTTGTTAGACTGTGAAGGATCCTGGAAGAACATGTCTCAGCATATGCTGACAACTTCAAGCAAGGGATGGTGAAGTTGCTGTCTTATGCTCCGCAGGTACTATAAACAGTGACAACTTCTTACTTTCTGATATTCCAGAAATTACAACACAAAGATACTGATGATACACAGAGTTTGAAATCTTGACAATCTGCATTCGGTAGCATCCAAGACATCAAAATCCATGCCTGGGAAACTGTTATGTAGGTTTTCTACTCCAGCACAATTTTACCGTCTTGTAGAAAACATCACAAAATTAACTGCTGTAAGTGGCTTACTATGTTGTAATGCTACTGCTGTTAGCATCATAATGAAAGTTTATCACTCTCTTATTGATATTTCAAAATAGTTTCTTTCTTTGTTCTTCGGATACCAAACGCCACCTAGATTTGACGGACTGTGAAGGCAACTGGAGACTTTGAAGCAAGAAACTCTGCGGCAGCATTGAAGTCAATACCTAAATATGCTTTAAAATCGAGGCCATGGCAAAGATCACAGACAGAAAAGGTTTGTTAGGTCCAAGATGAGCGACTAGTAAATACAGGCTTAAACCTGGCAAATCCAAAATTGTTTGAACTTTCCCAGGATTTGGACAAGATATCTGTGAGGCATTTTAAGTATCAAAGTGTCAGCAAATAGATAGTTAGAAGGTAGGGTTTGGTTTCATTGTTTGGTTTTGGGGTTTTTTTGGTGGTTGGTTTGTTTTTAAAACTCCTTAAGCAATTTCAAATAATTTCCATTGATTGCACTTACTGGACATCTTTCTCACTGTCAGTTCCCCTCCTTGCTTGCTTTATTTTTGGTATACTTACAAGTATCCCTGACATAAAATATCTTTAGCACAGTTATCTTAGCTACCATAAGCTTGACAGATAAGGGAACAAACTGAAGACCCTTCTGAATTAAAACCAAGAGCTGTTACAACTTAATGAAAAGAGCCCTGTCTCCTTAGCTCAGGCTGCAACAACTTACTAGATCAGTACATATGGTACCCTGGGAGTTTGATTACATGAGGCTATCATGGTGAACACCACTGTAATTTTCAAGAAATACTCTGCACGTTGACATTTTTCAGCAACACTCATATGCAACTCCTTTAGCGTTTCACATCAGAGAATTTTTGCTCCTGAAGAATGTAACAATGTAAATACAACTGTCTTGAGTACAGATGGGAATTTAGAAGCTCATGAAAAAAAATGTTTCCTTTAAATGAGTTTTACCTGCCAGCAGTCTTTAGTGAATAAATTAAAAGAAATCTTTATTCAGTAATTTTTACTCTCCCACACTCCCCCCTGCCCCATTTTAAAGGAACAGCTTCCCCTCTCCCCCCCCCCCAAAAAAAAA
>VZSF01005034.1:92482-142872 GCA_013398295.1 Chionis minor
AAAAAAAAAGGACAGTTTGTAAAAAAGAGTACTAGTAATTTAAAACTTTGAGAAGAAAGGGATTAATATTTACAGCTAGTTCATCTCACTTATTTAAACCACAGTCTATTACTAATCTAATCTATGAGGAGGGACTTTCTTTATAAATAACCCCTTTGTGTGTCCTTTTTCCAGCTCCCTATTTAAAAGGAACTTTCATGTTGTCTGATGGTCGTATCAGTTTCACTTCAGATTTGATTTCCAATTTGTGTTTTCTAGACAAATGCCTCAACCCTTTAAAAAAACATCTATCATGATCTAGTTATTTCTTCCTTTCCTAAGGACGGTAGGTCAAAACTGGTACTGGCAATGTGCGCTGCACTGCTCACCACTTGAAGATGTTTCGAGTCCTATTTTGATGAATAGTAGGGAAAAAATGTGCAGTTCAATTTTATGTTATCTTGTACAGTTTTATCAAACTACAGATACAGTTATTTCCTGACTGCAAAAAGTGCAAGTCGGGTTGCAGACGTAGCGAATACGAGTGCTGCAGAAACAGTTATGACTGAAGCTTGCTTTTTTTTGTTGTTCTTTCAGTCCATAGTATTCGAGAATGGACAAAAAAAGAATATACTATCCTGAATTATTTTGGAGGGGTATTTCAGGACATTTTCTGTCAATGTGACTGACTTTATTCTTCAATTGTGATGCACGAAAGTAATTGCATATTAGCTTACCCATGATCTAACATTTTACATATGCTTCTGTCTGGAATGCAGCCTATTTTTTTCTTTCAGAAGCAGCTAGTTATGATTTATCTGTAGTTTTTTTCATAGAATAAAATGAAGGAGCATGTCCCGACAACACAGTTCATGACTTTGCTAGTATCTCCTTTCCACTTGCAACCCAACAGAATGAATTTGTTAAAATATGCTGTCTTTTGCGTTCCATAATGTTAGTCAATGAGAATTCAGCAATGAAAGAAAGCAAATCTTGGGGTCTGATCAATTGCTTAATAACAAGATGAACAACTCTTGTTTGTTGAAACTGCCCAGAAAAATGAAGGGTGATGAAGGTCTATATCAGAGTTTCTACTTGCACAGTGTCTGTTGTATTCACAAAGAAAGCACATTAAAAAAAAAAAAAATTAACTTCCAAGACTACCTTAAATCTGACAATTTCTAGTTCTGAAAAACAGTGCATTAAAGGCATTTGAATGTTGCATTCTACTTCTACCTACAAATGTCTTAGAACAAGGTGTAAAACAGGAGAAGTAACAGATGAGTCTGTAGACAATCCACAGCTGAAGAGTAGCTTTACAGTTTGTTCTTTTTTTTTCCAACTGCAATGAGGTGCTGTCAAGAAGGGAAGAAGACAACCTATTGTGACCTAAGTTGTGAGAGAGAGAGAAAAATCTCCATCTCACTTCAAAGGACAATAAGAAGTCCTTGAAGTAAAGAAAACCATAATAGAACAATTAGACTTTGCAGCATGTGAAACAAGGTTAATAGCAAGGTTTACAGAAGAAGATCTAGCCACCATCAACATAGTCTCACAGACAACATGTATATCATCAATTCAGTAGGCTTCATGGAAAATCCAAAATACTCAACGAAAAGAGACCTGGGTAGAAAGGCATGCAAAGCTAGGATTTAAAAGAAAAAGGAAAGCAAGGTGAGGAGTGGGGAAGGAGAATGGAACATACAGCTAAACACTTTGGAGCTACCACCACAAACCAAGACACGGCCTAGCATTTGCAACTGCACTGGACTGTCTCTTTGCCAAAGCCAACAAATTGTGCAGGACACAAAGTTGACAAACACGGGGCCACTAGCTCTTATGAATTGTTTCTATAAGCAATATTTAAAACATCACGTTACCCTTTGATAAAATTTCAACCTACAAGCAAACGGGACGCTCAGCAATTTTACACTGAATACACAAGCCATTTGCACATCATGATCTGGAAAAGCCGACTGACAAATGTAGAGCGTGGTAAACCTTGATGCTTGTAGGTACAGTCTTATCCCCATGAATTTCATGAGTGAATAAGCTGGAAGAGAAACAATTTGCAATACTAGTGCGGGAGGAGGTGTTGAAAACAAACATGTTAAGCATTCAACAAGGTGCACTTATTAGAGGAACCTAAAACTAATAAATAGATGCTAGAGTCTAATGTGACTTGTTGGAAGACAGAATAAAAGCAATTAACCGTCCTGCAGCTCAGGCTGCTAGGAAAGACAGCCTCAAAAAAAGAGCTGGATGTGTTCACTGTGAGGAATGATAGAGCAAATAGGAGAACTGAGGAGGTAAATTTTCTGAAGATCAGGGTGGGGAAAAAATGAAGCCTTTCGCAGATGAATAGGCCCAAAATAATTATATAAATATGTTTAAAAAAGGGAACATTTTCTACTACCTACAAGGGGAAAAGTTTCTGAACAGCTGTCCAGTGCCAAATATTTTCCTATGCTGAAAATGTCAGCAAGGTTCTGGCAGGTGCCTTGGAAAAACAGAGCCCACTTTTATGCACACTCAGCGTCCCCTTTGGGAGACTCCGTTTCCTCAGGCTGCACAGGGGTTGTGTTTGGCACCTGAGGTGTTTCACAGGAAACGACAACAAGTTTTTGATGGTATAGAGAGTACTATAGTCTAAATAAATGTTTTGGTATGATGGAGGGCGGGAGGGAGGGAGGGAGGAGTGGCTGTGGTAGACAAGCCTCTATGAAGATCCAGAAAAAGTCAGACTTGCTGGCCTAACCCTAAAGAAAGAAAAATCAATTCCATGCAAAGAATTGGCAGATGAGGGGTAAAAAGGAGACTATGTATGATGCGCAGGCATACCCAGCAAGTCTTTAGTCCTCATCAACATGCCTGCCCTAAATACAAAACAATGTCACGTAATGGTGAGCCACCCCAGCTGTGCCTTCTGCAGTTTTGCAAACCCTTTAAAGGTCTCAGCGCTAAGACTGTGTGACACTAAGTGCAAAAGAAATGGGAAGCGAGATAGGCAACTCTTTAAGGTACCTTACTTGCAGGCCAGGTGTCCCAAAAAGACTGGAAAGAGAAGCCTTTGCTTCCTATCGCCACCTAGAGAGGAATTGCTCAGTAATTAGTTATGACTCATTTACCCCATCCTAATGCTAAAATATTACCATAGCATGTATATGTAGCCTGTATAAAACTATAAATTCTGCTGCTATCAACTCAATTAATTTGCTCTTGGAGAAGAAATGGACTGGCAAATTACAGCCTACCATAGTGGCGTTTCACAAATGAGCAAGTGTGTACAGGTGCTTTCTGGAACCTTTCCAAAAAGGGGAATGCTGCTACAATGCGTAAAAAGTGGAGAAATTACACATGTAAAAAGAAGCCTGTGCATTGCCAAGTCTAGGAAAAACTTTGCCTTTGTTAAAGCAAATATTTGATTTTAAGCGTGAGAGATGTTGAAATGAGGCAAATACACCTGGGTCCCTCAGAAAGTAGGACTGTCTGTCTGAAGCAAGGAGAGGACAACCAGAAACCAAGACAGGACACATAACTAGCAGCTGGGTGGCACCAAAAGTTTCACGACAGCTCTGTTTCTCCAAAAAAGGCCAGTTGGGCAAGGGGTCCTCTGGAATTTCCAGGACTACGAGAACATGTCTGAAAATCTTGACTCAAGTATGTGTAGGTATCGTTGTGGATTAGTAGTCTTGGGTGTAAAAGTTAGATTCACATTAAAATACGGGCAAAAATACTGGACACACTCAAAGGAGGGGAGAGATTACATGTAGCAATCCAAGCAACAGCTCAAAAGCCTACTTGATTTGGCTTCCCAGTGTTTCCTGGTCAGACTAATAAGTATTGGTTTTATACTATGTCTACATAGGAGGTGCTGGATGCAGTTGGGAATATCAAACCCAGATCACCATGGCTGCAGTTAGTTAAGGCAATTTCTTCTATAGATATTCAGCATCTTCTTGAGGTTGAGACACAATGCCTTTCCTTCCTCCTTCTGTGGAGAAATCCCACCTACCCACCAATACTGTAATGCATGCATCCGTGTCGATCCACTTATAAACCACTCATTCTGTCAAAAGTATTTGAGATTACTTGTCATATTTAAGATAAAGGCTCTGAAAGATCTTCATTTTCGTAGTTAGATAACTTTGACCCTTTGCTATCTGTATTTAGTTGTGTGTGTGAAATCAATGGCTTTTAAGTGATTTTTCCCTATAGCTAGCTCTCATTTTGTTCTAACAGAAGCTAGTAACAGGGTTTTCCATTAACATCAATGGGTGTAGAATAAAATCCTTTAGTGTACCACTTAGGAAAGGTTCTGTTCAGCTTGTCCTCCTGAATTCATTTGAATCACACTTTCTAAGCATCGGTAAAGACTGATTCTTAATTGCATGTGACCACCAAAATCATACCATGATAACTCTTAACCTTTCCCTCTGTGCAAGGTCAAAACTTGCCCCGATTTGTTATCATTGCATCGTGGGACTATTTGTGTGTTGAGAAGATAGGTACGCAAGAAGTGTTTGGAGGAGCGATGTAACTTCTTCTAGATGGGACCGTGTTCTCTCTCAGATGGCTACATCTGTGTTAGTAAATTTAGCAGTGCTTGGGAACTTTCCCAAGCCCGGGAATGTGATCATCTCTGCTATTAAGCTGAAAGAACGGTGATTTCAGCCCATGCCAGCTGGCACTCCCCCAGACAATTCCTGGCCACGGTCTGGGAGCTAGCATGGACTGTGGACCATTCCCAATAGGCACTTAGCATACAGACACCCTGGTTTTGGAAGCTAAGAGAAGCACAGAGAGAATCCATTATCTGCCAGGTGGTCTCTGTGCCCAAGTAATAGCAGACAAATGCAACTTAGAATTATAGACATGTTTCTTGTGTCCTTAGGGACCACTTACCTCACCACGAAGAGATAAATATAAATTTATAACACTGTTCTGAGTTCTAATGATTTAAAATGCGTTTCCATACCAGTTTGTTGCAACTCAGAATCATTATAAGCTTATCATTTCTCTTCTTTATTCGTTTATTATTTTAAAAAAGGAACCCAAAGCTAACCACATCATCTACTTTTATTGGCTTAAGTGAGTAATTTTTCAGCTTCGAGTTAAAATCAAGGGGAGAATCAATATGGGCATCGCTGTAATTGAAAACCAGTGGGTGATAATTCTGTACTGAAAACAAGATAATAAGAATAGAGATGAAAAACTGGCAGGGGAAAAGAAGAAAAGATTAAAGATACGATCTCAATTAAATATCAACTATTATTAACATTATATTAAAAACTTCCCCGTGTTCTTTCATATGCTGTATATTTTTTCTTTTTTCCTCTAATGGATGTTAAAGGAAAGAATAAATGAAATTATGTGAAAATATTATAAAACAAATTCAGACAGAATCAATCAAGTGTGTCCTTAGCTGGTAATTTATTCCTAATATCATTGAATAGCCCCCAAAACATGAATATTTAAATCCAAATCTTCTTTCTTACCACTCTCTTTACATAGTCTTCTGTTGTACCTCCAGCCAACAATTTTAGCAATAAGGAATTATCTTCCCATTGCTCACAATGAAAGAAAAAAAGAGAGGATTCAGCTTTACTCCTAATTTCTAACAGACCTGATGGTTCCAGCTCTGGACTTTAATGCTCAGGAGAAAGGAAGAATTTATTCTATAAATAAATGGCTAGCAGGCCGACAAAACTATTTTGTCTCTAGTCTAATCTGTATTTCAAACAACCCAGTGATAACAGTTTAAGAGATAACCCATTTTGCTTTCAGACCTTTCATATTCAAAGCCATACTAAAGGGGGCTTCTAAAAGCTCACTGAGAACAGACAATGATAAGGCCTGAAAATAAGTTTTATTCAAGTAAAAAAAAAAATTAAAAAAAATTGAAATTAAAAATCCATCTCCGCAATGAACACTATCATTTGACTTTTAACAAGGCAACTTCTGAAGAAAGAAGAAAGTCATATATTTCTCCCTATTGCGACTATGCGCAACAATATGAGGGGAAGGCAAAGAAAAAAATAATTCCATTATTAAATGAGGGAGGACAACAAACAGTGGATGATGAAAAGGCTGACACATTGTCTTTTCTTGTTCCCGTCTTCATACCAAATGTTAGTTATGACAAGATGCGTCCACAAAATTAACAATAGAATAAGGGTAAAGATCAGACCAGGGAAGAAAGAGTTAAAGAACATTTAGGTAAATTAGAAGTATTGAAGCCAGTTCTTCAGGTGAAGTTTGCTGTGGCGCACCTAAGGATTTTACTACCATAGTGTCTGCCTTAGAGAGCTTGTGGAAGATGAGAGGAAAGAAGGAGGTCCCAGATGGTTGAAAAAGGCCAGCCCCTTGCCTCTTTCCATTATCTAAACCTCAAAACCTTTAAGGAGAGCTTAATCCTTGGTCCTTCTGCATATATGACTCACAGTGAAATCACCAAAAGCTTATTAGCAGCACTGTTAAATTTACACTGTTGTACAAACGGTTCATAAATCCTTCTGAAGGGCACAAATTTTGGTTATAAAGTGCCTTTCATCCACAGGCGGCTCCAGGTGTGTCAGTGATAGTTCAGTATAATGACACCAGCAGACTCGGCTCTTGCAAGAACAGTTTGTCATTCAGTCCCAAGCAGAGAACAATTCCCCAAATCCCTGTCTAGCCACACTGCCTACCCAGATATTGTATGGGTTACAGTGGAAAATGCAGATATTGTTCTCTCCTTTTGTGCCTTTGCACATGAATGGAGACTAAGAGGAATTTGCTCATACCATGCTTGCCAGGGGAACCATAGACAGGCAGGGGGAAGTAAACAGCACCTTTTTTATGTTTTCTTTGGATGGAGAGAGGAGAATGGGACAGTATTGTGACTGAGACACGTTTCTTTGTCAGCACGCCTCCTGGGACAGTACAATGGCATATCGTCCCACATGCAGGACTCAGCCTACAGGCGCAGAGGCTGGTCTTCAGCAGGAACGGTCATTAAATGAGACAATAGTGGTATCAATATATCTGAATATGTTCTTAGGTACTATATAAAGAAAATAATCTCTCAAATAGAGTTCAGGATTTTGAAATGTACGGTACATATTACTGATTTTAATTATAGATTCTTTGAATTCTCTTTCAGTCACTTAAGGTAATCTGTGCCTTTAGAATACTAGAGACTTATCACTTTGAATATTACTGACAAGATTACTATTAAAAGTGCAATCAGCTTTTTAATATTTACAAGTTGTGTCAAAACGGTTTAAACATTTTTGAATTTATGAGAGTTACCTTTACTCTTCCTCCTATGACGACACAAAGTCAGGTGTCACACTATTACCCTGGGAAAAAATAACTGAGCCAGCATGAAAACAGCAATAAGTAGCTATGCAAAACTCATGTTACGGTTCTGAGCACGCCCTGGGTAAAAAAAAACCCCAAACCAAAACATGTAGTAACTTAGCTGAGCGCTACACCGAGCCCTTGTAGAGTTAATTAAAATTATATACATTCTCCCTAATCAAGCTGATCTCCGAGTATTAACTATGGTGTAGATGTAGGCATGATAGTCCAGGCGCCCAAGCAGATCCAGTTTGCATGTCTTTTTAGATCAACAAATACGAGTGTGAAGTTTACAAGCTGTTGTTGTTCCGCTAAGCGTACATCACAGTGCAGACTCATCACAAGAATAATTTTTTGAATTTTTGCCCCAAAAAATGGCCACACAACCATGCAGAGCTGAAAAGAGGAATATTCCCTCCCATGAGAAGGATTGTGGAATCACAGAATCGAGAACCCAAGCAAAGCTCAGAGATACTATTTCACTTCCATCTAAGATCTTTGCTAATGGCTAAGGGTACGCTGAGCACTGCAAAGATTTCTGGTTTAGATTATCTCACCAGCAGCAAATACTCTTTTCAAAAAATGTCACTGGAATTCATGCCACGTCACTGCAGGAACATCTTCAGTGCCTTCATCCCACAATGTCCACGGAGGCACAGAGGAATATTGCTTCTCTCCACAAGTGGGAAATGGAGGCCTGAAGTGACATTGTGGTTTACACCCGGCAACCACACGAGTTGCCTGTGGGACGGAACCTAGAGCACTTCATGATTTACCCCGTTCAGGGGATAAGGGCTACGATTTCAGGTGCTCTGCGAGGAGTCCCCCAGGCAGGACTTGCTGGCACCCGGAGGATGGTGGGATTCAGCATGGAGCGCTGTGCAGCTGGTGCCTCCTCCACCGCTGCCCTCTGCAACTACAGCCCCGGAGCGGCTGGACATGAGAGGCTCCTTCACATGAAATGGACTCACGTTATTTTTCTTGTCACATACACAAACTACCTCAACACATTTCTACCCTTAAAAGCAATACTTCAAGACTTGGTGAAAATGCTTTTTCAGCAGCCTGTATTAAAATATTTATTTATCAATGTAAAGCTCTCCTCTGAACAACTTTTGGTGTAATTTACATGAAAAGCATCCTTATAGATACTTGGCTAAAGGCTGTTTTAATAATCAATTGCTAGATAATTACTGGTTCCAGCAGGACAATTGCTGTAAATCATGGGCATAAGGAGCCAATCTCTAACATCTCCCAGTAGTTTCTGCCCATGCTAATTACATCTGACTATATTAGCCCTTTCTTAACCATTTATAAACATACATAAATATTACATTATAGCGTAAAAATTTTTGCTGACAGAGTAGTGTTGAATTAAGGTGCAATGTTTTAGAGGTTTTTCTGGTAGAGGGATCTCGTTAGCATAGATACAAGTATACCCGCATAAAGACATTTGTGTTGATACAGCTTTCTCTCTCACATTTTCTCACTGAAAACTGGAATAAGCAATCCAGGCAATAAGCTCTTTAGCTAACGTAATTTTTCCTCTATGCTACACGACAATCTAGGCACAGCAGCATCTTTTCCAGGGAAAACTAACCTTCATATATACCCACAAAGAGGTAAAGTACATCCATGTCTAAAACATCACCCATGGCCTACAGAACTACAGTGCACTGCAATGTCCCCAGCAAATAATTGCAGTGTGTGCTCAGATGCTTTGGAGTCAGACAGATCATTACGGACACATACCCTCAGGAAAATCAAGCGAATGGAAACTTATTTCAATAATCTTACCTTGCACACACACCTCTTTTTTTTTTCATTTTAATTGGAAGGTTTTAAAGTGATATTGGTTGTTTTTAAATGCCTAATTATCTTCATATAAATGGCACAATATCATCCTTGAAGTGCTGTGCTTGGTGCCCTGTGCTGTTTATTATTTTGCATTACAATTATCATGCAAAGCATAGAAGGTGACTTTAAGCAGCTCATTTGAAGTGCTCTTTTCTTAAACACAATATCTTTTTAAGGCTATTTACATAGATGTTTATCTCCTTGTTTTAAGAAAAATCAGCCCAATTATAACTACACAAAAGTTTTTATTATGGGTTTAATCCTGAAATGTAAATGGGCCATTGTAAAATTCATGCTGAAATTTTAATTTGTGTTTTTATTTGTGTCTGTGGATTAACAAAGCATCCTGCGCTGAAATTAATTATACAGATACACAAAATATTGTGTGATAGCAGAGCATATGTGGCAAAATAGCTCAGAGGTTTGAAGAACTGGAAATTCTTTTGACCTGTATATCACAGTTGCTGACAAAAAATGCATGTCTACTGCCCAAACAAACAAACAAAAAAACCCCAAAAACAACAATCTTTTGCAGCGGATATGTATTCCATTTAATGTTGCTTTCGGTTGCCATGGCTATGATGGCCTTAATATTGTAGGCTCACAGCAAGGTTGCAATTAGTATTTGGATTTAGAAGAGGGAAGATAATGATTTCATATAGAAACTTCTTGCTTAATACTCTTACAGACATAAAACTGCTTGCGGGTTTCAAACCAGCTATTCCTATGCTAAGAAAACAAAATGAGAGAAAGAATCTGTATTATTATTTGGCTTTGAACCTGGTACTTCATGGAGTTATAAGGCCTGGCATCTTCAGAACTCACAGTTCAGTTTACTTCTACATGTATATATAGATATACCTGTATAAACACACTCTCACATGATAGAAGTTTATAACCATTCGTTTGCCTTGTCATAGTTCTGCCATGAAACACTTGATGCTCTGGGAAGTGTCTTTACCTGGTTCTTGCTAATCCCTCCCCTTAAAAGGTAGGGTACATCTCATTACTTTGAGGTATCCTGGGTCAAGCTGATAGAGTTTAAAAACTATTCCTCCAAACAACACACCCGCATCTCCCATCCCAAAGTGGATTCAGTTGACTCAGACCAACAATTTTAGTCTTGTGTTGCTGACAGACCAATGCACGAACTGCGAATAAGCTCTGATGAAGAAAAGACCTAATCCTTCTAATGGAAGCCTTAAGTGGACCCTTTGGATAAAACCAATTTATGTTACTCTTTAAACACCTACCACTACTTACCCTTCATGGCTGGGAACACTTGGTTTCTGATACTCACATTACAAGCTGCTGTTTTCATGTATTAAGTCATTCTGCTGGGTTTTAGCTTCATAAGAGACCTTACAGCAGTACTACTGTTGCTGTCTTTGACGGCAGACGTGCTTTAAAGTTTCAGAGGAAAGGGTGAGGAAACCCTTGCAGACAACTACACAGAGATTCACCCAAAAGAGAAACATCTGCCTGTTTCTGTCAATTTGTGCTTAGACTTCATCTTCACAATGCTGAGTGCAACTCTCCGTGGTTCTGTGTTAAATCTTTTAATCTTTCCCTCCCTTTAAATATGCGCCCTTCTCTTTTGCAAAAGCCATTAAAATTCAGGGCTCATAGTTATCCCACAGCAATGACTCCCATCAGTTGGCTACCTTATGTTAAAACTAGCCTTTCCTCTTCTCCTTTTTAATAGATTTAAAAAGGGGTGGTAGATTTGCTCAGAATATTAGAGAGAAAGTAGTCTGTTTATCTCCCCGTATCATTTTGAATCTTTGTCATCTTGCAACTTGCTTATTGTCCTTCCGAACTGAACATTGAGGGAAAGGATTTGTGACTCTTGAGTGGGTCTGGTGACAGAAGTCTTATGCCTACGCCATTGCTGTAGGAGTTGTGCTTGACTGTAGTTGATAGAGCTTCTGGTTGAGCTTGATTCACATCATGCTCTCCCTAAGGGTTTATTATAAACAGAACAATGCCACAAATGAAATCTGACCATGCACACTCTTGGGCAGATCAAAGCATAAAAACTACTTTTTTTTTTTAAACAAAAAAAAGACCAGTTGATTTTATTTGTTTTACCAGTTCTGCTCTGGCACACATGGGTCTTCATTTTATTCTTTCCTCCCTTTCCTTCAAAAAAAAAAAAAAAAAAAACCCCAACCAACCAACCAACCAAAAAAAGAGAGTACAAATTCCCAGCATGAAACATCAACGATGGGAAGATCAGATACTACTGCGGCCCCTCCAAACCCAGATAACCACAATCCACGACAGGTTTCTCTGGTGCTCTGACTGCGTGAATGGTGCGTACGTAGGGGACCATTCAAAGCTGGCTCTAGATCAGTAGGAGGATTATTCATGCCAGTGCTTTAGCACTAGTAAATTCATGGAAGACTCGTGTCCTGAGGATGTATCAGCAGTTCCTTCTCTACAGCTGAGCTCACACTGCGAGCTGGAGGGATCTGCTGGAGCTGTTCAATTTCTTGCGTGCAGACCTCTGGGATCCCTTCTCGGCTATTCCCAGTGTTTGCTCTCCTCAGTTCTTGAAACACTATGATGTGAGGAGGTCTTGCTTTTATGTGACTACTTATGATGTCCCACTACAAAGCAATATTCTAAATCTTTTTCTCCAGACCATTGTTATGCTTTCTCTTCTTGCATGACACGTTGTCCCCCACCTTTTCCTTGATTTTCATGTCATAGTTTTTCCCCTCACTCTTCAACAAAAGGAGTCCTTGGGTCTCAGATCGAATGCTCTGCTCTATCAAATATCTGTAGGAGGCTTTTGCCACTGCCTCTGCACTTGCTTGCGTGGAATTGACAATCCTCAGAAGTCATCTTCGAGGGAAAGTTATGGGTAGATGCATATCAATTTGAGCAGGAGGGAGAGAGTGGGAGAAAGAACAAATCTTGCTGGACTTCGGTAAAGATGTTTTGTGGAGCACAGAAACGTACTCAGGCTTTCTCTGAACTCGCTAAACAGATGTTGCTGGCAGTATGGATGCAGAAAAAAAGAGCACATCTGAGGTTGTAAAACCCACCCGAGAATCAGGGTAGGCACCTGGACTGTCCCTGGTATCTGCTGTTCCTGAGGAACAGGACATGAAAGTTGTCTGTCTGAGCACTCCCTTATGTGAGCACAGTCTTACAAAGACCTTGCTCCTGGGAAGAAAATGTAAAAGCAACTACGTGTATATTTCTGCTAGTTGCCATCAGTGGAAGCTTCTGGCAAGTTCTGCCCAAAGCTGTTGACATCTTCTTTCTCTTGTGAGAGGCTTTGAAACTCTTTTCTAGACATTCGATTTCCCCACTGACTGCACCTCACAGCAAGTAACATCATTTGCTTTTACTTTTGCTTTGTCCAGTTTGCAGCAGCATGTAGCTATGCAGCAGCCTTGATCGGATAAACAGCTGGATTTCCCCTGCTGTGCGCAGTAGCTGACGAGCAGTGGCCACCTATTTAACTCCTGCAGTCAAAAATGTACTTGTCCTCCACAGTTGTCATTTTCCAGGGGTCACCAAATTCGGATCCTTTGTCCACCGTATCCTTTTATCTGTCTATGCCTCCAGACGCATAATAACATCAGTTTAGGGGTAGGTGTCCACACTGAGGATACTAATTGTTGCTAATGGTGACCTTACTGCATTAGCAAATTTTAATTCCTCTTACGTGGCCTCCCTCTATTCAGACAATTCCATTTCTAATAGCCTTTGCCTCCACATTTTCTGCAAATGTCATCTGGCCTGTGATTCCTGGGAAACAGTCTCTCTCATCTGACCCATGGGACACCCATGCATAGCCGGAACTTGGGTCGCTTCCAATTTACATTTTTTTTTTCCCTCCCCTACTCCACATCACTAGCAATTGTTTTTTGAAATACTGCATCTGGTATAAAGGAGACACCCAGAGGCTGGGAACGAACAGCTGATGCTTGTCAAAAAGATGCATAGTCTGATCCACAGGTTATCACTATCTTTGATTCAATCAGCTGTGCCTGTCTCCAAATATGATTCTTCCCATGGCTTGCACTAGGCACAGGTCCTTATCTGCCTCTACCAGGGCCAAGTTTAGATTTGGCATAGCAGATTCTCCCTCACTTGAGCTATGTCCAAGGTACATGATGGAATGAAAGCCTTCATAAACAGTCTCCTCAAGGCTGTTCCTCCCCCCACTACCATCTGATTTGCTATCTTTGCCATTATTTTAAGAGGGCAAATCTTCCCTCTGTCTCCTTAGGAATGGTTATGAAAATTAAAAAAAACCCCACAGACACACGCATACACACACGCATATGTGCGACACAAAAAAGAAAAATTAATATTTTTACATGTTTATTAATATTAGGGAAAATAAAAAAAAAAAGAAAAAAAAGAGTGCCTGTAAGACCCAAAATCTGCAGTAGGAAATTGTTGGTAAAGAAGCTTTGGTCTCTAGCTAACAGGCACTGCCAGATACCAATACTTTCTTATCAGTTTAGCCATTTACAGAGAAAGAAGTGCTCAGAGCCCATCTGCTGCCCCCAGATTCCAGGCCTTTTCAGCGCAGTTAGTAAATCTTTCCTCCACCAAATATGCTTCTGCCATTTTAAACCTACTTCTATCAGCTGCGGTACTTGTCTGCAAATTTCAAAGAGTGGACGAAACATTGCAAATAACAAATGCCATTTTCTTCTCTAACTTTGTTAGACAAAATGCAAGAGATGCGTGACAGGACAAAACAAATAGCAGGACTATGTCCTTGGGGAGAAGCTGTATGTGCTGCTCCATACACATTATTAGGTGCATGCCTAATAACCTGACTCTTTGACAGATGAGCATCAGTATTTAGGAAGGTAACTATTGACGGTATGCGTACAACATCTCATTTCTACTCCTTTCAGCTCTAAAGAAGAAATGGAAGTCTAATTAATACAGGGTCATCTGCCTAAATCTTCAGACACAGAAATAGAGAGGAAGCAATCTGGCTTCCTACTTACTTCCAAAGCAGACCTATTCTCTGCTGGTTCTTCAAGTGAGGTGTGGGCAAAAATTACCAGAGTGGAACTCAAAAAGCCCAACCAAACTAACACATAACAACTTTCCCCTTTGTCTCTACTGGCATTGTAATGGTGTTAGATACCCGTGTCAAATTCTTGCACAAAGAATGCTTCACTTTCAGCACAAAGGAATATTTATCACAATTATTTGGCAAAATAACTTTGCAAAAACAAATAGCTGAAAGAAAGCTTTGATATATTTGCAGCCATTTTATGAAACAAAAGGAAACGTAAATTCTTTGATTAATTCATACGTAATGAATTATTCATCCAGCCCTTTTCTGTGTTAATCAGTTAACACAAGGTGATAACGTGACTTTAGAAAAAATGAAAACAAAACCTAAGGAAATGTAAGGAAGTAAGCAGAATCTGAAATGTGAAGCAGAATAGAGCATGCATAATGAGGTAATGAAGAGTCCTTTTAAGACAGGGGTAAAGAGACAAAGCTAGTACACCTTCTGAACAAAGAACAACAAATTCACCTTTCATGACCTTGATCATGTCAATTCCAAATGAGAAGGCATTTGCTGGGGACATCCAAGAAACCTAAGCTGCCTGAAGTCGTCCTGAGAGTTATCTTACCTGCACTATGCTCACAGCCACTGCAAAAGAGCGTGTTTAGAGTCTGGAGAGCCCAGACTCAACCCTTTGATCTGGCTCCTTGGAAGAAGGATTCAGCCCTGGGACTGACTAATGAACTCAGAGCAGAATGTCCGAGCTGCCTTACTGGAAGGTAGATTTGGCCTAAAAAAAGTAAGAATCATGCTTCAGGATAATTTTAGTCTTTCAGACATGTGAACCAACACCACTGGACCAAAGGAGAAGCAAGTCTTGCTTGCTTACTGCACAAGCAGAGTGGACCCAGACCACAGCAGCACTCCCCAATGCAACAGTACACACGCAGAACTGAGATAAATGGCAATAGCTACTGTTAAAATCTGTTTCACAAAAGTGGAAAAACCACAACTAACCAGTACTTATCAGAAGTGTGGAACCTGTTATCATGAGAAAGCAGGAGCAAGAAAAGGAGGTGTAAATTTTTACACATCGAACAGCTTGGTCCCAGAAGGTAGAAGAGGCTTAAACACAAGTGTTTGCCAAAGCAGACATATATAGCTATAGCCAAGCACTTGAGGTGTGTACTCCTCACAGTGGAACCGAGGCTCTAGCACTAGTCAGCATAGCATAGAGTCCCATGCAACATGACAAAAGCTATACACCATTTAGATCACGGCGGCATCAACTCCCGGTCAGGACAAGAATTCATTCACAGTACTCTGCAGGGTTCCCTTTGGAAAGTTTGGAGTAGCGCAGAACAGTGGGAGGCCTCAGCACCACCCGTTGGCGTGCTTTCATGAGCCAACCCTTGCTACTGAGCAATGACACAGGAGTTCTACTCCAGAGGCACGACTGCCTACCAGACTGATTTCACCATACGTAGTCTCCCCACCCCTCATCACGTTAGCAATAAGACCCCACGTTACTGCAATACCTGCCATGTCAGCATATAATTTCCTTCTCAGAAAAGCCCATATTCATAAACACAAAAAATAGTAATAGTTATGTTTAACTGAAGTTTTATATACTAAGAGTACCAACAAAACCTCAAGGCAAATGTAAGTTTTTCCTCATTTTATCATCTCACAAAAAGTTCCACATACGGATTTAGCCCTTCACGTATTCATATTTCTTTTAAAAAACCTCACACTTCCGTGGAATTTATCATATTGGTTAATATTTATCAAGAATGTTCTGTGATTTTTCCAGAATCCTTTTCCCTTGACCCCTAAATGTCTCAGCTTGAACCTGCATGAAATACATGCATACAAAAATATAAAGAGACTCCAAAGACAGAAAGAGAAGTGGCATTTGGAATTCCAACCTGCTGAGAAATATTTACTCTTACTTCAGTTGACTTAAAAGTAGCTGAAGGGAGTTACTCTGAACAGTAATTTTATGCCTTGTAAAAGCTATCAAAGTTGTACACAGATGCATTTTACAGAGACTCGAAGGAATGCTCACACTTCTTGGCAGGTGAGTTAAGCCTGTGGCACTGTCTGGAGACAAGGTTGCAAGGGTGAATCAAGTGGTCCTGAAGATCCAAATCATTACATGAATTTAAACATTTTCTCAGCATCTGTATTCCCCAAGCCACAAGCGTGCTTTTGTTGGTTAAACCTTTCAAAATGTTAATGCTCTCTGAATGGCTAGAGCTCTAAATCCTGTAGTGCCCAAAAGAGCTCCAACGCAAACTAGTCCGCATACCTAACTAGTCCTGTTTGTGGACTAAGCAAAGGTAGGTGACTCCTCTCAGTAAGGTATTAACCTAAGACCTAGAGTTTTATTTCTGGAGACTAGACAGGAAATATGCTCAAGAACTGCACCTACTTTTTAAAAAAACAAACAACAAAACATACAGTCCTCTAAATAAGGTGGCAGCAGTTGCTAAGTTAAATTTCTACAAGCTGCAATCACAAATTGCTATATTGACACAAACACAGTGCATAGCAATGAAGACGCAAGTCTTGAAAAGAAGATCATAGGAGCCATGCTCTTTTGTAAGTAGACTATTTTAATACATTTCCACTTTAAAGTCCTGCCTCCTGTTACCGCTAATCCCCCCAATCCAAAAGAAGGAACTGTTAGTTGCTAGAAATGGAATTGAATGCACTTACTGTAAGATGCCTTGAATATCGCCATCAGAAATTGTGTGCTGTGCCTTCTTGCCTGCCACCTTTGCCCTTCAGCTTTGGCTTTTCAACTTGCATTGAAATAGTTTATTTTATCTTATGTAGCATTATTTTGTGCTTTATTTCTCCACTGAATTCCAGAGGTCAAAATTAACCTGTAGCAAGAGAAATAAAATAAATATAGGTCAATCTATTAATTGGATGACTTCGTAAGAACTTCACAATAAAATACGAAGGCCAAGAATTTTCAAAAGCAGATGGAAATGAGATTTTTGCATGGATACTAGTTATTGTAAGAAATCACCACTTTAACGCCTGCAGTCAGTTCTAACCTTGAGTTTACTTTAGAAATAAACAGATAACAGCAACCCCACAGTAAGACCTGCATGAATGTCTTTGTTTAATATAAAATGGTCCCTTCTAAGAGGTGGGTGAACAGCAGTTAAGTTTTCCTAGAGGCAGAACTAGAAAATAACGCTCTAGAAACTTGTGACTCTAACCATTATTGTGTAAGAGAATCAAATGGGTCACTGAAGACCCTTCATAATTAGATGACTGACTCCCAGTAATATCCACAGGAATTCCAGGACCAACTAGCACCATGAATTAATAGGAAATGTTTCTCCAAACTCCCCTTTTCATTTTCTAACATGTCAACCAGGCACTCCTATGCCCAGCTGTATTGCAGATGGTTTGGTTATTCTTTCACAATTATCAATTCATCTGAAGGTTACAGTTAGTTCTATGACAGTGTTACATGCAACAATCACATATCAGAAGAGACAAGACTACGATTCTTCAGTTTTGCCACAAAAACGTTCCACCCAGGAGAACAACCAAAGTGAGTTGCACACCTTACTGCAGGGGGCCACCACTTGCGCTCAGGGTAGAAACAGGAGCACAGCTTGGTTCAGCAGGCTTGGAGCTCCTGGCCTCCATCAGCTCCTTCCTTTGCCTTATCTTAATTAGGGTAGGGAGGGGGCTGCCGGATTGTTAACTGGCAGCAAGGTGTGCAGGTTGGGTCTCCCCTGCATGAGGCTGGGAAAGCCTGATGGGATTCCTCATCAGTCAGAGCTTTTCCTTATACCGAGCTCCCTAAAGATGACCAAACTCAAAAAAAAGAAAGCCAAATTTAATTAGATTATAAACTAATTAGCTGGTTGTAAATGGAGAAAACTCAAAAGAGGGTAGGTAAAGCAGAACAGAAATAAAAAAGGCTTATACCCAAGTCTTCCCCTGTTAGCTATATTCTTGCAAGTAGGTCATTGCTTCTAAGCATGGATTCAAACAAATTAATGGCTCTGCTTTGCCACCAGCTGCACAGGTACTACAATCCCCTCTGATGCCTAGGAACCACTCATTCCCATCACCAGAGACCTGGCTCTGGGTTTTTACAACCTGCTCTCTCCAGCAACCTCTTTGGCCTGTGAGCATCAGCTTCAAGCTCCTGCTCCTCATGCTCACCTTACTTCCACCTGATCTCTGTGGGCTGGAAACTTCTGTTTGGTGAACAGCTGTTCATAAGAGCAGCAGCCTCACCTGAGCTACTTTTAGCTTAAAGGATAAAAACACCAGCTGGATTAAAAAAAAAAAAACAAGCCAGATATTGCCCATTAAGTCTTTATAGTACACTCTTTTTAAACAGCTTTCTGCCTCTGTAACAGCTGGCTCTGTCCAACACAGCCAGCCACTCACATGGGCAGGAGTAGTCACCAGGCTTGAGATCATTGCTCTGACATTCTCCTGGTGCAAAGCACTGCAAAAGAAATACTTTGGATTGGTTTGTACCTCTGATTTAGTGCTTTATTGCTCTGCTGAACGCCTTTGCTTACATTTGGGGAAGCTGTATTTCAGAAAAAAAAGGGCCTTGACAAACACTAATGAAAAAAAGCACCGGCCTCAGCTTCCTCCTGGGTGCCCAACAACACAGCTAAGCTATGACCCCCAGTTATGAAGAGCAGTTGCCCTCCTCCATCTGGGTATTCCAGAAACTACTACCAGAAATGAAGGAGCTCCCTCTCACCTCGCTAACGCCTTATTGCCCATCCTGTTCTTGTCCAGTCCCTTGCTTCTAAGAGATGTGTACCATATAAAGCGGAAATGAATGCTGGACATTATTGGCTCACCAAGCCCACTGAGGCAGATTCCTCACTAAATCTCACGGTAAAGTCACAGAGAATACAGAATCAGCCCCTTCACTGAGACAGACTTGAAAGTTGTCAACTAATTCCAAATCCCGATTCCTTCTGAAAACCAGAAATAAACTGAGCCATACAAAACAGCCAGTAGCTTCTGAATTTGAGTGGTCAACTGGGATTTGAAGAGTTATGGGGTTTTTTTCTCCTTCCTCTGTATGACTAGGTCCATGAATTTTAATTTGTATCTCTCTTATTCTGGAGGGGAATTTTAAAAAGCTACCTCTTAATAGACTGTGGTCATGTCTGTTATGGCATATGGATGCAGAACTACAGCTGGAAGTAAAGCTGAGGAAAGGGATACTTGGTTTTCCTTTTGAAATTGTTCCATTTTTTCCCATAATTAAAAAGTCATTCATAACACTGGAGACTTGGTCTCACATGTCTGAAGTGAACGTTATTGCTGAAATGTAGTCAGTTACTCTCTGAGAAAAGGGGTTATAATTTAATGGATTGAAATGCAGCAGCTCCAAATAGCAGCAGTAGAGAGGGATGCCGAGAGTGCAAATATTGGAAATACTGGAGAGCTTCCAAATTCTTGGCAAAAAAAAAAAAAAAAAAGAACAAACATCACGCCACATGGCACAGCAATATAAAGCCTCCTCTCTGTAAGTCAGAAATACAATGTCATAGATGCAACTATAAAGTTAAAAGCTAAGAGGACTGGAGGAAACCGGATAGGTCAGTCCTAGCAAGATAGGTCCCACCTTTTTTGCAGGACGGCTTTGAGAAGAGCAGCTGTCACAAATGGATCTGGTTTCAGTGCCCTCTAAGGCACCCTGTGGATTCACCTCCCCTTGCTGGATGTCTACATGAGCTTTGTGGAGGAGTCCCAATGCTTTGATGAAAGCGAAGCCACTGAGTTACTTTCAGTGATGACTCTGAATGTTAGTCACTAAAAAGAAACAGAACAGAAGCTGGAAGAGGCCTCCCCTCTAGTATCTATTTTCCATTTCCTTATCTATACTGATTGTAACAAAGAAGTTTTGGATTATAAATTGTCTTAATCTCTGCTACCCGAATATTTTCTGTGGTGTCCTGCAATTCCAACATGATTATGCCGTCGTAAGGGTCATGCTCTTGTAAGCCACCTAATAGAGTTATCTTATATTGATGCTTATCTTCTTACCATACGTTTTCTGTCTTTACATAGGCTGAAGCTCATAACCATAACAACTGAATTATTCTGGAGTACACCGGGTTGACCAGAGAAATTTTTACTGACTGGAATTATTGTATTTTTTGAAAAAGCAAAGAAAGGTAAAGCAAAACCTACTCTGAACTCTGCAATGTAGCACAGATAAATAAATTTGCTTTCAGATAGTCTGAAAAGCTGAATAATGCTTGTGTGAAAAACTACTCATCCATGTAGAGATCCAAAGTCTAGTAAAAAAAAATCTTGGTAAGCACATGAAAAAAGCAGCTATTTTAACTAGAATCATAGGGATTGGTTCTAGCTTCTTCACATGACAGCTATGATATATGGCTCCTAATCATACAAGACAGACTAGAACAAACATAAATGGCTCCATGTGGTCATTTTTCTGCAAGTACTAATACAGATGGGATGGTGAAGGGGGACTGGGAACTCTGGACAACCTGTACAAGTGTGTTTTAGTATCACAGCGCACTTCATGACTGCCTTAATTTCTTTAGGGAAATATCTTCCCCAAAATTCTTTTGGGGAATTGCTTCTTGAGGGAGAACTCCTTAAGCCCTATCTTTGGACCAGAACCCAGGAGACAAGACATTACTTGTTTTTTTACGTATTTCTTTCCTATCTTTCTTTTTTCTCTAAACTTTACAAAAACTATACCAGAGCCTAGATTGCTGCCTCTACTACAGGACCAGAGTGAACTGATTTTCAACCTCCTTGTTTAAACTTACAAAAATAGATATAGGGTGGGGGTAAAGGTGAGGAAAATATTGTTTCCCTGTGGTGTAAGCATTGCTAGATCATGAGGATAACAATTCTTTTAAGATTTGCAAACACAGACTGCTAAAGTACCATGTATCACTAGTGTCACGCTTGTAACAAAAGTTACTGTTTGGTACATCAGAAGAAGAAAAAAGCTTCTCATGATGCACTTCATGGCACCTTCCTCCTAATACTGAAGAGACTGAGTCACTGCCCCAGATGTCAAGTGTCCTTTGCAGAGAAGCATAGTGACTGGGGTCCTTCTTTTTTAGTCCTAGTTACTGCCATGCTATTTGTACTAAAGGAAGTGCTTAACCTATTTGTTTAAAAAATATAAAAAAAAAACCTGTAAGCTATTTGTCTCAGTGTCATGCCTCAACAGCCAGCTTTTCAGTACCTGAACAACTATACTTTAATGGGAATCTAAGCAGGACAGGGAGGAGAAGAATATCTATGAACATTGATGCAGAACTGGCAACAGGATCAACAGGAAAAAGCTGGCATGGGAGGATTAAGTATTTTCAGTACTCTTGGTGCAGCAACTTCTGGTTCTTGTTGTACAATAATCGGAGGAGATACAGACACATCAAAAAGTATGAGAACAAGGCTTATCCCATTAGGAAGGAATGTTTTGTCATTCTAATTTGGCAAGGTTGCACTTGGACGTTTAAGAAGCAGCCTTTATGGCAGCTTTTGTATCTGGATTATACAGTGGAAAGTGTAAAGTATATAACCTTCTAGTCAAAGCCTCAACTTACTAAACTAACATACCTGTAGTTTTCCAAGGTAACAAAAAAAAAAAAATAGCCCTACAAAATTAGTTCTAAACCTACTTCTCTCCTTGCTCAGATTTAGACTAGCTGAGCTGTTGAGTTGGCTATCTTGGAATATGAACATTCAGAAAAGGGTTCTCAAATACAAGCTAAGCCTCTGCATACCTAAAGATTATTTAATTTAATTCTATCTGTCAAGTGAGATGCTTTTTTTTACCCCCCAAACTAGACAACCTTTCTCACCGTCATACATGGGTTACAAACATTGATATAAGGAATCAGCAATAACGCTGAAGAGTGTCATAAGACTACATAGGAAGTTTTCATCATTTCAGCACTAAGTGGTGTGATTTTTAACCACTAAAAGACAAACTGGTCCCAATTTTCTCAAAGAAAATCCCACAGAGAATTGGATATTGATTAGCCAGTAGAAGAAAACTATTCTTATTCTTTAAGTATGGTAGCACTCACTTCAAACCCAAGATAATTTTAAAAGTGCCTGTCTTTCAGATATCAGAACGTGGCCCCATTGCTGATAGATTATGGGTTTTACACATCTCTGCCAGCACACTTGGGAAGGTTTGGAGGGGATGGTCTTCCTCTGGTAAATAATTTCAAACCTACATGGGTTAATCTTTACAGAGGGAGTGCTGGCTGGGGTTCGTTTGGGAACAAATTTTAATGCGGCTTGTAAGAGTGGGATTTGATCTTGCTACTGACAGAGTGGAGGTCGGCAGCTTTGAATGGGGATGAGGCATCTATCCAACATCCCTGCAGGACCGCAGCCTTGGGACCAGAGAGCTATGAATCAGTTTCGCAACTTCACCCTGCGGGTATTAGGTTCCCTTTTCAGTGTCTTCCTACATGCACTTGAAACGAGGAAGTTAAAAAACTCACAGAACAAGCCGCATGGGAAATTCCTTGCTTTTCACCTGGAAAATCAAGAGCTAGGCCCAAGTGTGTCAGCAACTCCAGGCTGAGCAAATACTGGCTTGTTTTTAGAGACCAACTTGAACTGGACCCGTTTTGCCTTCAAGCCACACACTGAATAGCTTTACCACTTCCCAGGCATGTTTCATAGCAAGTTATTTAAATTTCTCATTAAAATTTGGAGAAACAAAAGTAAATGTCAAAGTATGTATCTTCTCACTTGCAATGTTGCACTGAGTTTATTTTTAAAGTCTTGCAACCAAGGAACCAAAGAATGCCATGTTCTCCTCGAAGCACACATAAAGTGCACATATTAAAAAAAATAAATTCTAAGTTGTCTCTAACCAAAAATTATTTACTGAAAAAGTTAGCAAAAGACTTTGATATTCCAAGAATTGTTCAATACAGTAAGGGCAAGTGACAAATGGAAATCAAGAAAAAATAACCCATCAAAGGTCACTCTCCATTTTTCGCCTCTAGATTGGAGCCTGTAATGCTGTGTTTTTATTTCTGTGACGTCTATATAGTGCGGTAGCCAATAATATATAATTCTACAGGAAACTGGTGCCTCAGACCATATATAGCACTAAAAAAAACCTGATGGACATTGGTGCTTAGAATTTATTGGGGTTTTAATATTGATTAAAAAATTTACCATTTCCTTTAGGAAGTGTCACTGCAAGGCTTAATACTTGCCCTTACAAGACACCTGTATAGCAACATTAATGCACAGAACATCTGAAACAGCCATTTGGGTAGTTAAATATTAGACTTCAGGGCAGGAGACATTTTTTTAAAACGATAATAATTTTGAGTGTCCATTGCTTTTGCCTTAAGAAGAAGGAAAGACAACTCCATTTTCCAGGGGAGTCTACCCCACAGGCATTAGCTGGGTGCTTATGGAAAGACTGGGAGTGCACAGGCATGAGCGCCCGCTCCAAGTGACTGAGTAGGGAGTGGGGATTCGGCTTCAGCATTACACAGTCCAGACCTCCAGCAAGCCAAGCAAGCACTCCCTCTGAACCCAAAAGCCATTCGAGCAAAGCTTTGCAGAGGCTAACATTTCAATAAAATGATGTATGTGACAAAGTTTTGCTTCACCAAAGTACTCCAGATGGCTCTCTTGGGAAGCATTAAAGGGATGAAGAAAGGTAACGCGCCGAGGAGGTGGAGGATCCACCGGACAGATAGGAGCCTTCTCCTTTTTTCTCTACTAAGTGACGTGACTGGTGCCACAGTATCAGAAATGCTGCAGAGCCCCCTAACTCCCACTCTGGTGTTTTAACTGGCGCATACCATTTAAAGATTAGGCTCCCTTCAAGGCCTTTCCTTTTGTAGTGCACAATTTAGTCATGAGTATCCACTAAATCTAGTGTAAGTGTCAGTTTGAGATAGAACAGGAGGGTTCTGCAAATTTCTTTTTCAAACAACTTAAGGCTGTGCTCCTCAAGGACTGAAAGACAGACTGTAGCATTAAAGAAGCTCCTCTACCCTAATCAACTTTGTAAAAATCCAGAGAAACATATTCTTGTATAACTTTGACCAAGAGCTTTGAGCTCTGTGTGATGAATAGTTTCCCACTCCCACTGCAGATGTAGGCAAGAAAAAAAGTTAGAAAGAATAGCTTCATAGACCTGTCACACTAATCTTATCATTTTCATATAATTCAGTCAAATTCAAAATAGATTTCAACCCAGACTGTTGGGAACCCGATTGTAAAACTTTTTTTCTTCAATAAGAAATTCCTTAACTGAATTTTTAAGGGGGGGGGGGAAGAAGAAGAAAAAACCCAGAGCCTTTGTCCTGCCATGCAAACCCCCTCTTTTTAAAGACCTATTTCTCCATCTCTCTTTGCAAAAACAATAAATACATTCTTTCACACGGGGAGTTAAGAAGTATATTATTTATTGTAGCCAGGAGTTCCTTTCTTGGTATCCTGGATATGAGCTCATGCCATATCAACAACCAACAATAGCTATTGTTCCCACAGTTTTAAGGAAGTTTCTGTACCCTGTTTCCTGAACGCAGTATGTAAACTAATACATAGAAAAAAGGTGTTTCATATTATTCCAGGTATGCTGGGCCCCCACTATGTCAGCCTGCTAGCAATCTTTTTCCCAGAGTCGGAAGAATAAATGTATACTTGTGTTTACCCATTTGTGAATGGAAACAGGTACTTCCATCACAAACTGCATGGAAACGAACCCAAAGAATCACAACAATGTGTTTAATTTGGAAAGAGCACTTTCTAGCTCTTGGCTATTAAAACTGGCCACCCTGATGGGTTAGTTCCTCAGACAAATCATTACTTCTATGGTGTACTTGATTAAGAAGGCTAAAACCCTCCAGCTTCATACACACCAGAAAGGTCAATGCTTGTTATCATGTAATAGCAATATCTCCCAGGAAAGAAAGTGTTGACTAAACTGGGTGACTGAGCTGTGACCTATTTCTCCACCAAACCCTCAGGCCTAATATTCATATACATATAGATATACACGTAACACACGTATGCCTTGTTCTGCATAAAATTCACAGCTGTGCTGGAAAGATGGGGAGGAACATCTCCAGGGTGCACAGAAAACACATGAACCCTCCCAGAATGCAAAGCCAGAATATCCCAGCATGACCAAACAGGGCAGGTCTGCCTTCAATTTTACCTCTTAGAATACTACTGCCTTGCAATATTACATATTTCTGTCAGTGAAGGCAAAATCTGCTGGACTTCTCTTCACTGCCACACAGTCTTCATCTTCTGGAGGAGGGACGAGGCATCCCGCTCGCACCAGTGTATCTTCAGGTAGGAAAGGTTACTATCATTTACTTACCCTCCCAAAATGCTAGCCAGTCCTCCGGCCAAACAAATTAGGAGTATTTCTGCAGGTTGCAGTGAACGCCTGCAATCACAAGTCAGGTCTGGCAGGCTTTACTACATGCAAAGCTATGCAAATTGCTCTGTGCCATCCCCACACAACTGTCCCTCCTAGGCACTGTCTCACCCGTACATTCAACAGTTAGCCATACCACAGTAGCAGGCTCACAGAAGGGCTGAGGGGGTAAGGCACCTCTGAAGATCATCTCACTCAACCCCCCTTGCTCAAGCAGGGTCACCTAGAGCACGTAGTTGGGGACCATGTCTAGCCAGGTTTTGAATACCTCCAAGGATGGAGGCTTGAGAGCCTCTCTGGTCACCTGTTTCCAGTGTTCAATCACCCCCATCATGAAAAAGTGTTCCTATGTTAGGTGGAATTTCCTTTGTTGCATATTGTGCCCAAAGCCTCCTATCCTGTCACTGGGCATAGCTGGGAAGAGTTTGGTTCCAGTTTACTAAAGGAAAGAAGGTGCTGATTTTAAAGAAGGTTCTGCTACACACCCAAGCATTTCCCCACTGCCTGCTGGATGGAGCTCTGCCTCCTCGTGTGAGGTGCCACGGAGACATCCAGTAGAAAACACATCCCAAAGATCCCACCACATTCGTCCTGGTTGTGGTGCTACTGAAGCACCGCAGTGAGCACAGCTTGTGACAATAATAGAGGAATATCCCAGAATGCCATAGATGCAAGTCCCTCTCAGTGATGTTGTTTTTACCTCAGAGAACTTCATCCAGACCTCTGCTGCCAGGTACCAGTTATTATGGTAAGCCCTTACCCTCAGTCCTTCCAGTTTAATCACTCCTAGGTTTACAATGCAACGCTCTAGGAAAGGAGACTGTTTTCTGGTGAGGATTGATGACCGTGATCTGAACCTTGAAATGGGACAAGAAATAAGGACGTGATAAAGACATTAACAATGTATGGTTTAATATATCAAGGCTGCGCAAGCCAATTAAGACTGAATAGAAAGTAAGCTAAATCTTTTCCCACAACTCTAATCCTTTCTGTAGGATTTGAAAGAGAATAAAAAGCTGCTACTGCTTTAAAAGTTACTTTCATGGTCATTTTTATGTTTTTATACTAATACTCATGCTCCTGCCAGGAGCACAAATGAAAGTGCTGAAATACCCCACAGCCTTTCCTGTGAGATTTACAGGCTAATTTTACAGATCTAACAAGTTTGAATTATTGGGATTGGATTCAAATAAGCTACTAAATTTGGGACTATCTCTCTGAATCCAGTATGTGATCTTTACTATTTGAATTTCCCTCAGCCCTATGGGAGCCACAGTATATTGTTGTGCTTTTACTGCATGTCCTATTTAAGGGTTTAATGCTGGCTCTTAGATCTTTTATTTCCAGGCAATCTGGTGAATTACTAACAGTGTCCAATTGACTCCTCTGACTACTGCTATTCTCAGAGCGTGAAAGCGTAAGTGAACTTGGAAGAGCTGCGTGAGGGCAGGCAGAGGTAAGTACAGCCCAGTCAAATCTGGAGTGGTTTGTCTGATCTTCAGCCGCACTTCCATTTAAGATTTCAGAGAACTTTAATAACCGCCCGCTGGCGAGAAAAACTGAGGAAGGGGAATGAACAAAGGCAGAATCAAACGGGAAGATGAGACCACGTCTCACCTCCTGCAGCCTCTTCAGTCCTGTAACATGGGATTCCCTCTCAAACACCCGTGCAGGAAGCACTATGGATGGGACCGCAGTCCCTAGAACAATCCAGAAAAGATATTCTAATGTAAAAAATTACTCTCCCCGCTGTCTAAATTATACCAAGGATCTCTCTATTCCTCCTATAAAACTGGAAGAACAAAAGGCAACTTAAAGCCCCTTCTATCCTTGAACTGAACTTCTTAGTTTTAGCTCATCAGGCTAGTGCTGAATTTTAAATGAAATATTTAATTGTCCATTTTCTCATTCCACCCAAAAGTGGAAGGAAAAAATCATCAGTATTAATAATCAAAACCTACACAAAGAGAAAGTTTAATACATATATATGGATTGTGCCCTTGTAGACAAGGTTGCTGCTATCAATTGCTCCCTGGCAATGAATAACGAATTAACCTTCTGATCATCATCAGCTATGATTTTACTCTGTGTATGACATGAATTCTCTCTCCAAAGTCAGCGGGGACCTGATCTTGCAAATATTTTGGAACACTAAGTTTTGACCCTAAATATATATTAGTTAACCCCCATGATTCCATCTTATTTGAGAATAATGGGGTAGCTTTAGAGAATCTGCAAATGTGGGTGTTTGTGGTATTAGTGTGTAAGTTGAAAAAAACAACTATGTTAATACAGATATTTCTCAAGGGTAAATGTTGAAGTTAAGGAAAAATATTTTTTAAAAATTCTTTGACAGAAATGCAAAGAAAAAATTCTACTCCTCCTCTTTCTTAATACATCCTTTTTACTGTAGGTTTTAAGTGAAAAGGAAAGTTAATCTTATTAACTTAAAATCATGTCTCTTTTTTGTCATTTAGCAAAAAAAAAAAAAACCCAAAACATCTTTCAGGGGCCTAAACTTAGAAACCATATTTTTACATAGGCTTTGGAAAGCAAAATCTAAAAGCATTCCAAAGGAAAAAGGTTAATGAATAAGTAAATTCTCTGGTTTTGCTCTGCTTCCACAAGCCTCATCACCATGCATACACACAAGTGCACACACACGTGCGCGCGCGCGCACACACACACACACATAGATTTAAAGGACTGCCTGGCAGCTGAAAGCAGCTATTCCATACAAGCAACATTACAATAAAACCTATAGAAAAGAAGACTGCAAGTGAACTAGAGCTTTGGGCTTAGAAAGGCATTTTAAAATATTTTCCATTCAGCTATTAATATTGTATTAAAAAAATAATAGTTTTAGCTCAAATTCCCATGTTTCAAAGCTCACACAGCTCTAACACTGAGGTTATCTTGTTTGGCATGAGAACAGCTCATGTCTACATTAAAGCTGGAAGCTTAGAAGTGACATAAACAGGCCTTTTTCTATAAAGATAAAAGGCTAAGCTTTAAAGAATTTTATATTTATAGATAAACGTTTCCATAGTAATCATTACAGCAAAACTTGCTGGTGTCAGCAATCCTTCGCATACAAAAATGGCTTATATTCAAATTAGCAGGAATCACAGAATCAGATCCCAGCTGCTACCTGAAAGAAGGGCTAACAGGAAAAGTGTGAATGGGCGTCTCCAGGGTGGGCAAATGCCCTTATTTCGATCATCCCTCTGCTCTTTTCTGCCCTACGTGGTGATACATAAACCAGGAGATAAGTTGTAGGATGCAGCTCTGCAGCCCACAGGAACAATTTAGGAGACCCGGGTGTCCTTTTCCACCTCTAATTTTTAAGCTTCAGTGACACAAATACAGACAAATTAAAAAGTGTAAGATGGGCAACAAGCAGAAAGCTGGGGCAGGTGATGGCGATATGGTTTTCCCCTCACCTGTTCCCTGAGACTTGGATGCTTTTACAATGCAGTACAAAGTCAATCCCTGCTTTGGGAAGATGTCTGTTTCTTGTTACATAGGGCAAAATCCCTTTCCCATAGCCCTCCCTGAAGCAGGATTTCCCACCTCGTGCTCAGCAAAGGCGTATATAAGCATTGTCCCGCTGGTGAGCCTTGCTGGATCATGACTGCCTTCTTATTACATCCCCTGCAACAGGCAGACTAGCATTTAAAATGACGGAAGTTATTTAAAGCAACGAGGCTACAGTAATCATGTAAGATAAGACTCAAACTGCATGTTTCTGGAGGTTTCTACAATGCCCTGAAGTCAATTAGGTTTTAATTAAAAAAAAAAAAAAAGTGACATGAAGGCTTTCAGTCTATGAATTTTTAAAGCGCTGCTAGTTAATTAAACAAAGGAAGGAAAATATCACACTCCCTTTTTTACAGGTGGCAAGATGAAGGAGAAGAGAGGTGAGGTGACTTACTCAGGGACAACATGGTAAGTCAGTAGTGCCTGGCACAGCACCAAGCCTCCTCACTCCGAGATTACATCCTACTCACTCCTTGAAGTCCTGAAGAAGGGAAAAGAAAAATAGCTAAGAGAGCTGCTCGGCTTTGAAATGAGAACGCTGTGTGTGTGAGCCCACAGGCGTAGGAACATATGCCATGAGAGAGATGCAAGTAATACTCCCTGATCAGCAATAATAAAAACCTCCCTCCTCCACATTTTTTCTTTAAAAAAAAAAAAAAAAGGCAAACCAGGGAGGGGGGTAAGTCTGAGCGGTTTGTAATTAATACACAAATGTTTCCATTGTAATCAGTGCACTAATACCTGTCAGTGTCAGCACCTCTTTCCAGAGAGGGCTCGCTCCCTGTTTCTCTTGGCACGCAGCGCCCTGGCACTCACAAGGGATTGCTTTTCACAAGGTGCTCCGTGTGCGCACTCAATAGCCATTTTGCCCAGGTTTTTATGGTATCTTTGGAGACGTATATCCAGTTGTTTGGCTCCCGCGAAGCTACCGAAGTCTGGGACTCAGCTGGCAGAAAAGCTGCCTCCAATAAACGAACGAGACTCTTTTGGCCAGGGGAGATGTTTGCGTTAACACCTCGCAGAAGGGAGGGGCCGGGGGCCGGGAAGAGTGGCCGCGCTTCAAAGAGGCTGCCCCTGGCAGGCGCGGGCGCCCCGCTTGGCAAACTCTGCCGGAGCGAGGGCTGCCTTGGCTGCCAGCGGCTCCGAGGAGCTCGGCAGAATGGCTCCTGGCCGGCCCTTGTTCTCAGGTGCTGTCATGGAGCATTAGAGCCCCTGTTAAGTGGAGAACAAGATGGGAGAAACCTTAAAAGAAAGCGGAGGGGCTGCGCTCCGCTGACCGGCGCTTTCGCAGGTTTGATGCAGCAGTAGCCCCCACCCCTCCCGTCTCTTTTCTTCAGGAAAAACGCTCCAAGTTGAGTTACTTTAAAAAATACTGCATCCCATGTGTTGTGCTACTCTGGCTCCCTCACTTAAAAGGCTCTCCTTCAAACCATTTATGTTCAAATCTGGTTTTTTAGGTACACAGGTTCTTTGTAATACAGCTTAGATTTTTGTCCTCATCAGAAATGTCTCAGTGGAGATCTACGTCGCAGGCTGCCCCCATCCAAATACCAGTTTTTCCTATGAGATATTCAGCGGCAAATATGAAGCATTTCTTCTACACTCTGCTCTTTATCTCACTTGTGTAGCTGAGGATCGAAACACCAGAGAGGCAGGGCAGTATGGCAGTGCAATCATAGTACTTAGAAATTGTTTGACCTGAGCCAAGATCTAGGGAAGTCAGTGGGCTTTGGATCAAGCTCTACCACTGCACAGCAATGCTAATTGTATTTTTTGCATTTCTGCAGCACATACCATCCCAGCACGTGATGCTTTACAGGCATCAGTTAAGACCCCCGGGTTTCTGATGAGGAAGAAAAGCAGCCATTTTATAGAGGACGAATACATGCTAATGCAGGTCTTTTGCTGTTTGCTGCTCAGGAGATTTCGAAGAGAAATCTAGGAATTCTCCGTCCTTGCTGTACTTCCACACTCAGTGGTTACCTATTTTGCAAATCCACAGTGGATGTCCAAGCGGTTGTCTCTGAAGCCATTCCCCCCCAACACACACATCCTGGGAACTACCTGCCCTCGTGGCTGTATCTATGGGCACACTGTCTGTGCACACCAAACAGCTTCCAAATTCATACCGCAGACGTAACTGCACACCACCTCTGTGAGTATGTGCACATACACTCATACTTTTAAAAACCAGATCTCTGTTCGCCAGCCATTATTTATCGCACAGTAGGATCCAGTAGACTACTGGTTCCTTTCAATTGCTTTGAATGGGAAATAAATGCAATTACTTGCCCTGTCTGTTGGCAAACGATGATTTTTGCATTGTTGTGGTAGTTCTGCGTGTGCACGCCTTCCATGTGTGTGTGTGTTTGTGTGAGAGGGACATAACTATGGAGAAGAGCAGGCGCTTTAGTTTAATACCCTGAGATTCCACTCTAATCTCTAGTTATGTGAGTTTTATGAAATAAATTCTGCCCTGAAACTTTCCATGTGTGGTCTCAATGGAAGGTAAGATACTACAGAAAGTTTGAGAGAAATCTGCTTAGACACTTTACGTTGTGAAAGTAGGAAGGAAAACATTTTTTCCTGTAAGTTTCAAATGTCATTTTTTCAAAAAATGGCCAAAATTAGAAACTTCAAATGAAGTTTCCTTCCATTTTATAGCCCCTGTTGTAAAAAACAAAGTCTGAGGCAAACTGAGCAAGGGGTTTTTGAATGACCACATTTGCAGAATCCAATTATAAAAAAATTATGCCATCCACATTCCAAAATATTTCAGGACTCTCAGACGACATTGCAAGAGAGTTAAATGGACTCATTTCACCACTGTTTTTTGATGGAGCAATGCATAATTAGGGACAGGATAACAAAACACCCGACTGCTCTAAAATGCCATCTTAAATTATTTGAATAAGAGGTGAAACGGTAACTTCACACAGCACTTCATAGTGGCAGAAATGCCAAGAGTATCCCACTCAAATATAGGGAAAGATGCAATTCCCCCTTATGTTCTTTCTATTTCTTGATTTTTCCAGCTCCTTTTTTTTCCTCCCCATGAATTGCCTGTCGCCCCCACCATCCTCCTTCACCTTCCCACACAGATCCTTTTTTGTAAGTAACTGTGGAACGTTCCAGCTACGCTGTGAGTTAATGCAGTGCGATAGAGGGAGAGGCAACATCAGGGAGTCAGAGATTTGAAAAGTTAAGGGGCTGAGTCTCTGGCTTCAGTTCAATCGCTAATCGCTGTGCATCTGGCCCCACGTTTCTCCTGCACAATTAACTCCGCCACACTGCGCACACCTCGCCTTTTACATCGATTTGCGAAAAGTAAATTTACTGTTTGCAGCTCCGAGTCCCGATCTTGCAGGATGGTGAAAAAAGTCTCACTGATGTCAGCACAGACAAGGCGAGATTCAGTACAATGGCCTCAAACAGACCCTGGGCTACAAAGGTTTAATTTCCAATGCACCTCGAGATCAGCTGACAGTTGCAGTAGGAGATTTTTTCCCCTGGCATGACAACTTCAGGCCCTGCTGGGAAGAAAATGCCCATAGATGGCGGGGCCGAAAACTACGCAAATAATAGCAAAATGAAAAGTGCAGGATGACTGGGGCTGGGCTGCTTTGTTTGTTGTTGCTTTGAGAAACCAACTAATTAGACAAGGGCCGGGTGCTGCCTGCATACCACCATAGCTACCTCAGTAGCTTGTGTGACCGTGGAGTAACTTCAGCTGTAAAATAAGCAGTTTTCTCCTACTCCAGAAATGACCACAAGGCTGACCAAGTTCCTCCCTGCCTGGGGTGGCTTCCCTCTCTCATCTTATTGTGAGCCAGCCGCAGTGGCCGTGCTAGGTTGCTTACACCTCCCCTGGCAGGACAGTGCCACCAGCCCTCCCGTGAGGCTGAGCAGCCCCTAAGAGGTAGGACTAAGCCCGACGTGTGGCAGCGAAGCCACCCTTTCCCAGCACAGCCTGCCGCCCGTGAGAGCTCTGCAGTCCCAGAGTGGCCAAGGCTTGATCCACGCACGATGCTGTAGGACAAAAGGTTGGTTAAGGCTATTTAAGCTTGTTTGGTTTCTTTATCACTTCCCAGCACCAGGAAGCGAGTGGGGGAGCTTCGGTTAGTTGACATTTATAGCGTGCTAAATTGCATACCCGGCATTAATGTCAATGGTCACCGTCATCCATGATGGTAACCCTACCTTCTCTTCTTCCCTACCAGCTCAAGGCAAAAAGCTACATAAAGCTTTGCAAGTATAATCCAAAATCTGGCTGAAGGAGATTTCCCAATTCTAGCATGAAGTACTAAAAAAATACACATACATGTACATACATGCAACTTGGTTCTGACTTTCCCATATTTGTTCCCTCCTTTGCCTTTCCCTACATCAATTCTACCACAAGGGCAAAGGTATGGTTCACCTGACTTTCCACATTCCCATGAGGTTGCCAGTACACTAGTCAGCTGTTGTCTGGTATCCGTCTCAACAAATATTCTAATGGCCTTTCATCTGAATTTGTTCCTCATTAAATGTCCCTGTACACGTTGCAAAACCATGCAGAGGAGGATGGAGCAAAGGAAAACAAGCAGTGAAGTTTATGACTAAAGTGATCTTTCACTTTGCTGACCAAACGAAATGCAATTTTTTCCTCTAATTTTACATTCCGTTTTTTCCTCTAATTTTATTCTACCTGAATGAACCCTTTCTTCGTTTTGTCGAGATAATTATTTTTTAAATTATGAATGTAAGTAAAATCTAAGATAACAAAGCAAAGCACTTCAAATAACAAAGTCAAAACATTTCTTTTTGAAATTCAAAAATTCCATTTTTTTGACAGATTTGTGAATTTGTTTCTTCTGGAGCTAAATATACAGTGCTAGTAAGAAGTTTCACTGCAAAAATTCTACCTAGATCTGAAGAGAAGTCTTTTTGTGCCTGCCTGCATTTTTGCATGGAAAGAGGGGCCATTTAGCAAGCCAGGACAATGCTTAGAGCTGCCAGCGCTGCCCCTCTTGATTGTCAACGTTGGCTACCGTCTGCTGCCTGCCTGGAAGCATTTTACTGTGGATCATACAATCTCCTAGCGTCATTGCCACGGTCCCCAAGGCGTGGTGGTCTAGAGCTCGGTGCAAGCACGAGACATTGTTCATACTCGGTTTGCACCACTCAGTAGCAGCAACGTTCACGCAGAAATGGAAAAACATTTACAGACTTGAGTAATAGTCCAGCAAATCCCCATTAGATGCTTTTACCTCCCTACCCAAATAAATGAGCCCAAACAAAAACTGATGTTGATCACCACGTGTTCGGAGTCACGGGCCGCTTTCTCAGCCGGAGCGCAGCAGAGCTCTCCTGGCTGTCAGTGGAACGACGCTGATTTATACAAGTGAGGCACGTGGCCCACAGTTTACGTTACACATCCAAAATCCCATATAGACTTAATTTTGCTTTTCAAAGCCCACAGAAATCCACAAATTAACACCTTTCTAGCATTATTCATTTCGAGTTTGTCAGTTTTTCTGCAGTAATCGATTAACAGTTGTTTTCAAGTTAGGGTTTATCTCTTGTTGGCGGGTATATTTATGACACATGGTTACACCTACAAGAATACATTAAAAGTTTTTTGAGCGACTTGGAACTACAAAGGCAAACTAGTGCCTTGCAGTTGCTACAATCTTTGATGTCAGTAGGAGACTGCATTTACCAAAATCAAGCAAGAGAGTTCTATTTTCTGCAATTAAAGCAATCCAGGTTAAACTTTTAAAGAAGCCGAGCCAACGCAAGTAACTTTAAAGTACAGTTTTGAAGTGTTCAGAAATATTAACAGAGTGCCATGCATAAAACTTTTACCTGTGTATCTCCCCCTTGATTAACTTCTTTTTCCGAGAGAGAGAATGCTGTTTTTTATATAGCATCCAGTTGAACAAAGGAGAAGCAGAGCCTGAACTGTGTGCTCTGGGCACCAGAATCTGATGCAACTCACTTTCATCTCGGTGTAGCTTATCTGGTAGACAGACCCAATGGAGGCATGAATTCCTAAGGATAAGTTATATTATACAGCATGTGACTGGATTCAGCCAACTCACCAGTGATGAATTTGCCTTCTCTTCCAGAGTTTTACTTGCTTTTAAACAGAAACCTTCCCAAACGGAATTAACCTGTCAGCAAAATCTTTACCATAGTTAGACATGATGCAAAAAAAGGATGCAAATATGCAAGTTACAGACCCACAGCCCAGCCTGCATGTCAAACTAGATGAATGTGATTGTATTCATGCATATATACATATATATAAAACACAGGACCCAAGTGAGCTTGTCTTTAATGACACAGGATTGTGACTTGGGAAAACAGAATTAGATTCCCAGCCTCGCCACCGAATTCTTCTGTGACTTGAGGTAGCACATGTAATATCTTAGTCTCTCACTCACTTGTGTAGACAAAACAGTCCTTTGGGGGCAAGGGCTGTCTCTGCTGCGTGCTTGTATGTTGCCTAATGAAATAGCTCTGATGTGAGGTGGAATTTTGTCATGTCACAAATAAGTTATTGATAGTAGGGTTTTTTATCACCAAAAATAGATCACAATGAAGGCAGTGTTGGGCAAATACTATAATTAAGGAACAACATGTTTCTAGTTTCATTTTCTCCTGTCTTAATAAATCCTGCAAACACTTGTCTTACGGTACTAGTTCAAAGCATTCCAGGTTGCAGCTACTTCTCTGTTTGGGGGATATCAGTATAATATATGCTGGTATTTTATAAGGGCTTCCTTCAGACATGCAGAAATTTGAGACAGAATTCATCAACACCTTTTCTCCAACTGCCAACGCAGAGCCGTGGCTGGGAGATGTGAAATATTCTGTAGCAGCTAGGGAACTGAGGACCTAACTGGGGAAAGCAATCAAAACTGCACGGTGGTGCACAGACCATAAAGCCCATGCCCAATTCGCATCAGCCAGCGTTCGTCTAGGTTACATGTGAGTCAAGTGGCGTTATTTTAATATTTCGTCTGGAAGGGTAGCGACTTCATTAAATGTGACACTGCACATTATCCACCATCACTCTCGTCATCCTCCTTGCGGATACACCCACACCCCCACGCTACAGAAAGCTGCAGAGCCAAAGACCCTCATTGCCCATTAAGTACCGAGAAGAGACCGAGCACTACTTTCCAAGCTCCGTGTCACGATTATTTACCGCACAGACCTCTGCTTTTAAATATGTGTTTTAATTTCCTATAATCCCAGCTCCTGCCATGATTATGTGGAATTCCATTTATCCTATTTGTTCTATTTTAAAAGGGATGAAGTCATCTGTGCTGGAAACTATGACCTGATTGAAAGTACTGAAATGCTGCAATGTCTCAGACACAGCTCTGGCACATGAAGAAGTATAAATTAAACTCTTCTGCAGACATTTGATCTCTTGCTATGAAAAGGGATATTGTGCTTCCTCTGTTTAACAGTATTCTCTGTCCACTGTGAAAAGAACCCTGTTTGCACTTTTTTTTTTTTAAATGTGGCATTTTTTTCCACTCTAAATAGGATTGCAAATTAGGCTTCGGCATGTATACACACAGAGTCTATATATTACTGACTGCTGTGAACTAAGGGATGCCAACGCCAGATCTCACAGACTCATTAACCAACCGATTCAATCGTTACCAGTGAATCTAATGCTTCTCAGCTCCCGGACTGTACATAGTGCAAGCACTCCACAGTTGCAAACCATTTTTGGTCATGAGTAACAGATCAGCAGAAGGCAAGGCAGCACGTTAATCCAGTCAACAGTCATTGCTTATAGCTATCTACAGCAATTCCAGTAGCCAGGCGAGCTGCCTTTCTTAGTATAAGGTCACCAATTACAGATAGTATTCAAGGTAATTCTATGTCCCTTGCAAACTCTAATTAGTTCTGTCCAGAGGGGTCTTCTTACTCTAGAATTTTAAGTAAATGTGTATAAACCTGGGTTCATGCAACATGAGCTACAATTCAGTATGTTGTGCTGTAAAATAATTCGGTGAAGTGAACCATCTCATGCTATACTGTATTTGCTACAGAATTAGCTCAGCTTGCCTACTCACCTCTAGATCTAGGGAAGCTTAAGTGAGAATAGCCATGCTGAAAAATAGTACTTGAGTTGCAGCAGGGTTAGCAACAGATGAGGTGTGTGGACTACAGCAAACTCCCCCTCTATTCCAGAAGAAGACAGACAACTCATTAATAGTTGAGGATTGTTTTGTGTCAGTAAGATTCATGTTAGGGGCGATACTTTTGTTAGTACTTCAGCGAAAACAAACCCCTAGTGGTTTCTGTATCAAATGCTTTCAGCTTACAACAATACTGGACAAGATCTCGAAATGCTCAATACTGACCTGCCTTTGATCCCATGAAAATTGAGGGGAAAAAAAATTTCTCACTACAGGCAGTGGAAGCAGACTAAAGACAATGGAAATATGTCTTTTTATAAATTTCAATAATATATTTTTTAAAAATATAAGCCCTGAAAAAAGAAAGCACCAAACCCAAAACTAAAAAAAACTGAAAAAAAAAAAAAAAAAAGCAGCCTGTATACTGGTAGTACTGGTAGCTGAGTTATTTCTGTGCTGTGTGTGGCTGCCAGCAATAGTGTGTTCCAGCGTGGCGTGGACCCACGGCCAGGCAGAGCAGGGCTGTGGGGAGCTGCAGACCAGCCCTGCTGCAGGGAGGAGTCTGGGCAGGCCCCCTCGACGGCCTCTCACTGATGCAGTGAAAGGGACAAATAAACTGCCTTAATATATGGTCTTCCGCAAGGGGCACAATATCCAGATGTAGGATCTTCTCTTCTAGCTGACGGTGCAAATAACTTCTTCAGAGAAAGATATCGCCTCTTCTATTTTAATGCTAGAAACAACTCAGTTCCCTGTTCCCGGCTGAAGACAATTGTACCTCTGTAGCTAGCCCAAAGATTTCTGTTGATGCTTCTATGTTAGAAGACTGATTTTTTGCTAACCACCATTTTTAATAGCAAGTTCTTTCCTTAAAAAGAATCTGAACTTTGTTGAAACAAAAAGGTTTTGAGTATTTTAGCCACAAATATTTTGAGGTTACCTCTACTAGTCTCCGCTTTTCCCTACATTTTCTACTGCTAATGGAGTCTTGCAGCAAAAAAACCCCCTTCACTATATATTCCCTCCTTCTTTCATTTCACAATAATATGATGTTCAGTCATTGCTCTTTGATGTTCCTTTGTGCTGGGATTTTCAAAGGAAATTATCTTCCAAAATATGATGACACTCAGCAGCAGAAGCTGAGCGCCCTAACGTCAGTGGGTCTCACCGAGTATTCAGGCTCAAGCTCTAATACTGAAAAGATATGTGTCATCTGTGACCTAGAGACTGACATCTTTTGTGGCATTTAGTCCTGTCAGAGATACGTGGTAGTGTGAAAGAAACAGTGTCCACTGGAAAACTGAAAAACTGCCATATATAACACATACTTCTTTAGGTTTTTTTCCTATCAGAAGTCCTTATGTCATCTTTGGATGCTTCAATATAAAATAAAAATCAGCTAATACAATCAAAATGGCATAGTACACGTTGCCTGTGCAACTTCTGCTTCATATCTGCAGAGTCATCCTACTAGTCTTTGAACACTATACTCGAGTACTTTATTCTGAGGTGTCTGCTCTTACTGAACAGCCTTCAAAAACTGTCAGAGTGCCTTCATTGTCCCTGGGTTTGTTTTGTTTTGGTACAAGAAACGTTTTCAGTAAGTTGAAGCTTTGTGGCTGGGCAGTTCCTTAACAAAGAGGAAAGTTAGGATCTGGTCCCCACTCAGGGACCGTGTTTTACATGTAATAATCAGTCAAGGAAAAGGACATTTTCACTGGCAGTCAGAAGGAAGGAGATTCAAACGCACTGATCAATAAGCTGCTAAGTAAAAAAAAAAGTGGGTGAGGGTCAACTCACTGCCCTGGTGAGACACCCTCTCTCGCTAGCAAGAGAGAGGGAACATCCGTCGCTTTGCCTGCTTGGGCCAATCCAGTCCAATCCACGACACTCCCCCAAGACTCAAGACAAGCTCAAGTAGAATTTGCAAGCCCGGTCGGAGAGTCAGTGGGTGTATGGCAAGCACCTGACCCCCCCAGAGCATCCAATAGACCAACTCTACAGACCAAACTAGGCTTTCCTGGAAACTGATGTCCAGCTGCTCAGCTTGGAGCACTTCTAGCAACACACCTGAGCTGAAGCACTTCACTTGAAATTTAAATGTGAATAGCAGAAGGCATCACCGGATCAGTTTCCTATGATCCATATTTTCTTCAAACTAAAATCACAGTCCAGCTTCCTAGGCTGCTTTCCTGTACGTGGCTGGTACAAGTGGCTTCCCCTGAGCCCTGCAGAAAAGCAGGAGAAATAGTCCACTGCTAGCTGAAATATACTCCTCTCTTCATTAGGAACACGAACCCTTATGAGCTGTAAATTCCTAATTGAAACTTAATACATTTAATGAATAGATTTCCTGTTTTTTCTCCAGGGCTCTAACATTCCTAGTTGATGAAGAAGGCTCCTCCCTTTGCTTATACCTTTGCAATTAGCTGGGTAGTCCTTGGGATGGTTACAGCAGCACTGTGTCAAATCACATTACTGATTTCAACATAAGTGTTTCTTGAGTGCCTCATTTCCTCCGGTGTCCAGGACACCTTTGAGAACCCTGTGGATGTTCTCCAGCAAGGAGTTTCCCAGCTCTTACAGTTACTGCTCGTTATACTGTCCCTGTCTCCCTCCTGATGTGATGATGCCACCAGCATCCCAGCTATGTCCCCTTTACTGCTAATGGCTGGGAGGCAGGTTGGGAAGCAGTATGCCCATTTTTAACAGCCACCCATCACAGTTCACCTGGGATCCTAGAAGGGACACTGCAGAGGCATCGCCCGAAGATCTCTAACTATGCAACTCAATTATCCAAGGAGAAGAGAGATATCTATGTCCTCATAGGTGGGAACACATTCATTAGATTTTTCCAGTAGTCTGCTTCTTTAACATGGTTTTAGCAATCTAGAGCACAGAGCCACAAAAACTTCCCAGAGGAATATTTTTCCTGCTAACCAAGCAGAGCATCATGTATCTTTCCATTAGGATGAGGAAAAAGCAATAGTCGAGTCTTCTCACCAAGGATGCTTTGGATTCAGTGCTGCTGAAGACTTTATAGCTTCCTGAGCTGGAAAACCATAACAACCTCTCTGAATTTCACTGGCATTCATCCCGTATGATGTTTTACCCTCTCAAACCAGCAAAAGAAATAATTGTGAAGGTAGATATTTTCTGATCTCTTTAAATCCCATGTTGTGCATGTTGCTTTACTCCACCTCTGTCTGCATGAATGACAAAGGAACCACATTTCTCTAGAAAGAATAATCCCAAGAAAATATGAGCAAAAAACCTGCAGTGGGTCAGACTGTCTGGCTCCCTATCCTGTCTCCAACTGTGGCCATAAGTGGATGCCTGGGAAAGAGTATAAAAATAGAGAAAGAAAGTGATATTTCTCAAAAATACTCTCCCAGCTTCCAACTTGGAAACTTCTTACTCTGGTGAAACCATGTCCCCTCTTCCAAAAACCCCAGTCTGTAAAGCCAACACAGAGTCTAACAGTTTGGCCCTTCCAGTTCTTAAAGCAACCAAGCGGTACTACATGTAAGCATGTCCCTACCAAAGTCTTTCCATACAAAGCTGGCTTTCTTCCAGCCCCACTACTGACCATCAGCAGGAGATGTTAAAAGATGTTCCACCTCCACTACTGTTTGTCGTTGTTTCTTCAAAAGGAATGAAAGAATTACATCAAGAAAAGGTGAAGGATGTGGTGTCCTCCAATTTCCCTCCCTTCTCAGGAACGATGTGGCAATCAGGTTAGCTTTGCCCAGAAATACCAAGAAGTTATTAATAATATTTATTATTCCTCAGTGTTTTTCCACTGTCCCAGCAAAGCTGCTAACTAGCTACTCTTGAAAAGTGCATATGTCGAAAACTGATCATCAAACTGAAAGAAAAATGTTTAGTATCTAATCTGGACATAGAAAGGCATGATACACTTTTCATCAAAATCTACTGTAAACATTTCATTTGTCTTGATATTTGAACTGCGATGATCAAAGTTCAAGATGTGCTTACTATGCACTTGTTGACTGGAAAAAGAGAAAGAAGAAACATGACATTATTTCCATGCCCTGATTGGCTCTGATGACCAAGTTTCTGGTGCAAAAGGCCCAGAGAAGAAGAAATTACAATTCACTATGGTTAAAAATTCACACGTCCAAGCCTAGAATTCATTTCCTATGAATGCTTCTTAAAATTCAGCTCCATGGATGTTCATGACGAGAGTACAGAGTGGACAAACTCTGGCAGTGTGGGTTACAGTTTCAAATGAATATCAGCCATCCTTTTAAGAGCATTCATTAAACCCTATTTTGCAGCATTATTCATAAAGGCCTCTGAGAGATGTCTTTAAGTTCAATAATGAAATTAATCCATTAATTGATGATGGAATGTATTTACCTTTAGACAAAAATATAATATTCTGACTATTATTATAATCGCCATTATTGTTTTATTTTAAAAATTTGTTGTACCTTTTAGAGGCACTTCAGTAACCATGTTGTTTCAGGATACAAAGGGCTATAGAGCATTGCCCACTCTGAATAGTCCTCTGAATGGGGCCTTTGTTTTGTGTGCTGTTTTGGTAGGAAATGGTTGCTATTTAGGTCTCCAAGAGGGAATATAAAACTATGCTCACCTAATCAAACAGACCAGTAAATACAGCAGTTAATCTGACAACTTCAAATTCCTGAATTGCATTTGGAGAAACAATTTAACACAAACAATCATTTAAAGCCTGCATTAATCATCCACCTTGGGTTACTAAGATGTATAATTTGTTTTAATTATTGTAAACTCGTGGTTCTAAGTGACATTTCTAGCAGTTGGATATTTTATTAAGACCCAAAGAGAGAAAAGGTACCGTTAATCTTTTACATCAACAGAGTTGTAAAATAAAAGCAGTGCTGTCGTACATATCAGAAGACAGACCTATCATAACTCTGTGTCTAAAAAATTTAACTGTCCTAAGTATTCTACACAAGGGGAAGACAATTGCTTGTGAACTAAATCAGCTATTGTTCTCCATGGTGGCAAAATGTTCCTTCCTAAGCAACCCTGCATGGTGAATGTGAATCTGGAAGTATGGCTTGTTTTGCTGGAATTATTAACACATCTACAATAGCTTCATAGTTACCTTGAACAGGTTCAGCGGGCACTTCAGAAACAAAAGGGAGAAAGGGAAAAAGCATGTGCAACAAAAATTTCCACCTGGCACTTCAGTGCAACTCAGAATGGCACTTTAAAACAACAACAGAAAAAGGCTTTCTCATTTGGATATGGCCAAATATAAAGATATAACAACTATATTTATGGTTTGTGCCTCTCAGAACAACAGCAATGGCAATCTTTTGCTTGTCTGTCCTTTTAATGTTACAAGGTAGTTTGGCCAAAGCTGGCTGTGTTTTTAAAGCATTACACAAACTCTTTCTTCCCTCTTAAAAAAAAAAAAAATCCTGGCTTTTAAAAGAGCTATTGTCACTTCTGGCTGAATGTTTATTTTACTGTCTCCTGCACAGCAGAGGGCATTCCACCTATAAAGAGCAATTATATAGCACTGGGACAATTTGAATACTCTAATCAATGCTAGTTAAAGTGCAGATAAATAAACTTTTATAGTGCCAGGGCTCCTACCCTCCATGGAAATTATTGTTAATTTATTGAATCAATAATCTTGGAACAATAAATTATAATGCCTTTTGTTTCACTAAACCCATCTTGCAGCATGTTTAAAAAGCACAGCTTTATAAATATTGCAACAGGCTAGGGGGAGATTTCCAACCAAGGCTTTGTGTCTGTCCCATTATGTGAAAGATTAACTTGTAAATGAAAAAAACCCCACCAACCCACCAACAAAATCTTGAAGGTGCAGAGACACTAAAAAAATAAATCCTTAAATACAGAAACTGCCTGGGTTGTAGCTCAGCCCTTTCTCGAGCTGTATTTTTTAACTCTTTCCTTACTAACATTACATTCATTTTGCATAAAGTGGAAAACGCTAGATTTATGAAAACTCAGATGTTTTAAGATACAGGACCAGAGACTGATCTCCCCTACAGCATAACTTTGCAATAGCTCTATTAACTTCAGCAGCACAATTCTGCATCTACATCAACGTACCAGTGATCACAGACTTTGCCAACATGTAAAAATATATTTTCTATAGAAGAAATTTCACCCCAAAAGGTGCCAGTGGAATTAATTTAAGCTTTAGAAAACATGACATCATTCAGGCTAGTAGATATCATGTAGATAATATTCACTTCTCTATAACCTTTCCTGCTCTATATTTTTGCAGTACATATTGCGAGGAAACCCACATCCTTGGCCATTAGTGTGCTAGAGTAATACAGTTAATCTTATTATGGTCTGGACCACGTGAAAACTTTTCATGCTCACTGATTCCAGTTTGTCTCAGTTCAATAAGACAATCAAACAACTCGTAAGGAACTGGGGGTTTTGCATTTTCCAGATAAAATGAGTGAGAGCAGGGACTGCTGGCTCTTCTAGTGAGAACACTTTCAGGACAGGAACAGAGTCTGGTTTTCACTTTGAATAGCTGGTTGTCCTGGGGTGAGGTAAAGACTTATCTAGTGGTAACGAGAAAATTCTCCCTGAATTTAACATGTCAAAATTTCATCCCAGTTCTTTTTGACTAGATACTGTCAAGGTTTCAACACTGGGACACTTATTGATGAGAACCAGACCTTCAGCAAGGTGTAAATTAGCTTAGTTGAATAGGAATTAATGATTCTAAACTGATTTGAAACAGCTGAGCATTTAGCCCAAAGACAGTTAATTCTGTATCCGCACTTAAGAAAAAAAAAATGCATGAGTTGCTATCCTGCTTCTGATCTCCTATTTTTGATGAAGGTTCTTGAAGCTGGAGCCACAGTCCCTAGCTTATGTAAGCTTTGCTTATTACACAATGCGCTAAACATAAGTAAAAGTAGGCTGAATCATATGGGGATGCAAACCTGGCCAAAACCCCCAGAAATCTCTGAGGTGGGTGTGAGGAAAATCAGCTGCTGTAATTATGATGGTGGTTGTGGGGGATAAGGGAACAGCCAGATTTGGCTGAGTTTGAAGCAGTACTTTTTGATTTACAGACAGGGAGTGTATTTTGACTTGTCTTCAGATTGTTAATTTTTAACTCTTGCTGTTTGCAAGGTTGCCAGTGCCCAGACGGGAAGCATCACTTCAAGCCCTGCCTACATCACCAGACAGCATCCATCCACAGATAATTTTAAAATTACTCTCCTATCCACTGGCAGGCTGCGGCCGTTTTGTCTTGGTACCTCTAGTCCAGTTCACCACTGCTCTTTTTCTGCTTTAAGCTTGTACTATACTGCAGCTTGAAGTTCCATGGCATCGTGCCTTTTTATCCCCATACCATGTGCTCTGTTCTGGCTTAACACCACAAAAGAAGAATTTCTACGGGAGACTTTAACCACACATTTGACCTATCATTTTTGATGAAGCTGTACACTTAACTTTTAGAATTGCTTACGGTGCTGAACTTGGCTCCTGATGTCTGGGATGTTTCAAGAATCTTTGGATGAAAGAAACTACATAATGAAAGCTATTTCGGGCAGAAGCAGCATCTATTATTAGGGGACTTGAGAATGCAGCATTAAAATCTATGGGAGTTTTGTCATTGATTTGATCAAGAAGAGGAAGCCCATAGTTGCAAAGTTACTTCCAATATATAATAAAATGTGTAGGACAGCACACGCTTACAGTAATATCTATGGATAAGAATTCACAAGGTAAATGGTGGTCCAAAGCTACTATTCTAAGGTTTCCCTGTACTTCAGATTAAGCTCGTCTACTATCTCTGCAGCAACTGGATACAATAATCTTCACTCTAACAGCATCCCTAAAGCAGATGTATTTAGGGATCTTTGGAGCCAACATATGAGTATCTTAATTACATAACCAATATGGGATACTATTTGTTCCAACATTTACCATAAAAAAAAAAAAAAAANTCACGGACATCTAACTTAAGAGATAGCTATTTTTATGCTAACTTTGATTAGAATGTAGTCAGCTAAGCTGGTCACTCTTAATATGACACTGAATATTAAGGGGAGAGGAGGACCATATAGCACCCATCCTAGCAATGCTAGGACAACACAGAAGACCAGATTTTTCACACTGAACAATCACTTATAACAGAGCAACGTCAACATCTAAATATTACTGGATCAGAGCTGTTTGTGTACTTATAGCAGTTGTAAGTTGCTAACTAAGATGCAAGGTAAGGGAGCAGCAGACCCTTAACCTGCATAATTCAATTAACTGTTTGACTTCTTGACTTTCAAAAACGTTTTCAACAATTTAGTTAACCTTAGCGTATTACATGAGAGAAAAAACAAAAAGAAAGAGTTCCTGGGTTGACAAGTACCTGGGTTGCCAAGATCCCAAACTTTTATCACGAGTCAAGAAAATAGACATCATAGTGTATCAAAACATTACATACATTCATGGGATTGGATCAATATTTATGAGCAAAGCAAAATATGCAAAAAACTGGATGTGTAAGTACTTACTGCTTACAGCATCTGTATATTTTTCCTTTGAGCTGTCATCAACGACTTCTCTGGAGCTCTTTTTGCATCCTATGTTTTCTGTAGAGGAAAGGACACCTTCATTCCATGGGCCAATGCCTGCAGAAAAAAAAACAGGAAGCAGAAATGCTTGGTTTTCAGTCTCCAGTCTGAGACTAATCTCCTCATTCTCCATTTCTCCCTGTGAAATTAGGAAATATTAACACTTAGTTTCCTCAACAGGTGGTGTTTGTAAGCATTATAATTCCATAGAGATCATACGCTTCACAAATACCTTGTAAATTAAGCAAACCGTTTTTACAAATCAAGTGGGCTTCTGCGCAAGTTATTTTTGATAGGAGTGAGTGAACAATAATAACCCCCTCAGTTAATTCTATCTTAGAAAAAATGAAGACTTGACAATCGATACTCCCAATCTCCTTATTTGTTTTCCAGTTCAAATTCTTTACCATGCACTTCTCATCCCATTTCATACCTTACTTAACCTAAATACTTTTGTAACAGCTTTGCTTTCTTCAGATTTTTAATGCCACTTGATACGGATGACCTGTGCCTCCCTAGGGACACTGGATATCACATACTTATCTTTAGTAGTAGAAAGATCAGTCCTTTTAGATATTTAAGCGTGAAGACCAGAGGGCTGCACTAGAATAATGTTCTCTCGTTGATATGACACAGGTAGTTGTGTATTTCTTGCATCCTGCTTTAATTTAACAGGCTGTGGAGGACAAAGGACAAGTTGACAGCTTCATTTAAGAGATGAACCTTAAGTAAGTGCTCTGGGAGGAACTGAATCTATCTTGATTTCTTGGCTCAGGAAAGACATATTGCAATTTTTGCGGGTCCTGAAACCCAGATGACCAACTGACCAAGAACAGCTTCTTTCCATCTGAAGAAGAGCAATTGCCTGATAATTTCCCATGAGGAAACGACTGATACTCAGAGACATCCTTTCTCTCATCCATGTAGTCAAGCTCAGGTAAGCTGTATCAAGATTTTCTTCTTTTAAAATACCTTCTGATTAATTGTATGCATTTTGTTAGGGTTTTTTGCTGACTGGATTAAGCAAACATTTGTCTTATGGAAATTGAATGAGGTCACTTGGATTATTGCTACCCACATTCTACCAGGGCACTTACCGGGTAAAGAGTAAGCACCAAGGTTTGGGACATTTCACCTCAAGATCAGTGGCTGGGAAGAACAAATGGACACGACAGCTATAAACCATAATAAACAAAGTTAATGTGACATGGATAATTAACCAAAGCAATGTATTAAGTCGCAAGATATAAATCTGTTGTTAACGGTATTACAGAACAAGAGTAAAATGTAAATAATATATTGCAATTCTTAATGTTTGTGAAGTTCTAGTTAAAGAACAATGTTATTTTCGCCACCTACTTTATGCCCCCCATACCAGTCAGCGTGTGACTGAAGAAGAGGATAGGGAAGCGACTTGTAAAGGGTCACTGACCAGGACTGTCAGAACCACAACTGGGTGCCAGGGAAACAAACCTGCATCTGAAATCAAATGATAAGAGCAATAGCCCCCACCAACCGCTCAGCATTTTGCATCTCCAAAAGCAGAGGCAAATCTAAATTAAATACTGTGACTGGTATCTACAAAGCGATGGATAAATGTGCAACGAGCACATCTCACTGCTCAGAGGCCAAGCTGCCGACATGCCCACATGCTGACCAGGAAAAGCAGAGGAAGACCAGCAGAAGCAGCATATTCGAGGGAAAGGTGACAGGGTACAACTGTAATAACAGCAAGAGCAGTTTGACTGCCCTCTAGTTCATTGCCAGTGCTTAATCAAAGCCTTAGGGGAACATTAAATAATACTGATCAATAGCGAAGGACAACTATGATCACAAATAATTTCCTTCCAACTGTGAGGACAATGCAAGCCCCTCAGGTGCCCAAAATCTCACTCTTGACTGATATGGTGGGCTTATCTATGTAAATACAGATAATATCTGGCATAGGACTGTGTCTGAGTCCTGCCTAGGCATTTTTAATTGGATGACAACAGCATCAAGTATCTTCTCTTTTTACCACCTTGGTTAGTAGGAGGAACAGCTAGATTGTTTTGGGCACCATTTTTCTACGGCTTATGTTTGTCTTTATGAATACCCTGCACATTTCTGTGATCTGGGGTGGTACATAAATATTTTTAAAACTTGTCAGCATCAGCTGAATGAGGAAGGACTTCAGTCCAGCTTCACATTGGACCTGAATGTAAGGGGACTGATGCTGGGAGGGGCTCCCTAGTCTGTGTCAGTGGTATCTCCCTCTTAGGTTGCTCGCTTAGTAAAATCTTTCTCCCTTGGGTGGCCACTTCGTAATTCAGGTGAAAAGCAAATCCTGTGGCATGTTAGATCACATAAAGGACGTCAATCTTCGGGTACTTCGTCAGTCATTTACTTGTTAGGACTGAGAACTAAGTGGGAAAGTGCAGTAACTGCAGATGTCCCTCTTGTGCCTTTTTTCTAAGCAGATAGGTCAAGATATTCTTCACTTTATTTACCAGCCAAAGCAGTTTTTCAGGGCCAGCTCAATTCAAAGAGCAGTACGGATCCCTGCTGCACTGAGATTGTGTAAGCCAGCAAAGGGACAGTGTGTTGGCCTGTTTTCCAGCTTCCCACTAACACTGTTCCAGCCTTGAGCAGATTCCAGCCAGCGCTCGCGAAGAGGCGAGGGTTGGGGCGGCAGAGGGAAGAAGCCACTTCCCGCAGGGCTCTCCCCCAGGTTCAGGAAGGTTTTCTCCCCACTGGGATGAGGCGAGGCTGCGGCACACCTGTCCATCCTGACCTGGTCCCCACTCCCCCAGCTGTTCACTTCACCTCTCAGAGCAGGCAAAGAGCAGATGTACGCTCGTCCTCAAGCTGCCCCCCAGCCCGCCCCCAAAACACCGCTATGGCTCCACACAGTAAGCTCTCTCTCCAGCCAGGCATGCCAAAAAGCCGGAGGTGGGCAGGACTTCTGGCCACGCATGAGCACCCAGCACAGCCGAGGGGTTCCGCTGCCTCCTTCCCAGCTGTGCCCTGGCCAAGGGCAGCCCCAACGCTCGCCCCAATTATCCGTCCCACCATGTCAAACATTCCTCTCTAAACCACCAGACACGGTCTGGTTTTTAATAAGGGGAGGAAGGGGAGAGGGCAAAGAAGTAGGAGCTCATGGTGATATTTCTTGCTTAATATTATTGTGTTAATTCCTTGTTTGTCCAGCAGCTGAATCATCTGTGCCTCCCCTGGGACATGGCTCCAGCTGCTGTGAAACCCAGTGGCGAAGGCAGAGCTGATTAACTGTGGGCTCCCCTGCTGCTGAATCCAGCCAGCAAGCCATGTACGGGCCATTTCCCCGGCAAAATTCGTCTGTTTATTGAAAATCATAGATGGATTTCCTCCCTTCCTCCCTCCCTGCCACAAGGAAGGCTGACATAGCCAGAATGCTCTTCAGTAGGAGGGAGAGCAACACCCGGAGCTGGCTTCTGCCGGTGCCCTGCTACAGGTGCCACAAGGGAGGAAGAGCGATGGGGCTCGCACCTACCCCCTGCGAGGGGTGTGTTTGAAACCATCGGGGGAAGAGCTGCAAAGGAGGCCTGTTAAAATCTACATTGGCTGGAGAGTGATGAAGCACACGGTCTCGCATGACTGATCGGTAGACAGACACGGAGGCCACCAGCAGCCAGGATTGAGGACACATGGAGCTCAGTTGCTAAGTGCAGATGACTGACCAGACTGCTCAGCGCTGAAAAACACAACAAAACCTTACAGATTGCTGCGTGATGACTACTACATAACCTCTCCTCTCTTGCATAGGAGAAAAAAATCCCTGTGTGATGCAATTGTTTTCCTTTGGCTTCTACAGCTGGTGGCATAGCAAGCTTCCTTACCAGATACAGGCTGCACATAGACAACAGTGACCTGTGCTGGTCAAACTGGAGATCGAGGATTGCTCTGTTACTGGGCTATTCAAGAGGGTCTTTTTTATCGCTACAGGTAGATCAGAGATTGTTTTGAAATCTGACTGATTCATTAACACAATTGCCCAGGAGAGGCCTTAGAAATACTCAGCCTACTGATTTCTGAGGATGGACTTGCCTGCCCAGGAGAGGTGAGGGGCAGCCTTATATCAGAGAGGGGTTACAGTCACTTTGTGACAGTCATTACTTTCAGCTCCCTCATCTTAATCAGACAAAAAGCCAGGTCAAGAATGCAGCCAGCCATGTGAGAGGACTCTGCGTTCACCAAAGACAGTTTTATCGTTTATTATGGTAGGCAAGAAATGCAGAGTCAGGTCAGGGAAATCAGCACTAACATAGACAGCAGTATAGTAAAGCTGGTTGCAATGTTTTGTCCCGAAGGCTGTTATTAAAAAAAAAACCCACCTTTTTTTTTCCATTTAAAAAACATGAGCATTTTGCAAATAACTGTTCTCTTCAAAGAGTCTTCAGTTTTTCAGTTTAAAGCAGTTTTGTTGACTGTTTGATTTTCTCCCCCCTTCCCCCCCCCCCCCC
>VZSF01005034.1:142890-232819 GCA_013398295.1 Chionis minor
CCCCCCCCCCCCCCCCCCCCCCGTTTTTTCATTTTTGTCACATTTTCCTCTTTTCATTTTTGTATGGAAAAGATGGAGAGAGAGGCTGGGGAACACTTATTTGTCAGTTAAAATTGGCAAATACCTCTTTTTTTCTTTTTTGTTTCGTTTAAAAAGTGATAACAAAATGACAAAGGAATAAATGTGGGCAAACCAACCAAATTCAACCAGCTCTACTTCAGAGATACCAACTGAAACAGCATAATAGCAAACTAGTACACTCTTTCAAAACTGACAGAAGTCCCTTTCTTAAGTCTGGTAGCTTGTTCCTTGAACTGTACAGTGACAATCTACCTTCTTTGCTACAGCTGGATACAAAAACCCCAATGTTATTCAAAGGGGAGAAGGTGAAGAAATTTTCAATTGTGGAAAAAGGCTCATTCCTTTTAGTTACATTGGCTTACGTACAAAAATATATATTACACTAAACTATTTCGTTCAATACTAATGAACACTTTAACAAATAAACACCCATCCTGGAGCTTCATAAAGTGCACAACAATTACTCCACAGCAACTAGTAGCAGGGAGCATAGGTCTCGCTTTTTAAGGACAAAGTCTAATGGAGACTGGCTGTTGATTGATGCTCAGCCATTCCGGGACAGCGCAAGCAGGACATTCGCACGAGCACAGGAGAAAGTTAAACATTTCCGAGTCTATTGACTGAAGGCAACTGTTCATACACTCACTAGGCCGATACATCGTGATGCAATTTGTACATGCAAAATACTTAACAAAAAGAAGTCTCATGACAGCAGAGAATAATGGTAACAGCTGCTCTTCAGGTAGGCTGGAAATGCCACGGTAGCCTGTACATGGGGCCACATGTTTTTGAAATGACCAGCAAAACTGAGGAATTGGTACAGCATCAGGTCTTAGCACCCACACTACCATTGCTCAGCTGATGCACATCAGCTTGTTGATCCAGGATGATCTGGCTGAGTATTGAAACTGTTGTGTTCAAAACCAAATTGAGGTTTGGGCTTTAATTCAAGTGCACTGAAATCACATAGCCAAGCAGCTGAAAGTCAGACCCAACAGTAATGCTCATGACACTCATTACATCCCTAGAGGCAACAATTTGTGAGGCCTATAACAGGCAAAAGGAAAGGTGACATCCCTGTGTGAAAAAGCTGTATCTAGTTCCACGACAAGACAACAGGAGCCCATTGAGAATAAATTACAAGAAAAACTACATGGCTGGAAAAGAGGCATTGGAAACTAGTAATTTCTATTCACATCCTTGGTGTGAGTTTGCGATTCTTGGACATCTTAGGTTCTCTAACATACTTCTATGTTTTCCAAAGAGGAACAAAATCTTCTTACAGTTATTTGTTATTATTAATCTTACAGTTATTTGTTAATGTTTGCAAAGCACTTTTATCTGGAGGGAAAATCTTGGCTGGTAGTATGGAAGCACAAAAGGACCATAATAAAGCCTAGCTGACTGCTTAAGGTTCCCCTACTGCAACACAGTCTCTGGTGGGTGCAGATGGTTCTTGTTCACACCTTTGGCCCCTGGCCTTGGGAAAATGCCACCTGGAGAGGTTCTGGAGTATTTCTGGAACATCTCAGATGCCAGCTGCATTTGAACAGTTGCTGCAGAGGCCTCTAACACCTGAGACGCAGAACAAGCCACCAACAGCTCCAGATACCTGACAAGTATAGCAGTGGCATGGCTATATCTCAGTCCTTAGGCTGAACACAATCAGACAGCGCCAGAGTCAAAAGGCAGTAATTTTTAAGTGTTATAGTCGTAGGGAGTTCTCTATCGTAGGACAGAGGAGTCCAAGTTCATCTCTACTGGATCTGTGGTAGAGGTCCTTTGTTTTTTAAATGGAAGGAGGCTAAATGTTTCATTCACAAGACCTTTTAATGTTGCTATGGCCACAGGAAGTTGAGAAGTTTAAACAGAGGCCAACAGGAAAAGCAAAGTGTGACATGTTGTATTACTTATTCAAAGCCAATGAAGATTGGGAACAACAGTTCTATACAAAGGACTGTTTATATCAACCAACACATAATTTTAAGTTTCCTGCGTGAGTAATTTTTCTGGTATCTTTTTGTCCTGTCTCTTTGTCATTCTCCACTGGACTGAGAAACGTAAGCATGATCATGCTAAAAATATTTTTTCCTTTTTAAGGAAATCCCAGTGAATCTAGATCCCCGTGATGGTGGCACGCCAGCCACCAGGACTTGAAGCTGAATGGTAACGCTAAGGAACTGGTTTATAAGTTATCTGGGTCTGAGCAAAGTAAGGGACTTGCTAGCTCTGAAGAACGGTTCAACTGAATACACTTGCCCTGACTTAAAGTTGCTACCTTTGAGAACATTTCATGGTTTTACACGCGGAACTGTTGAGCATCCGAAGGCACCAACCTGGCTCTGGCAGGAATGGAGCGAGTTCTGCCTGAGAACCAGCCTCTGCGCTGCATCAGGATCTGTACCCACTTAACATGTGGTTTCTCCCCGAATACTGATAGCAAACAAAGCAACAACCAGGGGACTTCCATGATGCCTATCTGGTGGGGAAGGGACCTCAAGAGAGTACTTCTGACAGGCAAGCAATACATAACGGTCCAGGAAAACCAATCTTTCCCCCTTATCCACAAAGAACAGCTCTACGTCAAGGTGCTACATTCACCCCCAAAAAAACCCATAGAGAATTCACATGCCTAGGCTAATGGCTTTTAAAAAAAAAAAAATTAAAAAAAAAATCTGAGTTCTTGCCACGCAATACAATGTAAATGCATGTTTTTCTTCTTGAACACATTTTAGCTTTTGTGAGCTTGTGTGAAAAGAGCCCATTATTAAGCCTGAGTTATTTAAGCAATATTGGAAATGCCCCTGCCTTTTTGTTAATTTGCTTGGCTTGGTGCACACATGGCATTTGTTTTATATCATGTGTGGAACTTGCTTCTTTAAAAGTCTGCAGGTTTCAAATTCCTCCGCTTTTGATAGATGTACTGTATGTACTGTTAGGTTTTAAAAAAAGTTACAGGTGGCTGCTATTTTTCCCAATTCAGTCCACAAAAGCCCCTTTATTAAAAGAAGTCCTTAATGAAAAAGAAAAGTAGAGCTACTGTATGTGAGGTTGCAAAGATCGCTGGTGGAAATATTTGGTGTTTACATTTTGCCGAACTATTTATACTGTGGACACATACTACACTAAAGGCTCTCTTTTCCCCTGCATAATAGAAATCCTTGTGCCTGAATTCTACGTACTTAGTACGGTTTACATTTTTTTTATCCAGCCTTACCACATTTTATTCCACCCTGCTTTCTACACGACTTTGTGTGTCTTTAACAGAGCTGTGTAATAGCAACACCTTCTGGAAGAAGAGAGAGACACTGGAGAATCATTTCTGCCTCTTGCAGCTTGTTGCACTCCCCAGCCAGCATACATTACTAATAAGGCAGAAGTTCAGAATAATAATTAGGATACACCGCTAACTGTATGTGCATTTATTGCCTCATTTAGCAGTAAGTGAAAACTCCGTGTCTTTTAATAACTCTTTCAGAGTCTTCTTGTTCGGAGTACCTTTAATGGTTAACATTCGGTATTTTAATTACACCGGATTTATGGGTCTAAGTCTCTGCTCTATACACCCTTTGTCTGGTGATATGAAAAAGCAGCGGAGCGCCCCGCTGCTCAGCGGCAGGAGCCGCCTCTTCTCCCCCCCGGAACAGCACGAGCCGCCGGGGCGAAGACCAGCCTTTCCAATCCCTGCTGCCCGCCGCAGCGCTCCCGAAGCCGCCGGAGTGCCACGGCCTACCTGCAACACCGACCGAGTGTCTGAAAGCATCACAACCTTAGATAAGCACCGCAGCCTTCCTGGGGTCTTTATAAACAAACCTCTGCCACTGAAGAGCCTTTAAGAGCCTTGGACACCCGGGCTTTTAAGTGTTTGCCAAAGAGGCCAGGCGACCCTTTCTGCGTGTGGCTCTCTAAGACAGCTTTGCGAGCACAGGTAGGAGGCATCGGCTTGGTGGCAGGAGGACTCCTCTAACTGTCTTGAACTTCAGCCTATGGCAATATCTTCTTTTGTAAAGCACTGCAGCGAGAGAGCAGTAATAGTATTACCGCCTCTAATCGGATTTTTTGCACAGAGATGCAAACAATCATTTTCACACCATTGTTGTAGGGTGAGTAATACTAGGGAAACAGGGAAAGAGAACTGAAGTCCTTGGTGAAAGACTTCATTGAGGGGGACGAGAGTTGAGGAGAGGAACAGAGGAGCTTCTACATTTAAACATCTAGGCTACACATTTCAAGCACCAAATCCACTATACTTTGCTTTAATGGTCCCAAACTGGGGAATGGTCATATTCTGAAGCCACAGGTATTATTCAGGAGGATGATTATTAGGTCCTGCAACATTAAGTTGGCTTGGAGGATGCAAGACTGAGAGTCCAAAGGAGCCTTGTAAACCTGGATGCCTTTCCGCACACAAGGCAAGTCTGGTTCTTCCTGATGGGCAACCAGATCTAGGGTCAGATCTGGCAAATTTTGATGATTTTGCAAAGTTAATACAAGATTTCCATTTGTGCTTTTCGTTTTCAAATGTTAACACAGGTGTACTTCTGAGCAAAATTTGCTGGCGTTCTTTGCTTTGGTACTGTGTTTCTGTATCTTCCAAACCTGATTCCCACCCTTGGTCAAGATTTTATTTCGTGACCTGTTCCGTTTCTTTCTGCTCACCTTTACCTGTGTTGGCTCCTGCAGTGCCAGCCCCTGCCCACCCAGTAAGGAAGCCAGCGTACCCCAAAGCGTTCATGCAACACAGCCATCAGTCACGAGACACTTCAACGTTGCTCACTCCGTTGTGCAAAACAGCTCTGAGGAGAAGCCTTCCAAGAAATGCAGAAAGAGATTTTTCCATGATGGGGGGCGGGGGGGGAAGCTCACAAGCTTTACAAGCTATGTTTAGGTATGTTGGGGTCAGGGGGGACAGGGAACTGTTCAGGAAAATGAGCTTGTGAGCAGTCTTCATGACATGTCTCATTTTGGCCAAGTGTTCCGGGGCTACCAGTGCCCACAACTGCCTAGCAGCGTGCGATACGTACTCCTCCCAGCTAACCACAGCCTCCTCTCCCCGCTCCACATCTCTCTAAATAACATCATGTCTGTACCTTAAAAAGCAGGGATCTCGGGCATGATCCTGCGCAAGGGCAGACTGCGCAGCATTAAGAAATCCATGAGGGGGCTTCAGGCAGCTGCTCGGCACGGCCAGGTGAGGATAGCTAGCCCAGCAGCGTAGAGAAGGCCATATGGCACCAGCTGTGCTCTGGCTCCCAGCAGGACAGCCTCTCCTCTTATGAATATAATTTCCACAGCATGCATGAGAGCGAATCGCTATTGCAATAAGCTGTCCTGTCCTTTTCCTCGCCTACACCTGTCACCTTCGGGATGCTGGGCTACCACACGAAAGACAAAGCCAGTGTAATGAAAACTGTGAGCCCTGAGCCCCCCGCTGCGGAGGTGCTCCCTGCTGCTGCCAGAAAACAAGTGCAAAATTCGGTGGGGGGGGAAGCCTCTTCACTCTCCCTTCTGCTTCATGTGAGAAATGACTATGTCTGCTCCCCACACCTGTAAGCGCCCAGAGCCACGGGGTGCTGAGCCAGCAGGACCGTGAGAAAGCTACTGAAGCCCTTCTCTCCGGTCCCGTCACTCCGAGTGACACAGCTTGGATGTATCCCCTGCCCTGGGGAACGGGTTAATCCCAGGACGGGGAGGGGGGAAGCTCGTGACAAACCACTACCGACGAGACCGAGATTCCCTAGTGGGATTTTAACATGTCTGGTCTGGGATCCGCAGTCGCTGATAATGACAGGCATTACCTGACCCAGCCAGCAAGAGGATCGCGATAGCTGTTCTCAAGAATTTGCAAATCGTTCTCCAGTTCCTGGCTCCTTCCCTTTGACTATATTGGCAGCCTGTTCTGGCAGCCAGACTATCTCACCTAAGACTTCTCCAGCTGGTGAAGCATCTTGGCGCTCCTGCCTCTCTATGCCCACACACTTTCATCAACTTCAGCAGTAACCCTTTTAAGTGTTAGCTTGCAGGCCTAATTACTTCAAATACATTTTCTGGCTGACGGCGGTGGACAGGTGGAAATTTAGCGCCATCTATTGCTAACTAATAAAACATTGCTTTGGTAAGAATGTGAGAAAGGCCCTTTCCCGACAGGAGCATGGGCTGTAGGATTCCCACAATCCAGCAGAAGCATCCCCGCGGCCGCCAGAAACTCTTCTACTTTGAACTGATGGTTAAAGCCTCGCAGTTTTCTAGAAAATACATCTATAAATCTGGTGTGTGACCCTACCAAGTTTGTTCAACCTGGAAACATTGTGAGAAACAGCTTTCTTGTAGATTTTCTAAAATTTCTTAAAGATTGTCCTGAAATACTATGGCATTAATCTCTCTCTCTCCTTGTCACCCCACTGGTATTTTGGTAACAATCCCCTAAACTTTATATCTACCACAGTCAAGCTCTTTATTCACGCTTTGTAGGACCGAGCCCTTGGCAACGTTGGCTGTACCCCCTTTCCTACTCTGAGCAAATGAAGTGACAGCAGCGAGTCATCTCGAAGGCATGCAGCATCCCCCCAGGCTCAGCTGAGGAACCCCTAGAACCTGAGGAGGTGGCGGCAAAGTGGTCAGCGTTGCTGGCTGTTGGGGAGAGGACTCTCTTTCTGAAGAGATATGGATGAAACTGAAGGTTATATTCTCGTCAAAGGTCTTGGGACTTAATAATTTGGGATTAAATAATTTATAAGTGCATATACAGACAAGAATAATAAGACAAGAACCCTGAAAAACCCTATCAAGAGTCAAAGGCTAGAGAGGAGTGTGTGTCAATTTCTATGAAAGGAGCAAAAGCTGGGTCTTTTCACAACCCCATATATAACATTTGAATACACCTGAAGTGATGCGTGCTAGTTGCACCAGATTATACTGCTGTTAATCTCTGCTTCTTACTGTAAGCAACCACTGATATTGCAATCTTTTTCACAAAAAGGTAAAGGTGGTTTGTGGTGATGACAACTAAAGTTAGTAGGATAGATGGGTAGACGTCTGAAAAGGCTTGTTAAACCAAACTGCTGCTATGCATGACCTGCAAAGACCAGAAGCGTGTTGTCTCCAATTGATATGGCTGCAAAGATTCCTGAGAAAAGGAGATGTAAGAGATGACAAAAAAGATGAGCAACGTTACTTTAAAGTGTCTGCAGCCATGAAGTTGGGACATCTTAAAGCTGTTAGAAAAAATAACTGATACAGGGTAAACAGCTGTCTGTGTTTTATTGCAAGCTACATAATACCTAATACCTTTTTTTTTAAAGCTCCACATGCTGTAGACAGGAAAAAAATTATTAATTTTTAGCACATATGATGGAGAGGGAAGGTGTAACGTGTGTATTGGGCAGTTTAAAAACAGAGAAGCCAAGAAAGAGAGATCCAAACATTTGATTTATTTTTCAAAAGATGCTTGGGATTTTTAATGTTGTCTTGAAGGGCTGTAGGACCTGACTCATGATTTTGGGTTAGGCTATAGTACTGATGCTAAAAAGCCAACATAAACTGTGTAGTCAGTGTGCCAATGACTTCTTGTTTTTGTAAATGAATATAAACTCTTTTTCCTCACAAAGAAATAGAAGAGTGAACAAGAAATCAGAAAGACAATTAGATAACTCAAATTCAGGCGTGTTCTGCTTGAGACTCTGCCATTTCCTCAGTTTAATATATTGTAGCCCAGATAATTTCTCACTGCTGCCCAGAAGTTAGGAGACCACTTTCATTTCCCACTGTGTGTTTAGCAAGAAGAGCCTGATTCACATGGCCCTGCTGCTGAGCCAGTCCTGTCAGCTTTGACTTTGACTCTCTGGTTTATCCCTATTTTCTTTCCCTGTTCCCCAAAATCTTACATCAGCAGAGGCAGCAACCACGTTGGCCTGCCACCATTGGCAGGAGGAAAGAAGCGGAGAGTAAAAACTGTATTATGCACCAGATCTGCCCCATTCACTGACCAACTCTAATTTAGAGCAACATCAAGGACAAGGCAAGACAGATGCTTATTGGTGGAAGATTTGTCCAGATCTACTATTAGTGGCTGCTACTTCTACTCGGCAAACCAGTGGTGGTCCTTAGACGGAGCCCACAGTGTGACGAAGAGACACTGAAGTGAAGGAGACTGTGCCTGACAGGACACCTACACACTCACTCAGCTCTGGCACCTGGTAGGTACATCCAGGGCACAAAGCCACTTGGCTAATCTGTCACCTCTCTGAGAGACAAACCCAGAGGGTTCAGGAGCAGTAACGCTGCCCTGTGTCTGCTGAGGGCCACCTCCCACCAGGAGAACGTAACTGAGCAAACCAGCACAAAGACTGAAAAGTGGATGGCAGGCTGAAAATGGGAAAGCAAAGATTTAAAAATCACTTTACTATGAATCTGAGTAGTAAGTATTATATTATTAGTAATGATCTGGGGTGTATTAATGGAAAAATAGAGAATGTGATGTAAGAAACTTAACTTGTAAGTTAGTGCTCATGGGATGATGATGATGATTGCAGCCCATTCTTTGGAAGACTCTCCCAAATGCTCCCCTTTGTACATTATTTCAGCATAAGAGGGATTTTATTTCAGTTTTTGTTTGGTTTGGAAGAAACATAGTACTAAAGCTTTTAAAGAAGTACAAAATGAATTAATACTGTTGTGTTTCTTGGCAGGACTAATATAGAGGGTTTCATGTTGAAATACACTCTCTGCCTCTGTTCTCTATATTTGCTTTTGCTTTTTTTTTTTTTTTTGAGGACAGGGTGCTGGATGGCAGGGGAAAGGGAGGATGTTATTTTGTCTGGAGCGTTGACCTATTTTTTTACTGCACCAGATTTAAAGCTGGGAAGGCAACAAGAACAAGATCCAATTTCCCAATCTATTGGCAAACTTCTCATATCAGGTAAATAAGTGGTTATGGGCTAAAGTAAAAATGGTTTCAAATTATCTTCTGCAGAAGGCGGTACTCAAATCTGCTCCTGTAAGTAATGTGGTAGAAGTAGTTATGGGTGAAGGAATGATATTCTAGTTTAAAACACATCACGGTACGTTACAAAAGCTCTGCAAAAGCCTGTTCTAACTCACACAAGCTCCCAGGGCTGTCAAGAAAACACCAAAGACCCGAGTCACCTGGGATCAGTAAGTTTAAAGGCAATCTGTTCTTCCCGAGCTATGAGAGTCCTGTGAGACTACGACTCCGTTCCAAACTTCTGCTAACAGCAATGCCAACTAGGAGCATGGTGAATTGTGATTTCCTCAGCAGAGCTGTGCCAACCAAAGCCCCAAATGACTCTGTTGTTCTAGCACAAATGTGCTTTTCCTGGTATAGCTTTTCCTGTGCGGGGCTGTGGCCAGGTATGAGCTTACTGTATAAACAGAAAAAAAATGCAGCTTCACTGGTAGAGCTGCAGCTGTACGTCTGCACTGATAAAATGCATCTAAGCATAAGACCTAGGAGAACAGTATACACATTTAGGTTGTAAGCAGGGTTGGAGGTTGATTACGTACAGCAGGTCTAAAAATCCACTGCTACCTCACAGAGGCTTTACTGTTCTCTTTTGCAGTGTTGTGTTTACTCAGAGGAAGCTATTGCAAACTGAAAATATGCAAGGCTTTTTTTTTTTTTCCCTTTGCCCCCTCCCCTTTTGTGCATGAAAAACAACAAGACTTCTCACATTCCCTACAGTTTTCAGGGGAGGGGACAACATGCACATATCCATCGATGGATGTCTTTCTTCAGGTAGGAAGAAAGATCTGATCACCCATCTCAAGTTAAAAGAATAATTTGCCTGGAGAGTTAAAATTGTGATAAACAAGCTAGAGTCATTCTGCCAGTGGAAATCAGAGGGGTCACAACCCAATTGCTGAAGACAAGGCAGGTTTTCGGCGCAAGGTAAAAGAAGAAAAGTTGAGAGCTCTGTGTTTTATCAGGGAATGAATGTTCCCGCAGCTCAGGCATTCAAAAATCACATTAACCTGGAAAAGCCAAAGCAGGGACAAGATATAGACATGAACGTAATAGATACTGACTGCAAGGGCTCCAGGGCAGATGTCAGCTCTTGCTTCTGCAGCAGAGGTCATGGAAGAATCTTTTGGTTACCTTTTTTTTTTTAAAAAAAAAAAACAAAAAAACAACAGCACTACAGAACGCATTTAAGCATCAAAAATAGTTCACTTGTGGGCAGGAAGGGAGAGGCCAAGCACGGGTCTAACTTTCTATGTTTCAGCCACCTCACCTCACGTTGTACATCCAAAGATTATCTGGTCAGCTAAATAAACGTGGCGCTGCACAAAGGAGCCAGAAGGCAGCTGCAGAAGAACCTCTTTGTGGAGGGGACGCTGCTGCAGGTAGAGTGAGCAGAGCCAGCCTGACCGCATCCCGCCCTGGGATGGCCAGGGAAGAGTCCACAACGCCCAATTCTTCACGAACACACACACAGAGGCACCAAAGGGCTCTTGCAGCTATGAACTGCACACACAGCCAGGCGGTTTTGGAGCAGAAAGATCTTGGTTAAGTCACTGAAACTGCTGCTAAAGTCCATCTTTTCTCTCCTGAGCAATACCCAACGTGTTATTTTTTCCACAGACGGCTGTGGGATTTCCTAGTTGTGTGGGCTTGGGTTAAGATCACAAAAATAAACACAATAAACATTTCAAGTCTCACCTGTGTAGATTCTTTCACTCTATGCTGCTTAGTAACATAAAAGAACTTTGTACTTGCAAAACAGCTGGTCCTCAATTAAGAAAACTGTATAGGAAAAAAATATGGTCACTAAACACATAGACACAGAAACTTGACTTTCTGGTGCAATCTCCAAAGTCCTTCCTCTTGCAACTTGCCTTGCTCCTCTGAGGTCCAAGATGTGTTTGGTGCCCACGCACGAAGGGGAAGGGCTTAAGTTTCAGGTGACCAGGCACTCTTTTGCAAAAAATAGCACTGTGCCTAGATCCCTGTTGTTGGTATTTGAATGGCTTTTGAATGCTCATAATCCCAGAAGATACCACCTGGGATGGAGAGCGAAACATTTAGGCAATGAAAACTCCACCAAGGTTAGGTAAAAATGACCCGGGTGTTTATTTGTTTAAACCAGAATCAATACTGTAGACTGACAGGGCCTGGAATTATAGAGAGTTTGGCCAGGCATAAGCTTGATTTTCTTGCATTTAAATGTCACTGTCAGCTGTAGGCAACGTTCCAGCTTGCGAAGTTTCACTGAAACTGGAAGCAACACTGAGCTTGGCAGAAATGTGAATGTAAGGTTTAATTGAAAGAGTAAGCACGCTATTACAAATTAATGTGGAGAAGGCAGCTATGGTGGAATCTGTCTTCAGGCCCATATGGCCCTCCATTGCTCATTGATCATACAGCCTGTCGGGCATTTATCCTCACAGGAGCCTCTCGGATTGCTGAGATCTATTACCCCCATTTTACAGCTGGAAAATAGGAGCTAGGAGAGTTACCTGCCTTGCTCAAAGGCACAGAAAGGAATTGATCAAGGGTAACTGCTAATCTTTTCTTCCTTTCCAGATTGCTTATAATTTTTCCCTAATGAAAGTCCCTTCTTATCTCATAAACTTACACATTGCAGAGGAAACCAAGGGAAGCAGTGTCTTTTAAAAATAAATCATTACAAACCAACACAGTTTTAGCAATTTACTACAACTGCAGTTTGATTTTCAGTTTTCCTGTGAAATATCTCAAACTTATTTTCTTATGGCCAAAAGAAACATTAATTGTTAAAATATACTTAGTTGATTACTGATGACCTGTGGATCATAGTTTTCTTTTTTTCCTGAAAAATTGCGTTTCCTTTTTTAAAATAGAAACCATACATTTTTTCTGGCTACCAGCTCTACACAAACACAAAATTATCTTTCCCAACACTATGTATTTTATCAGAGAAAAGAAAGGGTTAAAGCAAGCTAAACAAATCTACAGCAGATGAATTTTGCCCTGAACTTGATGAGAGTCTCACTGGGTCAAACATTGTTGGCTCTCCCTTATGCCGCTTAAATTGTAGTAACAGATAATAAAGCCTTGTTCATGTTACTTTCTCTTTCCAGGAAAAAGTTGCCGCAAAGAGGCTGTGAGGTTTGGCAGAGATACATACATGTTCAGAAAATAAAGTTCGCGTTTAAATATGATCTTATCCTGTAAAACGTGGGGAATTTCCCTTTTGTCAGCCTGAACTTTGGCCTTATTGACACCTCTCAACTTCTGAGTTGATGTTATCTTAAGACTGAAAAACCTTGCCAATATTACACGTATGCAAAAGTAGGGAAATAGTACAGATATTGATATTTTTTTTGTTGGAACGCAAGAGGAAATGTGGAGTAAGGAGTTCTCCTTTGTGCTGCTTGGATGTGGCAGCATGTAGATGAACAAAGGGAATCCTTCCAAGGGACTCTGAGAGATAAACAGCTGTAGTAGGTACAACGAAGATCTTCAGATTCACCTTAGCAGAGGCAAGGATTTGCAAGGTAGGAACCCAGTAACACCCGTCTTTCAAAAACAGAGCAGCCGTCTGATTGTTGATAAAAAAAATCTGCCAATTGGTCCTGGTGCCTATGCGGAATACCAGTACCAGTTACAAGGCTTCCATACACATATTGTTAAATAAGCCTCTGCCTAAGCTGACAGACTGTAGTCTGGTCTCCCTGAAATTCAAAAAAAAAAAAAAAAAGAAAAAAAAAGAAACGCTTTGCCTCTGTAAGAGTCATACTGCATGAGGGAGAAAGTACACTAGCACCTGGGGTCTCACCAGATTCTTTCCACAACAGCAAAAATACTGGCAATGAATTAAGGTAATCTTATTTCTTTAGCTTGTTTATTTCTTAAAAAACCCTCTCATTTCTGGAGTATGATGGGACCAAACAGCAAAAAGTAGGTTCCTCACTCAGGAATCCTCAAGTATGCCATGCAAGTAAGCAAACCCAACATTCCCAAAACTATCTTTCTTTGCTCCTTCAGAAAAGTGTACGCAATGTTGCCTTTCTCTGCTCTCCACCTTAACACGCACAGAGGCTACAAACTCTGCAGTCTAAAAGCAGCACAGCCATTGACAAATCTGAAGATCTTTGGATTAATGACTCACCTAATAGCAGCTATTAGCACTTCCCAGCCTAATACCATCACCAATACTAGACAAGATGCAACAACAGAGCAAGAGAAAACATTATTTCTCTTAGTAAGGCAATGTAACATAGATCACAAACCCTGGTCTTACCTTCACAATCCTCAAAATGACTTTACAAGCCTGCAGAGGAGTGTGATGATTGCTGACACCTGACAAATAAGTAGGCATTTTGATTACACCAAATACAGGACAGGTGGGGTCTCTCCCCGTCAGTGAGTTACTGACCCTACCCTTTCAGAGGGAAAAGCGTCTGTAGGAAACTGATGGGCAGCAGGGATTAGAGAGAATTCTAAAGCTGATTTCAGCTCAGACTCAACTGTTTTTCCTCAAGAGCTATAAAACTATTCCACTGGCAAAAGGAAGGAATAGCAAAGGAACCTGTGCTATGAGTTATGCTTAGAGAGTCGTACTTGTGGAAGTATGTTTTTGAGACAGGAATATAAGCAGCTGAGAAATCATCCAGGTTTTCTGTTCTTTGCATGATATAAGTAAGAATAGACTCTGTGGTGGAGGAAGGGAAAGATGTTAAGTTTGTAAGTACCTAAGAGTAACGTGAGTGCTAGCTGGTACAATCTAGAAAAATGGGATGGTTAGAACCCCATCCCTAGAGGTAAAAGGCATGGGGACGGTAAGTCTGACTTGTGGCATTTTCCTTCAAATTTTCAAGGCCTGAAATTTCCTAAAAAGATGGGAGTGTTTTTCACTATCTTTGTTCTAATCAGTTTTCAACTATGCCCTTATGATGAAGATACAAAATCTTCAAAAGTTCCCTACTTTTCCATCCTAGGACTTCAGAGTAAAGCAAATAATTACAGTCTTTGCTCAGGCACGAGGCTCCTATGAGCTAAAGGAAGAAAAAAAAAAAACCCAAACCCAGGATTCAGCAATGACTTAAGCAAGGTCTGGTGCATAAAACTTTAAGAGCTATAATAAAAGTGGCTAGCACCTGGGAAATATTAAAATCCTAACATTTCATATGGGTGGGACTTCTTAACTGGCTTCAGCTCCTTAAAAACCGCCACAGCTGGAAGAGCAGGACTGCTCTTCCTATGCTTATACTTCCCCCTTTCTGTGGTCAAGCAGTGATCTGGCCACTCTGCAACTGCTTTAGGGCCAGCAGTGCCACAAAGGGAAGGTCAGGGATGGAGCTAGCTGGAAGTAAGAAGAGTGGAGCCATTCTCTTCATTGTACTCAGAGGATGAAAGTCACCTCAAATTAGTCTGAGCTAATGCCCGTTGAATTCAAAGTTTCCACTGAAATCAGTGTTTCCACTGGCTCTGCTTGGTGGTGATCTATGTAAACTTCACCTGAAAGGCAGGTGAGTCACAGTCTTTGTTTTCAGCTTAGGTGCGGTACGCTAGATGAATTTCATCCCTGTCAAAATGAGAGTCAGAGCAGCCCTAGCCGTTTTACAGGTGACAAGATTTCTGCTAGTGGCAGCCTCCCAGCATCTATTTAATTTGTATCTCTCTAGAGGATGGTTATAAAATCACCTCCCTCACGTACACACCTGCAAAGCACACACTGCTGGGTCATGACACAGCTTCAGCTGCGTAGGCTCCATCTGGACCGGGGCTTTGCCTACACCTGCCTTTGGGTAGATCCAGAGGGGTCCTTGAATACGTGCTGTGTACGGAAGATGACTGGCCTGCTTGCCCAGCGTTCACAGAACAGCAGCTTCATAGATACTTCCACATACCAAGTCGGTCTTGACTTGATCAGCCTTTTGTTTGAAAGGCATGTTTTGTAGATTCTGGTTATGCATATGTAGCTTAGACATGTAATCATTACCTCACCCAATCAGACAATTTTAAATATTTTGTTATTAAGTCCCTTTGATAATATGTGGAGTGTCTAAAATTAAAGCATGAGTGCACTTTACACAGTCTCTGTTTAGAACTGACCCATTTTAAACAGGATTTTTTCTGCTTTTCCTTTGAAGTCAGGTATTTATCTCACAAGTACTGCATTTGGTTAGGGTATTTTCTTTATAAGAATTTTCTTAACCTCGATCTAAAAAAATGTTAGCCCGTACTTTCATCAAAGGATATACCTGTGCCTATATACCACTAAGAGCATAAATCAACCAAAGATGAACCTTTGAAAAGAATTATTCCTTGAGAAAGATGAAAAAAAAAGTTATAAAGCAGAAGTTCCTCTGAAATCACTTCAGGAGAACACAACAGGGTAATTCTTTAGCAACTCTGTTAAAATCACCACTGTGATGCCACAATAGCAGAACACTGAGCAAAAGGAAAGGAAGAAAAAAAGCCTGAAATTCAACACTTTTGTTGATATACCCTCAAAACTGGCATTTAGAATTCTAACATTGACTGCCTATATTGGAATCCCCAACTTTTTCCCTTGCCCTGTTTATACGTACAGAATGCAGTTTTTTCCTTCTGCTTTGTCCTCTCCCTGTAATATTTTAAAACATATTTTTTTTTTTTTTTTTTTTTTTTTTTGTCACATCAACTTTACAAGACTATGTATCCCAAACCAGAGTCCTCAGAATTGATACTCTCCATCCCCGAGAACGCAGTGCTGGTGGTGGTACTGCAACAAGTGCTTTATTGAACAGTTACTGACACGTTTCAAAATGGAGGAAAAAAAGGGGTCTCTTAAGTGTTGCTAAAAGGCACAGGTCGGTCTGTCTCTGAAGCCCACTCAGCACCTTATAGGATCAGTCCTCAAATTATTTCTACTGGGGATAATTGAGTTTTGTGTCTTCGTGAAGCCAAAGCTAGGGTTACAGTTAAGAAAGGTTCCCTTAGGATGAAAGTGGAGAGGCCAAAATACAGGAATAAAGTCTGATTCTGACATATTAGGCTCATTCTCCTAGCAGTAATTAACTCTTAGTACTTACCTGTCTACAGTTTCTTTAGAGTGTCCTGTATCCGTGCCAGCTTTTTCTGAAGTCACCGACAACCAAACCAGATGGAAAATTTGCCCTGATGTGTACTTTACCACAGCATGGATCAGTACTACCTTTAATCACAGTATTCCCTGCACTAAAAAGGGGGAATACGTCAAGTATTTCGGTAAATATAGCTCCTACACATGGCAAATGTCAAGATTTTAATGACATTCACTTTTCAGCGCTTTCCTTCTTCAAAGGGCTTCGCATTGGTTGGCATACTTTCGGGTGGCGACTATTCAAAACTGCCCTGTGAAGTAAGTGCTCGAAGTATGAAGTTGTTTTCTGGCTTTCTTCCCTCCCTTGAGTTCGCCGCCCCAAACCCCTTAGCGTGGTGGCTGTATTCAGTCACTGCTACACAGCCCTGGCGTGTTCAAAGCTGTTCCGTGACAGCACAGCTAACAAGTAGGTAGTTTTGCTGCTCGATTTGTCCGGCATTTGAAACACGCTGGATGAACAATGAAACAACTGGCTTGGCCTCCAAGCTTGGCAGGGTAGATGCACATCTGCCATTGTTCAGGCCTCGTTCTTCCCTCCGAGCGCCACATCCTCAGGCCTCAGTGGAAGCCAGAAGGCAGAATACGGGCTTTGCGTTTTGGCTGTAGAGTTAGCGTGTCTCTCACCACTTGCATCTTGCTCTGCAGTTCGTAAATGCCACACTTCATCCAGTAATTCGTTGTTCTTTTAACCCAGCCTTCAAGAATGTATTTCATAACAGCTCCCATCTATGGGATAATTATGCTTAGTTAGCCATACTCAACAACGATGATTTCATAACATACCACAAACAGGTGCCCATTAAATTCCTTTATTGGAGACAGTAACATTGCATAATTACAGATTTGATGAGGAAAACTGCAAATACTATAGACTGTTTCTACTGCCAGCAAAATACAGTTATTACAGGATTTATAGACATACAAATATAAAGTGTTTCTTTCATGCCAGATGGTCTGTACGTAACAATGCCATTAGGAGCGCTTAATTGTGCTTCTACAAAACCTTTAGAGAAGAATGAGGTAGAGTTTCCTTTAGTTTATCCAGTATTTTTTCACACATCTGTCCTCTACTGCTTTTATATGCTCAGATCCTTGTAAAATACCCAGTTAACGTTAACATTTGAGAAAACAGAGACCCTTCAGAGGTGTTTATTCCCCCTCTTTAAGTTGCTAATTTTCACTGCTTATCTGCTAGAATTCCAGTAACTACTACTGCACCCTTCTAAATTCCTCAAAGGTCAGGTAGATTGGGACATCTGTCTTTCCAAATTTACTGCTTTGACAGAAATTGTTTACAAATAACTTCAGATAAAACTCTTTCTTGTCTCCATTACGGCAAAGAACCTTTTACATTCTGTCACCCCCTACCATAGTGGCCAAGGTAGAGTCCAAGCCATCTTCCCGGGAGGTGGAGGGAATAGATCTACCCTTTGTCAACATCCTCGACTATGGGATAGAATTAATGGTATATTTGTCTCCTCCTTGCAGTTCCAATCAGTTACTGGGCCATTAGAAAATATAAATTATGGGAACAGAATAGGCCATTGACCTGTAGAAAACAGTTTCTCACTGTTCGATGACCTGGAGCATTACCTCTCTGTTTTGAGCTAATATTTTACTGTTTCATGACACATAAAAGTATGTTGCAGCTTTCAGATAAGATACTAGGGCCCAAGATACGAAAATGTAGGCACATATGTAAGTATTTAAGCAACTGAGTAAGAGCATTCTTAAATAGAAATAGCAATCTACCATCCTGCTAGACATTTGGCATACCTGGCATACAGTCTCTGTATTGGACTGAATGAGAATGGTAATGATGTTCTTCTGACCTCCCATTGTGACTGACTTGATGGGTAATTTTACTCTCTTTTCTTTAGCATGCCTGTTCCAGAGACGGAAGACTTGTGACTCTACATTTTGCTCTGGCATTTGCTGCAAGCACTTAGTACTTACTAAAAAGCTGAGTGTGCGCTACTAGGGCACAGTAGAGGAAAAAAAACCCTGTTATTTCACCTGAAGAGGTCACAATTTTAGTGGTGACCAAATCATAATGAAGTGAGGATTTGGCATACAGGAAGAAGGTGATTACATAAAGAATGAGAATGATTGCTTTCTTCTTGTAACCTACTGAGACATGATATTTTAAGATAATAGTTTAGTGATACTGTATCAGAATTCTAAAATGAACAGCAAAATTTTTATGAAAAGGTGAAAATTTGAAAGATTCTGTGTTCATATCTTGATCGCTTTGATCATAAAATGAAAGAACATCTGTTCCTGCAAGATAGTACTGCCTGAGATAACTTCTGAGCTCCTCCATCTCACACTTAAATGACTGCTCCAAGCCTGACAGAATCAAGTCCTACAAAGAGTTAGCATTATTAAGAGAACCAGCTCTTAGAAAGTTTCCCAACTCTTGCTTAAAAAAAAAAAAAAAAAGCACTATGCTTATTTTATCCTCTATTCCCTGCATACCTCTTTGGTAAAAAAAAAAAAAANAAAAAAAAAAAAAAAAAGAAAGATCAGTGTTGGAAAACCATTTGGAACACTGTGATTAATTACATCCACAAAGTTGTCTTCTCTTTTTCTACCTTAACTTTATCCAGCAGATATTTTAAAGACTTTAAAAATAACAAGGTCTTAAATCCTCCTTGATATCTTCCTATGAAGACGAAATTTAAGATACTTTTTTTAAAGCACATCATGATAATTCAGAACTGTGGTAAAAATCAGACACAATAAATTAAGTTTTAAAATAAGCAAATAGTATAAATTCATGTTCAAAGACAGGGATGAGGATCTAGCCATGCTGTTGTTATTAGTGCATTTAAACACCATTATATTTAGTAAATTGGGGTGTTGTTAAGCTTGCTAGTGTAATCAATGACATTTATTTTGATCTGAGCTACTATTTCCAAAATTTTGTTCCAAATCTGAGGCTTGAATATTCTAATTCAGAATTGTTCCACACCTGCTAAGCCCTAATCTACTTGACTGTTCTAGCTCAAGGAAATGGACAAGTTAGTTTTGTTTATGGAGTTGGGGATATATTTGCCAACTGTGTTACAGATGGCACTCAGGTTTTGCATAGTCAGGGATACTGTCCTGGAATTCCCACTAATAACCATCACGCTTAAAGCAAGACATGGACAGAAGGATTGTTACAGCAATATTTTTCACTAATGCAATACCAGTACTCCCTTTTTTTATTATGACTAAAAATACAAATACATAGTAAGAAGTTACTTAGCTTAAATGATTTAGGACCTCAAATTATTTTTCCAAATGTTGAGGACAGTGGCAAAATACAGTAAAACACAGTTCTTTGACATTCCACAATTGCTAAATATTGCAGTTCAGAAAATCTGTGGTCAAGATTGATAAAGAGGTTTGTCTCAGCGCTATACGACAAAGTGTACCTCTACAATAGTTGTAATCTAATGACTGTATATTGAGATATATAATGCTTCCTTGAAGCTTCACTTTTAAGATGAGCGGACTGTTTGAGAGGTTGAGATGAATTCTCTTCTCAAGATCTTTGTGTGCTCCTTTATATTCTAAACTATGCGTTTTACTTGTTTATGGGTTCATACAGCGAACCTTAAATATATTTCTCATTTAAACAGCATTTTTCTCCTGCATAATCAAGATACTTCCACTCTAAAGCAATCCTTGAAATACTGGAATCTACATGGCACCTCTAATGTTTAAAAAGCTTTCTAGAAAGCTTATTTGATCTGTAGGAAAATAACTTTTTATGCAAAAGTTTTGGTTAGAGTTAAAAGTGATATAAGTGGTAGTACTACTACTCTGCACTTACAAAGAGGTTAGATAACTTGTCCAGAGTCACAAGGTCAGTGGCAGTCTGTTCAGGCATTACATGTGTAGATGTAAAGTGCAATTCTGATCCCTGAACACCTTCAAGATGAAAAAAACACTTTTCTTTCTTTCTTTTTTTTTTTTTTTTTAAACTGTCACTACCGCTAAAAGCTAAAAGAATGCAAAATTTGCTTAAGTGGTCACTTTTAGATATGAGACTAAATGGCATCATGATAAGAGGCTGCAAGTCTGTGTGGAAGGGAAAGACAGACAGCAAGGAAAGGCCCACCTCGGGGCATGCTCAGCCATCATTTACACCTGCCCACCTCTTAGTATACCAGCCTGCCACTAGCACATTCAAACTTACCATCAGTAGGGTGAATCCCATGTGGAGAGAGCCAATGCACCATAGTCTGGCGGGCTGTGCTACCATCTCTGTATTCTATCTCATAGCAAGGCACTATCAACAGACAGTTCACACTGAGCAATCTGTAGAGATTATGCAGATCGCTTCGGAGAGGCCATTGAATTCGAGAGGGTTCCTCCTCTGACTAGGTAGCTATGGGATCTGTGCTAGCTGTTTTTCTGCCTAACTTCTTGGAAGACCATGTATGTATTAGACATTTCAAATAACTTGCACTCCAAATGACTCCTTCAAATATCATTTTTCCAAATTACCATTCTTCATGCCTGAGGAAAAATAGGTATAGAATGAGTATACAGGAGAGGATCGATGATATCTCTCTGTTCAATTATGTAAACCCTAACAAAGAGTTTATCTGGAAAGAGGAGGAGTGGAGGGCAACTGCTTTTTGGCTTGAGATAGTTGAACAGGTGTAAACAATGGCTGAGCAGAGAGATCTCTCACTATCTTGCTTTCATCTTTGATCAGTTCCCTTCTATATCCCAGAAAAATCATGTTTGCTTTGCACTGCTACAGACAGAACAGATTATCTACCCTAAGCAGGAACCTTTATTAGCATTCTCACCAGCGCCTGTCACTGTAAATTCTCAGTGAATTTGCCCTCATTGCAGTTAAGAATCTAGTTAAGTAATGCCAGTTGCTGAAGCCATAACTCTTGGCATCAGAACAGCTTGTAAGAAATGCTAGTTTCATGAAAAGTTCTCTCCTTTGAAGGACTTCTTTCCTATGCATGAATCATGCTCACCAAACTGAAAATTAAGGACATGCTCAATACTGAAAATAATAATCAAAAGAATGAAGGGGAGAAGAAAGAACATACGAAAATGAGAGTTCATTATTATCATTTTAAAGTACCAGTGTTTGTAAAACATAAGCATGTGAAAGGCTGAATCTCATTTGATCAACCCAATTAAACATTAAATAATTGCAGCCAATTATGCAAATATCACACAACAATATTAATTTGTTGATCTTTTTTGAACAGTCTCAAATTCTCCTAATGTTAGACTATCTTATGTCTTAAATGATCAATTAGCAGAACCATAACTAAGTGATGAAGAATAGATAATTGCCTAGTTATGATGTACCATACTCTTTCTATGTAAATCTGTTGCAATTAAACAAATAGGACACATGGAGAAAAGATGTGCAGATGTTCTTTTACAATCTGTTATTAGCTCAGGGAATACCACAGTTCCCTCCTAAATTTTACAGCTGAAAATAGGAAGAATGCAAACCCAAATACTCACTATTATTTACACATATTATTTCTTTCCTTTGGTTAACAGGATAAAAAAAGCAGTGGCAGAGTGCAGGGTAGGACAGCATGCAATATCAGAAGAATTTCCTGTATTATACTGACCCCTCAGTTCCCTTATTTAGGTTTTAACGTTTAAAATCTAAAACCTATTCACCTGGATCCCATTTGGAAACAAGCACAACTTCGAGTTGACACAGCCAAGGTAAAGCAATTAACCAAGATACTAAAGACAACAGTTAACATAAAGACACTACACATTTTCATTCTTCTCTTCTAGAAAAGCCTATGCATTTCTGTGGGTCAGTCCAGTTTAAACTCTTGTCATTTTGAAGTCTCCGTCAGCTCAAAATGTGCAGTAAAAGGAAAGGTGTCTCTGGTCAGTACAGGAAACAGTGCAAACCACAGCAAATGAAACCACCTGATTTCCTCACATTAAATTACTTGCATCCAGTTTAAGGAGTTTTACACAACTTTTAGGTTTACACCACAGTAAAGTAATTCTTCTAACTGGTTCTTATTTATTCTGACTAGTGAATAGATTACTGCTGGTTTACTGATGCCTTCATGGGGATTTTTGGTGTGTGATACCTGTCAACTCTGTCAACATCCTGAGATGTTAAGGTGTCATACAATTGCTTTGCCACACATCTGAAATCAGATATTTCCTTTTTTCCTTTTGCTGCTAAATCAAAGTTGAACATAAGGGGACAGGTTAGACAGTTCAGTACCAGGAAGTCACATGTGGTTGTTCATTACGTCATCTTTAGAGAGCTCCACGCCACACTCTAGTTAAAGGCACTCTTTAGTTGTGATACTTGTCTCATTGGATAAAAGTCTCTACCCCATGTTGCATCTTGACATATTCCCCATGTTAATTTTTCCACCCACCTAATTAAATAAAAAAGAAAGACTACCAGCAGCTTATCATACACATTAAGATACTGAACCAAGACCAGGACACGGTACAGATTCAAATGGTCAGAAAAGCAGACACGCAACACTATTGCTACTGTAAGCGAAACAACATTTTGTGCTTGCAATTGTATTCTAAAGAGAAAACTATCTAACAAGTTTTAACAAAGGTTACAGTGTCAGAGAGAACCTTCAACTGTTCTTCATTAAAAGACCAGATTGGACTGCACTGAAAGATAGCAAAAGTCATGATTTGAGGGAGCAAAAGAAAGCAATGGCTAGATTGGGGTTGTCTTTAAAATCTGACCAAAAATGAACAGAAAAGCCATAAGGCTACTTTTTAGCTGTTGCATAAGGCATGGATGGTCTGTTAGAAGTCACATTTGGACTTTTAAAACTGTTAAAATGTTTTAAAATGTTAACAAACGCCAGTAACTACAAAGGACTTACAATGCATGGGAAAGATACTGTTGGGTCTTAAAAAAAATTAAGTGCTAAATATTTCCCTTGGTACTGGTGCATCTCTACTGCAAACTATGGCAATGAACGTTTCACTTTTACTTCTTGTAGGACCCCATTAGTGTCAATAAAGTTCCACCAGTTTTACGCTGAAGTAGCACTTTGGAACGTTGATACAGAAAATGGCGATCCTTTTTGGCAAGAGATCTCTTAAAGCTGTTTGACAAAGTTGTGTGCAAAAAGAGAAAGCTAATAAATATTACAGTATAATTGTTACTGAACATTTGCAGAAGTTATTTCCCTAACTATGGGCTACATGCTCTATATTACTTCCAAATAATATTAAGACTGCATGTGAGAGAGTAGCAGTATATGAAGAAGCATGTGCTTAACCAGAACAAAGACAGGGTTTGAATGAAATCTCTTTCCTTCTTGTGCTAGGTATTTTCTGTTGACGGCATAGCCTGTTCTTTAATAGGAAGGCCCTGTTAAGGTACACGTGTGTCAATGGAGGCTGGATACATTTCACATCGAGTGGTGAAGGGAGCAAGAAAAACGTTTTTTGCTGATCTAAATTATGTGACCGGCTGTTGAAAGAAGTTCCTCAATCCGGAGCCTGGGTTGCTCCGAAGAGTGGTTCATCTTTCACAGCCACAGTTGTCTAATCTCATTTTCTAGACAGTCACTCAGAAGGCAACGCTGTGTCCGCAGCACCCAGCTCTGTGCTAGGCCAGACAAAGGGTGGTTTTCGGGACACCTGGTCCAGCCCTGTATATCACGTATGGAAGGACGTGTTCGACTATGAGAGAGGTGTGCAGCGCTCAAGCAGCCACAGCATATTCCCGTGGAGGGAAAGGCAATAGCCCAAAAGGGAGCCTACTGCAGGCTAGATTGGAGGATTTTGGCCTAAAGGACAGGGCTGTTGTTTGACAAAGTATGCATGAGGGGATCTAGAGGGCTGCACAAATCAGGGATCTCCCGTACAACCACAGCATGAAAGGAAAGAGCGTATGGCTAAACTTAAGTGTTTTCCGAACGCACAGAAGAAGGCAGAATAAAGTCAGTAGAACCCTGTGGCCAACTAACAGGCAATGTCTTTGTGTTTTGTGACAACGGGAATGGTAGTTAAAACAAACCAAACAAACTGAAGAACAGTTGAAGAGCATTTTACAAGTTTTTAGACTGTACATAAGACACAAGGAGGCACTAAGAAAATCATTAGGAAAGTTCTATTGCTAACATTTAGCACCTCTACCAAGAAGACAGGCTTCTACTAACAGGATTACAGTAGAGATCAAAATGATTGTGTTCACATCGGCCAGATTGTGGAAACAATCATCCTGGGGAGCAAATTGATACAGAAACTATGCTACGCACGGGCAGCTATAGAAGTTATCATTATTCACGTCTGTTCTGTCTGAAGGGTCTGAACTCTTCCATCTTCACGACACCAGCACTGCCCAATCACTGTCTTCTCTTCCATACTGAAACAAAGCAAAAACAGAGTTTAAGAATAAACTTTGAAAGTAACAGTGTACAATTATGAGAACTTCTTAGGTCTATCCTCAGAAAGATTAATCTCCACCACCCTGATAGTAGTTTAGATTTCTCTTATGCCTTTAATTCTGTCTTTGTTTTGAGCAAAGCCTAAATGCAGTTCGAAGCTTTGTCCATCTTCCAATAAGCAGACTAAGAAGCGATGATACTGATAGTCACTACAGTTGATACAGAATAGTCCTGCTTCGCTAGAACTTTCCATCAATTTAATACAGTTATTCCCTGAGGTCAGTTCACTAATTCATTCATAAGTATGCCCCTGTTCAAGCTCCAATAAACAAACACATTTGTTTTTATTTCTTTTTATTTTCAAGGTGGCTTTTTATTACAGCATTCTGATTGAATGTGAAATAAAACCCATCTCAAATACCACAGAGTACAAGTAGAGAGAATTGTAACCCAAGTAAAACAAGTCATCGTGCCACACACAAACCAACAGGATCACCAGGCAGAAATGAAGGCAACCTACCACATGGAGCTGTATCCCTTCCAGAGGGGGGGATACAGTCCCCAGGCAGCACTTTTGTTTGTTAAACTGGCTCCATGTTCTAAAGTTCTTTGTCACCAGCCCCATACACAATGCTTCAGAGAGCCCCAAAAAGGCACGTAGGGCTCAAGTATGTAAGTAAAGAAGTGGACAGACTAGCAGCAGATGTAAACTGGGAGCCCTTTCCCTCATAACACCACATTCAGGGAGCCTGAAAACACTTTGCTCCAAGGAATACAGACTGTTTTTAGAGGCTTCATGTAGTCTGAAAAGATCACTTGATGATAATTTCTCTAGAGAGAAGAAAAGGAAGTTCTTCCAATCCAGGTTCTGCATCAGCAGAAAAGGAGATGAAGGGACAAGAAAGCAGGGAAAAGACAACAGCTCCAAATCAGGCAGTGCCAGAAAAAACACACTTCTGGATCCAAAAAGGAATGATGTTTAGTTTGCTTGTCTTTTACTCTTTACTCCAGCAGCTAAAGCCTCTAAATGACCTCTATATGTATCACATCTACTTTTTCTTTTCGTTACTAATTCTGCTGCTCCTATTCTGCAGTCTGCGATGTGGACTAATCACTGGTATGGTGCTACACAGGACCTTGGGACCTTGGATGAATTACTTGTTCAAAGGGTTCCCACTTACATTCCCAGATGTCAATGCAGTTGCCTTGGGAATTCTAACCAAGGAAAAGCAGATGTATCATTAGTTTAACCACAAAGCACTGCATTACCCTAATGTGAGACAATTTTGTTGAGGATTGGGGCAAATGGAAAAAAAAAAGAAGAGATATCTTTGACCTTCATATGACTACTTCTCAGAGAAAAGGTGGCACCCCTACCGCCCCCAAATCAGAAAGCAGGCAAAGGCCAGAGGATTATTTTTAAGTGTTGCTGGGTTTTAGGTGGTAGTATCATCTAATGCTCTGATGTTGACTTCAGACCAGGGCTAGGCTGAATTGCCATTTGACTATGGTTTGAACCTGCTTACAGAATTAAAAGGGAAATTAAGATGTTATAACACAATCAGGATGTTTTCATTCTGGAAATAAAAGGAAATTTAGTTTCCCTTACTGATTTAGTCAAAGACTTTGTGACTTCAGGCTAGTCAATCCCCACCCTCTTCCCCAGTCCAGGTCCTGCTTTGTGAAAATTAACACATCCATTCTCCCTCCCTGGTTGTTTTCCACCAGCCTACCTATTTAGACTGTGCAACTTTAAGAAAGATAGGGGTTTTGACTAAATATCTCTTCACTGCTGTCTTGACTGCAGTGTTTAAATGTATTTTATATCATGTGCTATAAACAATGTATCTTACCTTCTATGCATCCCTTCCAGGTTGCATCCTGATCTACACTTAAATGGTGTTTATTCTCAAAGCATGGGATGCAAAACCACAAAAACATCTGAGTGGTATTTCAATGAATGTATTCCCAGAGAAAAGAATCACATCTCTAAATCTTCTAACTCAAGTGGTTACAGAAGACAGTTTACTATGACTAATTAATTCATAAGCACACCATTACTGTATACAATGTAAATGATTTAATTTAAAACCTTTATCAGCCTTCAGCAATTATGATTTCCACTCAGCGATAGGAAGGAAAATGTATATTGCAGTGCTACTACTGTCTCTCTCAATTGGCATGAGAAATGGAATCAGTTCTGCCCATGAGTTTCTAATTTGTCACTCTAGCTCTAGTTCCACTGAACAGCTGTCCAAATCCAAAGAAATCCTGTTGAACACAGAAGACTTGCAAAAGAACAATGAGTAGCGTGAAAACAGACTTGGAAACACAATAATGAAGATAAACTGAAAATGTTAAACAAGCATGTATTGTACGCAAGGGAATCAGTATAATGATATTGGATATGGAGCCTTGCACCTCTTGTTCACAGGTTCAACTGTAGAACAATGCTGGTACTGAGAATTTTTACTTTTTTACAAATGTCCGTTGTCCAACACGAAATGGATACGTTGCTCTAGTTCAGGCAACAGCACAACACAGAGACCAAAGCTGTGTTTGGCTGTAATTTCCATTGCATTTTATTCTTCAGAACTTGAACATTCTTTGGAATAACAGCCTCAGACTGTCCAAATGATATGACAATAGTCCAACAATACTGCAAAGAAATCTTATTTTTCTCCCTCCTGGCAGAATATATAAAAGATCTTTGTGAAAGATCCTGAAAACTCCCCTGACATTTTAAGAATATTACATATTACATTTTGTGTGTTACAGCATTGTTTTCTGTGTGGCAACCTGGGGTCCCTTTCGATATAAGCTCATCTCTCCACAGATAAGAAAGTACGAAAACACAATCAGCAACCACTGATTGACTCTTAAAGGGGAAGCAGCCATCATTCTCTCTAAAATCATATTTCTAATAATGAAGTGTTCTAACTCTATTGGCTTCTTTAAAGAAGGAAGAAAATCAGAGGTAAACATATACATAATAGTCCAGCACTTTCCAGTGATGGATTTACTCTTAGCATGTAACTACTGAACACGTGGTATGTACATAGTTGTAAGGTGAAACTGTCCATATGCATAGTTGTAAAGGGAAAAAGTCCGAGAAAGATAATGGTTAGACACAATCGTCATTTTCTCAGTTACCTCCTGAGCTGTGGTTGGGGGTGAAAAAGCACGGTGATTGGTGAGGGCATGGGAGGAAGCCTCATAGAGCAGGCTGGATTAATTTGTCTTAATAGTTCACTTGCTATCTATTGGCCAAGGGAGAAAGACACATATTCCAGTGTTGCCTTCTGAAACAGAATTCTGGATTTCACAAGCCGTTCTTCTAGACACTGCAACTAGAAGTGATCAGCGGAGACAGAAACTGATCACAAAGTGTTAAAGGCCCTAACATATATTGCAAAAGCATCACCCAGACATCAGAAGGCAACACAGGAGTTACACAACTGCTTTTAGACATTAAAGATAGATACCTGACATACTAAGAAGATGGCTATAACACAGAGCAGAGCACTATGGAAACACTGATCAGTATGTATCACAATGAAAAGTGTATCAATAAAATCTGCTTATAGTCTGTCCCTGAAATAAATCTGGACATACAACAACAAGAAAAATAAAGTGGTGGACACCAGCTGTTATTTGAGTGAGGTGTGTCAGGCTCTTGGGATGAGAAAGATGAAATAAAACTGTGGGACTTGGTGGGATTCTGGAGAAAGGCTACTGTGTATTCTCATACAGTAAGATGATTAAAATGTTACATGTAACTGAGGTGGGAACATGGATCACTAAGCCTCTTCTTCCCCATAAAAAGTAATAAAATCTAGACATAAAGGTGTCTGTGCTTCTTCCTAGCTATCAGTGCTGCTTTTTGAAGAGAAAGACCCAGATCTCAAGCCTTTGCAGCTGGCACAGCTGAAACAGCAGAAACATAATGGGGGAGAGTGTCTCTTTTTGCCCCATGAAAGTTGGCTCGGCCACCAACATAAAGGTACCAGAATATCAGGAATTCTTTCCTCCCTGAATTGCGGCCAGAAATGTCCAACACTATTGTAAAGAACAAGAGATGCTAATCCCACGTCATCCTCCTAGTGAAGAACAGTCAAGTGCATTATTTGAGCTACAAGTCTTGGGGAAGGGGGGGGAGAAAAAAAACCTATGTAGTTATACTTCACAGCAGCTGTGAAAGGTGAAAATGTGCAGAGAAACAAGGATACAGAAGAAACACTGAAATGATACGAGATGGCCTGACTTCCCCTTGTCTAACAATGCTTCACCATACTTGAGTTAGGCAATGAAAAAAACCCTGCAATGAATAGCAATGGATTTAAACTTGGACTGCACTATAGCTCAAAACACTGAATAAATAATATTACATCAATGAACCTGCTTATCATGGGATTTTAGGTGGGTCAGCATATGACAGCAAACTGCAATTCACGGGTAGTTTTTGTTTGGGGCCTCATCAGAAGAACCCTGTGCCAGATTATTCCTACACACTAGTAAAGGGCCTGTAAAATAGAAAGAAAAACAATTTTAGGACTCTTTCTTAAAAGTTATGATAATTTTATGGGATTTAAAGAGTTGCTATGTAGTGGACTACATCTCTCAAACTTTCAATAAGATTCTTAGTTCAGGGCTTACTGGCAGGAAGATAAAAATTTTAGTAGCAAATCTAAGAATCTCTTGGCCAAAAGCTATGCATGTAGAACAGTAACTACCAGACTTGTTTTGAAGAAATCATGAAAATACTGCCAAGCAGCTGCTATCAGATCTTAAATAAAGTGGCTTGTAACTTGCCAAAACCTACTTCTATCCCCAAATCCCCCACACCATAAACTACACTAAATAAGGGAAAAAAACCAGGCAACCTAAGTAAGAAAGGCCATCATGTTCTGATCACATTGACTTTAACTGAAATGGTATTGATTCCTATGCCCAGATAAGGAAGTCAAACACAGATTCCACATACACCTTGATATTTAGCAGACCAGAGAGGAAGGTACTGTTTTAAGAACATGAACTGACCATGTGATGGGAAAGACGCGAAGAAACAGAAACGGCGACCAGCTGGCTGCTCCCAGTGAGTGCTAACTGCTTCACCCATCTCTTTATTGATTAGCTTACATTCATTTGTGATCATGGTTATTAAGATGCTTTATCTATTTTTTCCCTTATAAAGGACCATATAACAACAGTACTGGATTTCACTGGTAACAGTAATATCTTACAAGTCTTAGCCAGCTTCCAAATAGGGAAAAAAATATGTCAATCTCCATCCTTATCATACTTTCTCAAGGGGAAAAAAAAAAAAAAATCGATAGAATAAGCACACCAAACAAAAGAATCTATATTATTATATAATGGTGCCTGTAATACCACTATTAAAAGACTGTTTTCCGATGCTTTCGAATTTTCATCTTTTATTATTTTATCTGGTTCAAGGAGAGGAAGCACCTTACCTGGATATCACTCAGCTTATTCAGAAAACGGGTTGTTAACTGAGGTCCATTCTCCATAGATGGAATGTGCAGATGCTGACATTGAATGAAGAAGGAGGGAGGGCAGAAGAGAGAGAGAATAATATGTAATAATAGCTTTATATACATATAAACAACTCAGGGTCACCAAGAATTTTAATAAATATTTATCAAGCTTTCTAGTCCTCCTTACAAATATCGATGTGATGTTTTTTATAGGAGGGCATGCTGAGCCAGTGAAAAGTTAGATTAGTTGAATTGTTACGCTGGTTTTAAACAAAGGCTAATCTAAGCCTCCCAAAAGATCTGTCCAAAATGGACAGCATATTGTACAGCCAAGAGTAGAAACAACGTATACAGCATTTCATTTTGAAGTTTATTGTATAGAAACACAACCATTACATTTACAGTACTTATCATCACTCAGCATCTTGATGTGTCTTATGCTATCTTAGCATCTGATAATACCAATACCTTTATTCCATCTTATTAATTCAAGAATTACAGACTTTTACTGTACTTGTCATATTTAAGGGAACAAAGCACATCCACACAGGCAGCTGCAATAACCCAACCTTCTGAACTAACTTTTTGCTGGCTAAATAACATCAAGTCAGCTTAATAGGCTGAATGTCTGTGGAATTCCACTCGTGCAGGAGAAACCTCCCATGTGGTGTATTGTCCGTGGAAGCAGCTGTGCACCCTACGGGAACAGCTCTTCCATCAGAGCTGGGTTCCCTGCAATGAGGGGTGAAGAAGAGATGAACTTCAGAAGGACAGAATGCAGTGACTCAGAAATCTGATTCCTTGAAAAGTCTTTCCCTTCCTTGCCTTTCCCGGGTGCATTAATTCTGGAAAAAATGTTCAGTAAAGGAAACATGGGAAAATGTATTTTTCTATATTTTCAAACAGGCCAGGAACTTTTATTTTCTCCTTTCCCCAGGAACTGAGATTTTATGATTTTAACTATTAAAAAAACCCAGAAAATGAGAGGGAAAGTTCTCTTCTGGCAACATACTAGTAACTCACTTGAGAAACAACATACTGACACTGTTCATCTTTCCAGAAGCCTCTGGCAGCACTCCTTTTCTACCTCACTTGTTTTTTGCGTCAGCTGTAATTAATTATGATAAAATTTTAAAGAAACAAGAAAGGGGGAAAGAGAGACATTTCCTTACCTTGCCCTTATATAAAATTTTAGAGATAGGACATACAATACAAGCTGTTCCAGCACCAAACATCTCCTTTACTCTGTTCTCTTCCAAGGCAGCTGTCAGGTCACTCATGGTGATGTATCGCTCAGAGACTTTAAACTCTCCCTGCACAAGAAGAATCAACCGTAAAAATTGTAAGAAGTTTAAAAATTGCTTGCATTTTTGTTCTTCATGTTGAAACATCTCTAATAGCCTAATGGCGACGAGTGAAGTTTTGGCTGTGACCCTGTGATCTTTTCAAACCTCCCAGTACCACACAAGTTGACAGTCTAATCAAAAGAATGACCTTCAAGGAAACCAGTGGTTTGTCAGATGCGATGCTGATGATTAAGTGGCACTTCCTTCTGATTTGGTACAGAATATCAATACTGCATTAGGAAATAACACAGCAGAACTTCTCATGGGTTGCGTGACACAGGATCTGACTGCTCGTGGTCTCCAGCATGCTAGAGTTTGTACAAAAATTACTCAATTATGTGAAGAGAGCTTTGCATCCCACTCTTGGGCAATTCCTAAGCAAAATACATTCTCTTAATTCCACCTGCAATGGCAACTAGATGTGATACATTTCTTTAATTCCTGGTGAAATTTCACACTGTAGCCTGCACACAGCTGTCCCATACAAAAATTAACTGTACTACAGGTATGAGTAAAGCAATTCACATTGGACTGTCTTCACATAGGAAGTGTTTTACCCTTTACAAGTGTTGAAGAATGCACAGCAACTGATTGAGGGGAATAAATAAACACCAAACTTTGAAATTTTAATTTCACAGCTTTATGTGGACTTTATTGTCCTATCAGACCAAACTACAGCTTAGCCCTTTTTTTTACATGCAAGCTCTTTAACATGAAACAGAGATGCTTACAATAGCAGAAAACATGATTAGATCAGACAGAACAGTATTTGGAAAGAGGGGCAGGGACACCGAGTAAGCAGAGTTTCAGATAGGTTAGGGAACGGAAGTCAGGAAGAAGAGAGCAACCTTTGTGAGAGTAGAAGACACCTAACTATTCAAGAGGACTGAGGTGAGAGTCTGGTATCTCACAAACAAGCCCTTTCAGCTGGGAATATCTGTCTGTCTGCCTGTAAAGGAGATGGGACTGAGAGGTGCGCGGGCATATCTACACTAGGGGAGTACCAATATGGATAAAGACGCATAGGAGTTCAGTGCAGGTCAACAAGTGGCACACATGCGCCACAAAGTATGTGCCTAGCTCTCTTCACTGCACGTTAGATTTAAGTGATATAACTGTGAACTGCATTTGGGGAAGTCTTTCGGCTACAGATGGTTGGAAGCAGAGTTAATACCAAGGGGAAGTATCACACATGCCTGTGTTATTCCTGCTACTCCTCCCTAAACATAAACCTGGCCAAAACCAAGAGGCAGGATACGGGGCTTGATGAGCCTGTGGCTGTATAGTATTCTTATCCAAGCTGCAATAAAACCTTTGAATATAGTCCAGACAGAGTGAACGGTTTGCTGCATTTCAAGATACGAGTTAGTCCCCAGTGTCCAAATAAGTATTTGGACGCCAACACTACAGAACTGGAAACTGGAAGCAGACAGATGACTTCAAGACTGTGGCTGGATTTTAGGCTGCATGCTAGTTATTAGAAATAAGGGTGGAATTATGAGAACTAAGTGGAGAAATAGTGTCTGATGACTGAAGTATAGCTGTGGTCATGCACGGTAATTGTTCATTTCCTTGCTTTAAGTTGCTGGTACCAGTGGATTTAATGAAAATTTTCATGTTGAATACTACATGGACCTATTTCAACAAGCTTGGTATTGTTCTGTGTGGCAGGTGTGGGTATTCTGATGATGTTGCTGGGAATCTATGAATTAGCATGCCCTTAGTTCCCATTTAGGTTAATAGATTTGACCAGATCAGTTGAACTTCAAGATGCTGAGCAGCAGGAATGCTTACTTTCATCGATGTCATAAGAGGAGAGTTGAATCCATTACTGCCAAGGTCAAAAGACTCACCCAGTTGCGTGCCAGATCCAAAATGCTTTGTCTTGTCACTCCTGGAAGAATGATGCCATCTAAAGGTGGGGTTGCCAGTTCATTTTCTGTCAAACACAAAAGAAATAGAAACACTGATTGAAAAAAGAAGAAAGAAACAAAAATAATATTTACTGATATTACACCAAACATGAAAATTAAAAAGAAGACAAATCGTATTAGAAACCTTCTCTACCCAGTAAGATGCAACAGTTATCAGAGTTCTGCAAGAACAGAAGTTACACAAATTCAATTCCAGTAAGTTGTTGTTGAGTGTTTGAAACCTTTTGAGTACACTTCAATGGGTGAAGAAGAAACACATTTAATGAATTAGTAAACACATGGCTAAAGCCTAGTAGTCGGTTTTGTTCATCAGCGTATTATGGATTTGCATTATAACTACTAAGAACCATTGAATGGCTCAGTCTTCAAATTTAGAACAGAGAGGCACAAGCGAAAGCCATGCCTAATAATCCCAGGGCAGATCATAACATTTCCTGAGCTGCTTTACTTAGTTTAGGAATATGGGGTACACCGTATCAACTTCCTAGCATTAATATGAAACATCTACCAGAAATTTTGAACAAGCAAAGCATTGGAAATCTTGCCAAATGCATCTTGAGAGGACACTTCCTTAATGATCTTTTGTCTTATTTTCTCTTTACATAAAAAGTGTAGTCCTAATAAAATTCTAAAAGTACTAACAATTCAAATTGTTCAATTAGTTTGGTTTTTTAGCTTGTTTTTCTTGTTTGCTTTTGAAAAAGAACATTAGATAAACCTTCATCTAACATTATCTAACATAATGAATGAAATGGTAGATAAACAGTAATCCCTACTTGGTAAATATTTAAATAACAATATAGAAGTTTGCATGTAGTCTTTGTTCTTCCATCTGACACTTTCAGCAAATCAGAGTTAATATTTTTCATTTTAAACCATCACTTTCATTTTAAACCGTCACATAGCATACTCAGTGATTTCTATTATCAGAGAATACTGAGCATTTACTCTTTCAGCCAGCCAGTCTTTTTTAAGACAGTCTCAGATTTGCACTGAGAAGTGAAGACATCCACAGTCTTTCAGTAACATGCTTCGTATTTTTTTTCTAACTATTTTCTTTTCCCAGTGAGAATCCATTAGCTTTCTTGATCTCATAAGGATGCTATCCTGCTCATTAAATCCACAAACAGTTAAGGTTTTTAATTCATTTTACCTAATTCACTTAAAAGAACTAGATATCTATCTTCATGTTTTTATTATGCCCCTACCTACAAAAGATCACTGAATGCAGGCCTGTTGGAAGCAGTCTCAAAAGAAAAGTTGTCCTAAAAATGTTTCTATAGGTCCTGTGAAAACTTGCAGCTGGATAGAAGACAGAAACACGGTATTCACCCTTGGACTGAGAGAGCAGGTTGAGCTCAGCTGCTTAATACTGTGTTGTCAACAGTCACCCAGATAATTGTGTGCACAAACCCTGCCTGCCAGCCAGCACGTACACAGCTCCAGGCTGACTACAGCATGGCTCTCTCCCGCTCTGCAGGAAGGGGCTTGGGGAGCTGCTGGGGTGGGATAGGGGAAATGGAGGATAAATAAATGGAATTATTCATTGAATCTGCTACTCACTGTCCATTCTCTTGGGAAATGCCTGTTACTTTTTAATGCAGCCACCCCCGGAATTATTCATTTGGACTAGAAGTTTTTCCTACCTATGCTTCCATGTTCCTTTTATGGGGATCCATACACACATACGTAATAAATATAAACTGCCATGCCAAAAGCTGCCCTAGAACAGGCTATATATTCTGCTCTGGTTTGATTAACCAATAGTGCCATTCCCTAACCTATCCGACTCCTAACTACAGCAGTGGTCTCTTCTTTCTTGTACAGTTAGGAACAATAGCATTCCTTTTTTGGAGTCTGTCTAGCATCACTCCTAATTGTGATGCCTGTCTGGTCCTAATTCTGGCAGAACTGTCAAAAGAAGAGGACTTAAAAAACCTTCCATGAGCTGCAGGGCTCACCTCCTTCTGAACACTGAAAACCTGATGTTCTGCATTTGTGACTCGGTCCTATAGAAGTGCTCCGCTTTCTCTAACAGAAAACTTCAAATAATGTGGACCTTAACCAAAGATTGTGACTACACACCAGATAATGTTCTCTGTTTGGTGATGTTGCCACAGATCTTGGCCAGGACCTCTTTAAGCTCAGCAACATATATTAATTGATTTGAGCTAGCTTGAAAAGGTGCCAGGTCAAACCAGCCGCCAAACAGCACTGAGCAGACAGGACATGGGAGTCTCAAAATGTTTCAAACAGCCTGCTCTGCAGAATTTTGTCAAGTATACATATGATGCCTACCAGCCTGGGGCCACCCAAGGAACATCTGCTCCCCTGGTATCCGGCAGAGATGATAATGCTACACAACACAGCATGCCAAAAAGCTCATCCTCTCTGTGAATTGATGCCAAACCAGGCTCCCTGTGACATGAGTATGTCCATCTCCAAAAAGACTGACTACTGTGAGCTCACAGGCTCCATTTGCCTTCAGAAATATTTTGATGGGCTAGAAGCCTTAAAATGTATAGTAGCAGAAAAAGGGGGGGGGAGGAAGGGGTGAAGGCATTTGAAGAAAAATATTAGGGTTTCTCTTCTCTTAACTACAGTTATCGTTAAACTAGTAGCACTATCAGTCCAGTGCCCCATTACACTGGATATGGTATAGGCATGCTGTAACAATGGAACTCCACGAGAGTGTTTAAAGGGATTTTTAAAATGAGGTCTTGCATATTACACAGCTTCAATTTTTACACACCTGTATTTATGAACTTATAGCAGATAAGATTGCAAACATGGGATACCTTCAGTACTAGTCACACAATAACAATGCTGAGAAATTCACCAAAATATATTTTTTTACTAAAATTATAACAGATACCAAGGGAACTTCAGGGTCAAGGAGAACCCAGGAAATCCTGATTTCACTGTTATTAACAGCTGACTTCCTCTCCCAGCTTGTTCTGGACCTTTGTAGTTCTTTCTCCTTATTTGCCTCAGGCTTTTCTTCTGCTCTCCCCTCATGCAATCACTGTCTTCGCATCTCTGTCAATTTACTTTCCTCGATTACTTTTTGCTCCTTTTCTTTGTCTGCTGTCTCATTCATCTTCTGCTCTCCCCTCCATGCTATTGCTGCAGCTTTCTATTAAAGCAGAAGGTACATTCCTTATTTTGTTAGTAGTCTACTTGCACAAGATACTTCTGCAGCACAAATAATCCTCCACCTACAGAAGACTACGCAAACTTGCCTGATATTTTACCTGGCTGTTCCAGAGAATCTTTTAGCATATTTGTTTTTTAATTTATGTAATCTATGTTGAAGTAGGCATTATTAATCCCCATTTTAATATCAGACTAAAATATTAAGTGATGACTGAATGCTATTCACAATGCCTTAACATTAAAGCTAGAAGTAGAGCCCAGATGGTTCCAAATCATTCTGAAGAAACTGAATTTTTGGAAAGTGCAGACAGATTTCATAGTTAGCAGCCTTCAGGTTGGACATATGTTTCAATTTTAAGGTTCTCCATTAAGTCAAGCCTGTATGCTAGGCAGAAGAACATTATTAAAGAAAACGAGTTTCAAGGTTAACAGCTTCTTGGGATCGTTACATGCTCTGAAGGTGCAGGTGGAAGTGACTGCTGGGGGACGAAAATTTTCCCTTTGTGAACAAAAACTATAAACAGTATTTGATGAATGAAATATCACGGCAAGGATGTGGATTTGGTCATATTATAAGCCTCAGCCAGAGCAGCAGTGGGCATACAAGAGCAGCATAGAGCACATAGAGCATGGCATGTTACTTTATCAGAAATTAAGTAGTTTCCTCCCCTACTCCCTCCTTAATGTTACAAACAACATTTTTCCAGGCTCCTCCTGCCATCCAAGACAGCATGTCATGGTTAATCATAATGCTGTAACTGAAAATACATAGTAAAGGCTTGCAAGAAAAGCCTACTCTTGTTGGAAGCAGAGATGTCCTTTAGTCCAGGCTTTACTGGGCTGAGTCTTTGATTTGTTATAAACCAGGGAGAGCAGTTCAAACTACTCCATGGTGACCTCTGAACACACAAAGAAAGGCATTTTCCTTTTGATGATGATCTGCAATTTCTGCCTCATTATTTTTGTTAGATCCCTCTCTCAGCTGCAAAATTTGCATAACAAAACAAAACCACAGACTAAGTAAGTATCCTTTGTGAAGTGACAGAATATCATGTCAAACACTTTTAAAGTCGTAATGTAAAGCCATAGGCAGGTATGTGATGACACTCATTGGCAGCATGAGGGATTCCCAACCAAAGATATCATAAATTAAGCATTAATCAACACACCAAGAGACAGCAAAGTGCTCCAATGGTGCTAATGACCGTGTCGTGTGAAATGGCAGGTTTGCCAGTATACAGTTAGCTTGGGTGGTGTGAATTACAAGTTGTTTGCTACGGCCACCTCACAATAGTACTATTCAGTAGTGCACTGGTAACAGGGTGATTGGCAGATCTTTGGAACAGCATGGTGCTGCAGCTGGATAATTCCGGCATATTCCTGGTTTAAGTACAATGAGAACATTGAATTCTAATTATGTCCCCCCCTTCAGTGTCCTTAGCCTGGGCAGAATGAGCCAAAATCTATTTTCATCTCTCTCCAGTGGAGTTACACAAGGCATGAATTTGGCCATCTAGCTACACTGACAAATCTACTGCTGCTATAACAACAACAAGATTTCTCATATTTATAGTTTCATTCACAAGACTTCACAGACTCATTCAACACTGAGGGAGTATCATCCCTCTTGTCACAAAAGTGGTAGAGATTTTGCAGAAGAACAATTAATAAAACTGGAGATGGGAGTCATGTAGCTGGGTTCCCCTTACCATAGATTATCCGAAGTACACTGCTGTCCCCAGAGAATGTTGCCTCTGTACTGCAGCTGAGCACTGTCAGAAAAATGTCCATTTTCAAGGGTACCCATGGCACTGCAACAACATCAGAGTCTGAACCCTGCATCTGCTGCCATGCAAAAATTCAGTAACACTTAATTTTCATGGGGGTCCTGCACTCATGGAAGTCAGGAGATGTCCTTTTATTCACTTGCCTATACATCGGCTCAGTTCTTTAAGGACTCAGCCATGTAGTCTTCCAAACCAGTTCTCACCTCCCAAGCACTGAATACTTGCATGCCCAAAGGATGTTTTTGAGATGCCTAAATAGTTGGCTGCTCATTAATTAGACAGTTTTCTAATCAGCAGGTACATTGCTCAGAGATGACTGTGGGTACAAAGAGGTAAAAATGGCTTCAAGGATGATGGTATATCTTGAAAGCATCATTTCAGCATTAGTGATGTGGAACGCTGACTGACATGTTCCTCTCTGCCCCCACTGGACAGAACTTCAAATTCTTCAAAGAGCGAGCTGAGTTTATGCATGGGATACTGAAGTACTTTTAGCTATGCTTCAGGAACACTTGACTTGCCAGAAAGTGATGATGGGAACCACTCATCCCCAAAGCCACAGAGTTTGAGGAGTTACACAGCCAAAAGGTGTCTTTAGTATATCTGCATTGTTTCTGACCCAACCCCGCCTTCAAGACCAAGCATGCTGCTAGAGTTGACACCAAGCCTGCAATGTGACCTTGTGTATGGCTATACTCTACCCTTCTGAGCATGCGGACTGGCCCAATAGTTTAGTATATTATCAGTAGACAGTACTCGCAGCTGCTCCAAAATATTCTCTTTCACAATGGTATAACTAAAAGTCGCCTATCAGTTTCCAGAATAGAATAGGCTTTTTTTTTTTTCTTAAATCATCTTCATTGAAACACTTATGATCTGCACTCACTCTAATAATAATTTTGTGGATTACAGTCCCAATTATCTACTCTGTTAAAGTTTTCATGTTTTGTGTTATTATACCTCCATCTTCATTTATCCAATAGAGAAACAGATTCATTGTTCCAACTTCAGTTATTTGGTGATCTTCTCCATAGAGCCACAAAACCTGCTGGCAGCCTAACTCCAGGGCTTCTTGCTGGGCATAAATAGAAGAACCATAATTCCTTCCAGAGGAAAAAAAAAAAAAAAAAAGAATAAGCAAACAGTTATGAGTGTCTGGTTGCTTATTTTCTAATTTCTATGCAAGGTTGTGTGCACACCTACCTTATGAGTAAGTGCTCTGCACAGTCACTGCCTGTCCCTGGAATATTTTCATTGGAAGTACTCTACTAGTATTTTACTAGATCATTTGTAACTACAACCTCAAAACTTTAAAGGGCTGAACAGCATCAGCAGCTCAAACATATCCATCCAAATTGTCTTAAAAATACCTCGTTACATTTTACGGACATTCTAATCATTGCATTTAGACACCTTAGGAAAGCATTTATATTTATGTAGCAGTTGGCATTCTCGAGAAAGAGCAACAATTCCCATCCAGTTCACGGTTTTAAAAAAAGCAAAACAAAACCATCTACCTCATATATGTCAGATGAACAGATGGGTCGTATATGTCAGATAAACCTTTTGGAACACAAAAATCAGCAGAGGCGAGTTATTTCTTCTCTAGTAAAAGACATTCACAGAATTAGTAGCTTCAGGAGCTGCAGATGGGCCTTGATGAATTCCATATCCTTGAGAAGCGACTGTTTTCCTAAAATGCTGCCTACAGAGTGAACCTGACTGAATAATATGCGTTTACTCTGTAGCTGCTCTGAGGGGAAAAAAAGACCCTTTCTCTTCTCATGTTCAGCAATCATCAAGACCCAAAGTCAACAGCTCTGCAGTGCTGACCACACTGAACTTAAGTTCTCACTTCCGGGCACAAATCAAGTCCGTAGTGACTCCAGACTATTCCTTTTTTCATAGCTGATGTATGAAGCACACATAGGAAATCATAAACATATTTTAAAACCAAGGAAAAACTCACAAACAAAGAGTAAAGGTGTCAGAACATCAGACTGAATGAAGGAAAGCTGTTTTCATGCCTTTTGATTATTCTACTAGCTACTGAGCAGCATTTGACAACTACTAACCTCTTTGCCTGGAAAAGAAACTCCTAGGTAGAGAGAATAAACTTTGTCTAAATCAAAGACCAAGGACATACAATGGAGTCACTTATGTAGCCACATCCAAGTTGCTTGCTCCCATCAAGTCCTAAAGCAGCTTCACTCTACAAGTCAAGCACTTGGACATTAACAATTATGTTTCTACCTAACTGGTGCTTTTGCCTAGTTCAGCAGAAAACTGCCAGACTATGGTCAAGTCGATGCAGATAATTGTCTCATGCTTTCCCTTACACACCCATTCTCCCCTAACTAACTGCAGATGGCTTGTCAGGACAGTTTGCCAAGGAAGGTCAGCAGTCAATGCTGCTCACTGCCCAGTTGGCAGCAAGCCGCTGTACTGAATGCTGCATCACAGAATTGATATATTTAGTGTCAACTTCTGCAAGGGAAACAGCCAAAGTATTACATGGACACCTTCCAGGTCCAGTTCCTCGGCTTGAGATGCTGCAAAATTGCCTCTGCAAATAGTCCACTTGGCTGTCATAGCCAAACAAAAGTATGCAACTAAATTGTATAAATAATATTTGCAAAGTACAATTTTGAAATCTTTGCTGTAGTATATTGTTTGCTACATTTAATGCCTCTACTTCTACTGGATTAAATATCTCACTAAAAATGAAATCTTTGTGAGCTATGAAGAAGATACAGAATTATGTTTTCTTACCCTCCCAGTTTGCAGTCTCCTGTTCCTCCTTTCCAGGCTCTTACATATTTTGGATCTGCCCATAAGGATATTGGATTAAAGCTTCCACTTGCAAAGTAAGGGCCCACAGGGCTCATTATGACATAGAGTAGGGCTTTAGTCGGCTTCTTCACTCCAAGGGAAGGCTGAAAATAAGGAATGTAAACAAATCAAAAGTTACTGAGAGAAAATATTTCTATAATATTATACTATTAATATATATAAATATATAAACATTATGCTATTCTAATAAATGTATTGGTATTATATATGTTATACTATTAATTTATAAAAATTATATAATATTTATACTAAGAGAAAATATTTCTATAACTTCTCCTTCATCCAAGCAATGTAACAATCCTAATTTTATATACTGTCACCATTCGCTTACAGCTGTTTCATTTATCTATATATTATTCTAAACTTCTCAAATAGCTTCAAGCTTTTGAGAATTCAGAAATTAGCTTAAAAAGATACTATTATATGAATTAATCACCGTAGAAACCTGCAAAGCCTTCTGGGGGAAGAAGTGGCAAGGACCGCAGGCTAGCAATAGCAACAACGGAGGGACCACTGCCAGCTGCATTAGTGATGAGAATTAGCCAATGCCACAGAACTGGCATTTGGTAGAGTTGAGTGGTGGCCCTGAGAATGGCTGTGTGACAAACTAAAATGATTTTTCTGCTGGAAGTGGTTCACACAACAGCACAGGAAATAACCTGGAACTTATCGCTTTTTTTCCCCCCTCCTCTCTGAGATATGGCTTCTCCCACTTCAAGTCATCACCATCAATACTTCAAGGTGGAGCTGAAAAGCCTGGCACTGGTCAAAGTCTGAATCCTGTGGTAGGAGACTCAGCGTAACTATATGTTTCTTTGCAAAGCCCAGGACTGACCACAGAATCACAGAATGACTGAAGTTGGAATGCGTCTCTGAAGATCTCCATGTCCAGCCCCTGTGCTCAAGCAGGCCTACATACAGCTGGTTGGCCGTCATTCTTGGGAACTTCTATGGAACTGAATGGAATTCTCTCCACTCAGAGAAACCAGTCTCATAAAAAGAACAAGCTCATCCTTGGTTTCTAAGATGAGGTCTCCATTGAAAAAAAGTTATTGAACTTAAATCTTTAGGACCAAGGGTCTGAGCAAAACACTGTGGACAAAGCACGTGAAGCTAAACTGGCAGGTGGGAGGGAAAATAATAGCCTAATAATGGAACTACTGAAAAATTCAAATTAACCTTCCTCAGGTGCTGAGAGGGTCCTTTTGATTTCGGTTTACCTTACTCCTTCAGCAAAACACTAACAAGATTAACTAACTGAGATCTTGATATTTTTCCCAGTTCTTACATGATTATTCAAAAGATCGTGCTGACTGGGTTTCCTAATTGTGCTGATTCATAAAAGATTATCAGGACATGCAACCTGGAAACAACATATGACATTGCGTAAAGCCCAGATAGGAAGCCCAACAGCAAAACAATTTCCAAAACCAAAAACAAGGTTTGGGGGGAAATCAATTTTTATATTAATACTGTACAGTCACTGAATGGAGCTCATTCCATCTGAAAATCTGCCACTAGTTTGTAAGTATTAAATTAATGGCATGTGAAAGGTGTCATGCTCATGTATGGTAACTACTTACAGATGTAGATATTGCAGCAGGGTAACCTGCCTAGTTTGGAGCTATATGTTCTTTAGCTTCTTTGCCCTATGCTCTATCATTAGAGGTTTCTCTCTTGCCACTGCTAAAAAAACCCCTAACCTTAAAGTTTTAATTAAAATAACCTCCCTGCTTCTAATTCCCTTTATAAATACTATAGGCTTGACTCACATCCACATGAAAGTCACAGAGTACACATGAATACCTTGTTGCTAAGGCGCTTCTTGTTAGGTCAGGTTTATCTGGGTTCAAGAATAAATTAACACAAGAACTTGTTCTTGGTTCTGTTAAAAGTCTCTCTCAGAAGAGCCATCTTAATTTACTAGATAGAATCTTCCAAAATCTCCTCAGGAAGGTCAGAATAGAGGTATGAGATGAAATAACAAAATCTACATGGCAAATTTCTGTTCCTTCACATTTTCTCTGGATTATTTGTATTTTAAAGGCATAAATTTCCATTTCAAAAAAACTTATGGTTTTAGTACAAAACCAAAGTTAATTTAAATTCTGCCGTTACCACTAAGAACAGTTAATCAATTTACAGTAAGTTTACTTTCTGTGATCTGACTCAATGTGTCCACTAGGTGGTGGTGTGGTCAACATAAATTTGCGAAGTCGCTCTACAGGTGACTGACTCAGAAATAAACACACAAAAACAAGTTGCCCCTGAACCGCTGTCTAGTGACTGCTGCATATTTCCCTTTATGGATGGAGGCTTTTGCCTCGTACTTAAATGCACAAAAGTTAAGAGGGGGGGAAAAAAAAAAGTTTCACACCTCAGTTCCAATTAAGGTAGGACGGATATACAGGCTGGCAGCGGTTGAGTATGGGACCCACTCCTTTTCCACTTCCACAAGCTTCCGGATGCACTCCAACAGCTCATTCTGGTCAAAACACTGGGAAGGAAAAGCAAAGGGAGAAAAGCAAACGGAGAACAATAACCTGAACACTCTGTGGTCTTTATAGATCCATATGCTAAGAGGAACACTTCATCAGGATATCTAACAGTGACAGGACATAAAGGACATCATCTTCCTTGAGTTCATTTCTTACAGAATTTAAGATCCCAGGGTCTTTGCCACTCTGCCTTTTCATACAGTATCCTGAATACCCTCCTGCTGCTGCAAAGTATCCTCCTGAGACAGTAAAAAGGAGACATTGACCCTTCTTGCCTCCAAGGCACATGGGAAGAGCTCCCTGTGCAGCCCGCGCCTTCAGGCTACGGCAGCGGCTCTTCTGCAGAAGGGTGCAGAATACAACAGGTGCAGGTTATAACTCCAAGGGTCCTACCAAGTCTCCCAGTTTTACAAAGTGGCAAAGTTCTTACAGTAATAAAGCTAATAAAAGTGGGAGGAAATTCCCAGGCCAATATACCACTGTTAAAAGCAGCATTAAATTGCTAGTGTGACCAAAAAAAAAGGCACTTGGAGGCTGAAGGGCTTAACTGAAGTGGAATGAAGAAAAGGAAGAACATTAGCACCAGGACAATTTCATCGGCTGTCTGCGTGCAAATACCTGCAGAAGAGTGCTCATCCCTCAGAAGCAGACTGTGTACATCTGAGGCAGTAGGTAGACAGCAAAGAAAGCAAAACAATGTTGTGATTTAAAAGAAAAATGTACTTCAAACAGTTCACCGAATAAGATCTCTTAACAAAGTTTTGACTGAACTGCTCAAGAGTTAGAACGTTTGATAAGTGTTACACTACTGTACATTCAGAGAACCTACTTCATTCAGAGTTAATAATAAATATAAATGTTACACTACTGTACATTCAGAGAACTGTAGGTTCAGAGATTTTCACTCTGAAAATGAAAATATGCTCTGACTGTGGAGAATAAAATGCCTTGGCTACATACTGGCAGAGTTGTTCGTCTTGCTGATCGTGCCATCCTGTCCATGTTGAGAGTTGGCCGGAACAGGCGGATTTTGCCATCCACTCCTCGGTAAGCCTTCATTCCTTCAAACAACTACCAAGCCAAAAAGAAGGGAAAAGAAATCAAATAATAATTGAGACATGTTATCCCATGATGATCTGTGCAAAAGCAGAACACTGCTTTTTATTTTTTGGAAATAAAAGAAATTCACTTTCCTGCTCACAGTAATCAAAGCATAAATGCTAACTAGTTAATTCTTGCAACACAATCCTGTGAGGTAGTATTATGAAGTTTATACTACAAAGACAACCTGTCTATGCTTCAGATATATCTTTCTCTGTCAGGGGACTTAATGATCATAATTTTTTTCATAATTTGGTTACAACAATTAAAATTTGTGGCATGTGTTTGACTTAACTATTCCCTCACATCCTGACTGATACCCAAGGCTGAGCCAAAACAGTATTTTCCCTTACTACAGAATTTAATTACATATATTTAATAATTTTTAGGGCTCTGTCCAAAATGCATTTTGGTAGAAAGCATAAAATAAGGTAATTAGGGGAACATTGTTGCAGTTCTTGCTGTAGTTATAGCAAAACCTTGGTCACTTATGTCCTCCATATACCCCTACGCTGTGGAAGGGGGTTTAGCTAGCATGAGAGACAGATGCATCAGCCTTATACTAGAGGAATAATGCATGAAAATGTTATATCTATACTTTACAATAAACTTAAATTAGGCAGAATTGTCCCATCAAAATGCAGAAACCAGATGACTGGTGCTGACAATGAATTTACCAGAAACCCTTATCCAACCAGTGCCCTCCCAGCAGAATGCTCTACAGCATCTACTAACCACAGCAAAAAATATATGCTCACAAAATATCCATAGCTATTTTCAGTTACAGATGGATAATTCCCAGTTTTAGGCAGAAAACACGTGTATCATATAAGCTATACATATATACAGGTATTATTTAGATTAAGTATTAAAGGATCACTTATAGACAACAGCTCAGATTTTTAGAATTTATTTTCTAAAGCATTTCTTTGTGCATTAAATTTCAGTGTAAGTTCTATGAATTTAACTGTAGTCTACTGAAACTTCTCCTCCTGACTATTCCACAAAAAATGGCTGGAAATACATTCCATGTGGCTGGAAGTCTACATGTGCAGGGGTTTTATGTGGAAAAAAAATATTTGGATTTGTGTATAAGTAATTTTAGTAGAATACTCAAGGATTCATTACTATTAAATTCTATAACATTTTCACATAAGGACCAGTGAAATGCAATGTTCAGAAAGCTTTTGTGCACTCCCATGACAGAGCTAGGTCCTTCCACATGACAAATTTTAATTGGGTTGTAACTGGGTTGTAGGAATCCCTGCAGTTTTTCTTAGGTTACAAGCCAACTATGTAGCAGAACCAGAATTAGAATCTAGAACTTTTTGCTTCCAAAACGTATCTTATTCCTATGGCAATGCCAACCTTATTAAAAGCTTTGTATGCAGTTTTGAAAAAGAAACTGTTCCTAGGATAGATGTTGTAGCTACAAGAAAAACATCTTTAATAAAGGATGGCATAGCTGGTGATACGGTTGATACTTTGGTATGATTTTTATTGGGCCAGTGACTAAAACCACATTTCTGTAATGCTACTTTCTTATCACAGAGCAGTTGTTTCCCCCCACCCTTCTCCCAGACACATTCACAGAACTGTTAATGAGAGGGAAGAGGAAGGAATGTTACTGCTAAGATTTGGCCAATGGTTTGAGAAAAGTAAGAATCACATCATTACTGAAACACAAAGCCTTCTCAAGCTGTTAAATCTTTTTCTCCAAACAGAAATACCTTTAACCTACCAGAGCTCAGGAAAACCTTTCACTCATTAAAAAGGGAGACAGTGATGTGTTCCAGAAATGCTCAACTTGAATAAAAGCAACTGCTGCAGTTGCGTGATGGTTGGTTGCTACAGTGATGTGCAAACAATATTATCTGACATCTTTACATCACAGGTGCTGGATCTGGAGTTCAGCAGATCCAGACTATCACACTGCATCATGGAGGGCAAGGAGAAAGGGGAGGGAATGCCAAATTCATCATTTTCATTATACCCACTGTGTATTCATTGAGCCACAGCATTGACACCAGATTCTCCTCTGTCTGTCCTCTTGGCTAGAGGAAACGTGATGCAATAAGGGTAAAAGAATAAAAAAAATGGAAAAAAAATAAGAGTATATTCATGTTAGCAATGATTTCAGACTGGGCCAGAGGCCGAGAATTAAAGCAATATGCTACTAAGAGTGAAATATAGATTTGGGACTCCAGCGTGGTTTCTTACTTCTTGGGCAGATCAAGAGCTGCAGCCTTAGTCACAGGGGCCTGTTGTAATTTGCACAGGACCTTTGGAGGCTTGGTGACTAGATGGAGAAAAACCAGCAACAACAAAAAATGGTGAAGGCAGGGGCTCAGGGACTACAAACAGGGAAAAGCTTGATCCTTCCCTTATACCAGTCGTTAAAAAAAAAAAAAAAAAANAAAAAAAAAAAAAGAAAGAAGAAGGAAAAAACCCACAAAATGGAAAAAAAAAAGAAATAATAAGAGGAGCACAAGCAACTCCACTAACTTCAGTGGAGACACTCTCACCTACCCAGAAGTGGGAGGAGAAGCAAGCTTCCGTTTCAGCATATGCCCTACTGAGGCTCTCACACAGGTGTGAGTATAGCCAAAGCTGCTCTGGAAACACAAAAGGCAGCTGTAGACAGTAAGCAGCTAAGCACGGAAACTATTAACCACGCTGGTTTCCGACTTAACATTTCACTTTCCAAAGTTCCTTGCTGTATATTCTCTGCCTAAATACACTTGTATATGCTGAATGCATCAGACCTAGTTTGGAGCTCTCCCGACTTGTTCAGAGCTGCAAATAAGCATCTGTCTAGTCTGTCCTGCAGTCTGAGCAATGAACCTTTAAAACCGCTTAAAATAACTTTCACAAAGTGCATGTTCAGTCCCCACATTAACGCTACTCTTGGAATCTCATACAGTCTTATACAGTGCTTCATTAAGTTACATCTGAGACAGTAATTGGACTGATCCATTGCCAGTGAACCAGAATGCTTTGTCAAATGAATTGTCACCACACAAGAAAGGGCTCACCTTCGCTAGGCTAGAAGGTTAAGTGAGCTGGAATCCACAGGCCAGGGTTGCTCCTGAGTTATACTAACATAAACATAACCCTCTTGTCTGGAAGGACATCAGTTAACACATCAAAATGTGACTCAATGCTGATAAACTTACAACAGTAATAGCCCTTGTATTACAAAGCTATGGCTTCAGGAACTCATGAAACAAAACAACAGTTTCCAAATCGATTCAGTACTCACTTCTATAGCATAATGCAGAGCCGAGGAGGCTGGATGCAACGAAAGGTTCTCAAGCGGCTTAATGTAAGGTTTCTCCCATCCTGAAGCCAAGGACCATTCAATTGTCAGCATATTATCAGTGAACACAGTTCCAAATACCAAACCACTGGGGTCCGGTTTTTCCTTGAAAGTTGTAGCTGGGGTGATTATCAAGTCTGAAGCCTGAAGAAACATGAAGACAAAAAATGAAGTGTATAAAAATAACTGTCAGACTGATATAAAAATTATTCTGCATTAGTGAACACAGACAAATGCAATATTTTATCTGTGGGGACATTTAATGATGGAACTGTTAAAGGCAGCTAACCTCTGCCTTTAACTAGCTGGCAAAGTATTCATACTGTGTATGCACATATACATATACACAGTGCTGCTTATACCAACAGTAGTTAGCATATTTTGAAGCACTGTTAAGTGGAGGAAGCAGTACAAGGTGTAAAAACAGAAAATCAGCAGATGAAAATGTCTTGGACATTTAGATTAACACATCTATACAAGTTCCAGAAACACCAAATTGCTGTACCTCAGAACATAAGCTGATCATGAGAAATTAATCCCCTTTATGACTAAGTAGATATGTTACGCTGATTTGCCTTTAATGCATAAAACCAATATGAGAGATCAGAAACAGCAGTCAGCAGATTACTTGGGTCACACTAGCTTATTTAATCACATTCATATTTTCCTAGAAAGGTCCCATTAGCAAAGAAGGCTAAATGTTTCCCTGCGCGATTAACTGTAGAGGCTTCCTCTTACAAGCCCCGACTAGCTGCAGGAATGCAGCATAGTTTTTTGTGACGGTTTTGGCTGGGATAATTTTCTTTATAGTAGCTCATATGGGGTGAATCATCCTAAAGAACAGCAGGGGAAGAAGGAAAGCAGGATCTCCGGCTCGTCACTCCCCTTTTATACACAAGGGATAAACAACTAGAGTGGGCTACAAAGCGGGCAGTCTTGATCCACCAGCTCCATTCTCTTTCAATGTCCTCTGAGCATTTAAACTGTGCTGGTCAGAGAGACAAGGAAGAATTCAACAAAGAATTTTATTCGAAGCTCCGCTTTCCTTCCTAACATGACTCAGAAAAATTTGGCCCGTATTACAGACCCCGCAAGTGAAATCTTACTCCTCTGTGTTGGGTGCATATAGAATAGACTGGAACTCAGGTAGTTCAGACTATGGTTTAAACGATTTTCACGTGCACTATAAAGGTGGTTCTGCAAGAGATATCACTGACTTTGACTTTTCAGACTCAGCGTGCATTTTGCAAGATGAGAAAAAATTAGTCCCAACCTTTTGAAAAAGAACACACACCCCTGTCTTTGTAAACAACCCAATTTTCACGATGCCTTTAATGAACAATGGCCTATTTTTTATTGATTGATTTGATTTGGTTTGGGGTTTTTTGTTTTGTTTGTTTGTGGGGTTTTGTTGTTTGTTTTTTTTTCTTAATGGCTTAGAAGTGAAATTAACTTAGAGCTGGAGCACATGAGTAGCTAAAAGCTTGTTTCAAACTATCTCCAATTATAGGGCTTGTCTAGATATTACAGTGCATTAGCCTGGTTGAACTAATACGCAATCTGATGAAACAAAAATTACTCTTCTTAACTCTTTAAAGCACCCTTTATCCTGCTGACAGTGAATGCGCCAATGAGAAAAGCACTACTTAGTGATGTCCTGAAAATACAAATGAATCTTACCTGACAACCTCTTATCATGCACTTTGGAAAAAAAAAAAAGATATCGCAGAAGAGCATGGATCAAAATAAAAGCCAAAAAAGAGTGTTTGCAATTATCCACAACCCAAAGTCTCATTTCAAAGTAAAACATTTACACAGGATGTCAATGGAGCTTAAGCGAGAATGTAGAACACAGTTATATCCTTGACTTTATCTCTGTGCAAGATCACAGCTTCTAAAGAACTCCCACTGCTGGTGGTCAGCCACTGATTCAGCCAGTCAAGGCTTCTATCTCATCTCATGTCATTTTCATTAAGATAATTATCTTTACAATAAACTGGCCTGGGAATCAGAATTATCACATGGAGGCTCATGCCTTAGAACGCCTATCACTCTGCTGATTTCTGCTTTTATGTCTCCGTTTTCCAATTCCTCAGTTGTGGTAGCACAACTACTGGAAAGGCAGCACTATAAGACAGCTTGCTAAGCTCATCGGGGTTAACAAACAGCTTTTACTTTAAGGATGGGGAAGGATTTTAACATGGCTCTTCTCACAGGCCTGCAAGCACATGTAGAGGGAACAGCGAGCTGCAGCCACAAGTGAAGAAACACGCTCACTTGGGAGCATTTGGGCCTTCTTTGACCCAGATTTGCCACCAAAGATATTTTTCCATATTTGGAGACCTGATGTTCAAGACAACCTTGGACAGAGTCTCTGTCATGCAAGTGATAATTCAATAAAATTATGTTGATCACAGAATCACTTGGGTTGGAAGAGACCTTCAAGATCATCAAGTCCAACCATAAACCTACACTGCCAAAACCACCCCTAAACCGTGTCTCTCAGCACCACATCTAACTGTCTTTTAAATACCTCCAGGGATGGTGATTCCACCACTTCCCTGGGCAGCCTGTTCCGAGCACACTGTTATGCTCTAATGGTTAATACAAAGAGGGTCCCAGATACAGCGTAACTCCTATCCTGGCTCATTAGAGATAAGAGGTAGGCCAAGTGCTCACTCCTGCAAGTTCAATAAAGTGGGTACTCCTGTGTGATGGGTGGTCACACAGCAGTGCCTCTGGCTCAGAGCAGCAGCCCACACTGCTTAGCTCTCAGCCTCAAGGACTGGGGACCTTCTGCAGTCACAAACAGAAATCCCTAGACTGGATTTCAGGTTGAGTCGCTTGAAGGTAAAAAGCCTAGAGAGGTAATTGATGCTTATCCAGAAAGGAAGCAAATAGTTTCTGGACCACAGAGCTTCCTGGAGCTGCACACTCTGAACGAGGAGCCCGTCTGCTGTTTCTCATCTCCTTCAGCATTCAGGGAAACCGGCTTTTATTCGGGCATTTTGCAAACACCTGACTCAACAATATCAGGTATGGCACTTGTCTCATAACACTTCCTTCAAACAACCGTAGGAACACCCTGCAGAAGACCACAAATATAGGCTAAACTGCACAGACCAGTAGGGCAACAATTATGAAACTGACAAAAAGGCAGTCTTCCTGATCCTGATAATCCTGATAAGCTCTCAAGAGATGCATTTAACATTTTTTCTGGTCACTGCTTTCTCAAGATCCTTTCTTAAGGCTCTTCTCCCTTATTCATTCTATTGTACTTTTCTCCCTCTTTTCACCAAGCGGTGAGTAGTGCAAATTAACAGTGTGCAAAATCACCTGAACCTTTCAGAATCCCAATGCTTTTTATGTCAAGACACCATCAAGCACTGCGATACTTTCAATCTTTTTTTTCATGGAGGTGGGGTAGCTGGAGAACCCGTCCTTGGAGTACTCTCTTCCATAGTGTGGCCTGCAGCATGAAGTATTGCCAGCACCCTCAACCTATTCTAGGTCCCTGAGTGATAAGACCCCCAACATAACATCTTACTTGGCCCACAGACCCTTTTGACTTCGGCCCCAAAGTCCCGCTGCAGTGTTTTGTGGTGCGGCACTAGCAGGAGGGAAACCACTCAGAAGAACCCACGAAAACAGAGCAGAGCAAGGCCAGGTGACTAATACCAGTAGTACTGATTAAATATCACTGCCTATTACTTTAATATCACTCATTAAAAAAGTTATCACAGTGCTACCATGGTATCACCTATGACCTCTATAAAGGGCAATTTATTTCTTTCCTTTGTCAACAGCCCTGAAAGCACCATTAATGGTGCATTAGGGACTGGCATTAATACCCATCCAGATCTGCCTTGTTTGTACTGCCAATTCAAAGGGCAATTTTCAACTAGGTTTGTGTTTTGCTTGCTTTGTTTTATCAGTGTGATCTCAAGCACCTTCTAATGCTGCTGCCTGATAAAACCATTAAACTGGAAGGAGAACCGGTAAATGCAGGGACACAAAGGATAAGGGAGATAAAGAAAGAAACAGATGAGGCACACAGTCAATTGAGTGCAGCTATTTGGTCCTATTGCCTAAAGTAAAACGACAAAGACATAGTTCCAGCCCTGCAAACTCTGCACCTGGCAGCAGTACAGTGCAGTACAATATATATGTGCCTAGGGTCCAGCCCAGGGCACCCTGGTAAGAAAGAGGAAGGACCAGATTGCCCTGCCTATGGTAGGCAAAAGGAAATGGTGGGGAAGCCAGCTGGATCCTGTTGATTTTCAGGGCTTATATAGCAATGCTACACCTACAAACAGCCACAGTCAACCAGACACACTTTCTTGAATAGCCCCTCATTTGAAAAGTGCCTGCTGATTCTGATGTAACTTCTTCCAGAGTGAAGCTTTACCCAGCCTCAGCAAAGAAGATATATTGTGACCTCCTGAAACTAAAATTTGTCATTTGATCAAAAGAGATCTTGTCAATTATGAGCTAGGTCAAATTAAAAGTGACGTGCTGGTCAATGTCAATTTTAGCCAAAGCTGTAGCGAGACATTCTGGTGGCTCTAGCCAAGGTGTCAGTTAAATGCTTATTCTACCCAGCCTTTGCAAAAGCCTCAAGTGCATTTGGAGCTGGCAGCAGCCCCTGGCCAGAACTGTTACTCTCATTACTACATTCCTACATTTCTTACCCTGGCAAACTGTCTCAGGTATGTGCAGATGGCAAGTAAATACTTTGTCCTACTCTTTCCATCAAGTTTTGCCAATGCCTTCCCAAATGATCCTTGGCTGCAGTTATTTTCACTGCACTGAATCTACTAGACTATAAGCAGTAGTTTGAGCAGCTCTTACAGGTGTAATTCATTTGACATACCCAAACTTTTCTAAATACCATGCTGGGCTAAGCATTTCTATCACTTACTTGAGTAAAAATAGAACTGGCAGCCTCAGCTGTAAAATAACGTACAAGTTACCTAACTGTAACAGCAAGTTTCGGCAGAGATCCTCAAGACATTAACATCCACTCAGCGAGACTGACTGTAATCCATTCTGATGAAATAAGTAACCTCCCTGACTTCTAGTCAAGGTGATTCACTCAAGATCACAAAGCAACTGCAATTATTATTTTTTATTACTTATGCTGAGTTTGTAAGCATATCCTAGGAAAGATCAGGGCTTTCTGATGCAATAACAGACACGGAAATGTAGCCAAAATTGAATAACTTGTTTTGCCCTTGCACTTGTGAACAGCAAAATGTGTTTGGAGTAGCAGAGCAAATTTTGAGAAGAAGACAGATTACGAAGAGCGTGAGGAATTACTATAAAGGAGAAAGGTAACAATGCGTAGCCAGGAGGAGTTGGAGAGAACAAGGCTAGGACTAGGCAGAATGGTCTTGAGGAGGGCTCCAGGGATGGGGATGTTGTCTTCCTGACATTGAGTCCTTCTGGCCGTGGCACTCTCATCATTGCTTTTGGCCCCTCCCCAGCACACACATCTCTCTCCCAGGAAGCCATTATTTCTGCTGGAGCAGCTACTTTCACCCCACACCACCTTCTGCCTGGCCTCCATAACCTGAGGCTCCTCCTATACAACAGACTGAGGAGGAGAGGTTTGCACTGCCAAAGAGAAGCAGTGGTGGGCAACTAGGCTGAGGACACTAGACTGAAGAAAGTGGCTTGTTCACCTTTGGAAGTTGAAACCCCCTCTTCCCTTAAACAAGTTTTTTTTGGTCTTGCAGCCAATGATCCAGCGACCACCCTTCTCCTGCAACTCATTCAGCTCCAACGCTTTCCAGATGTTGAGTTGTAGGTGGTGGAGAATTGCCCCCATTTTCTTGGTGACCTGAGCAGTGATCTTAGCTGGCTAGAGAAGCTCATCCATTAGATATTCCAGCCCAGCAGCCTCATACAGCAGGGTTCAGGCTGCTGTAAGTTGCACATGATTGCTCTTGGAGAGCATCTACTATGAGGAGCCCACCAGCAATTGCAATCCAATCCAGGAAGAGCCTTCAACACGTGGGCCTGCTTTCTGTCAGCAGACATCATGAATACCTAAGAGCTACGGCTGTACACAAAAAAAAGTTTGTGCCAAACTTTTGCCAAACTCAGAGAAATCAGGGATGACATGCCAACTCCTCCATCAGTGGCATCAGAGCAGATAGCAGCAGTGCTAGGCTATGCAACTAGAAAGTAGGAAATGTTATGGAGGCTGTGTGTGGTGTTAGGGCAACCAGTACTTTTCTCCTCCACCGGGACAAAATAAGCGATCGCCTGTTCTGCCTGTTCCTAAACGCTGTCTTTGAAATAGAAATGGTGAATACTGCTCCACTAGGTGAAACCAACTGCAACCTCTTCTAGCACGTGTTATTTTTGTGTAGTTGTCTGACTTACTACCTCTTAGCTCTATCCACTAATCACTAGCTGACACAACAGCAGCATCTACTTGAGTAAAAAAGAGATTCGAGTTCCAAAGGCCTTGGGTAAACCAAGGTCTGTGGTTTTGTTTCTTTTCCCATCTCCGCCTTCTTTGGAAAAGACTGCTAGTTTTCTGGGGCAGAGACCATCGCCTTCTGTACAGCGCTAAGCCCTGTATGGCTCTGATCACAGTAGTAAAGTTCATAGTAGTAACAATACGAACAATAAGAAATCTATCAATGCAAAGCAGAATAAGACAGAGTTAAATAAATTCTTAGAAATCTATTACTAGCTTCTAAGTATAAAAAGTAATATTAATGTAAGTTATCCTATAATCCCTTTACCATCATTACTATTTTAAATTTACAGCAGAGCCTGAGGCTTGAGAATGGAAAGTGTGCCAAGATATAATAAGATTTGAGCAGGAAGAAAGCCCTAATCTTCCTGCTATAAAAAAATAAAGAGAAACAAAATATAACAAAATATCTTCTGCAACCCCAGGGAAAATACCCAGAAATCTTTCAACATTAAGCTTCCCTGAGATTTCATCTGGCAATGTATTTGCACATGTAATTGGACTGGGGCCTGGGATCATTGCATCAGGTTGACAGTACACTGGGTAATAAACCACAGAACAAATGACAAAGCAAAAGGAAGTCAAGGCTCTGAATCAGTTGTGAGTCAATCATGGAAGTTACATAAAATATAGCTGGAAGGACATTGTCTGGTCCATCCTCTGCAGGGCACCTACCTAAACTGTTCATAACAGATATTTATCAAATATTTGTCAAACCAAAGAATGAGAGTCTGCTACACTCTGCACGAAATGGGAAGAAAAGGAGAAGGGCATAACATATTGTTGGCTTCTTTAACCTTTCCCCTGACCTGATGGATGCTCCAACTCAGATGCAGCAATGTTTGATTTGGAGAAGTAGGCAGGGAAGTAAACCGGCTCTGACAAGAGAAAAGATACGTGCTTGGAACTGACAAGAACTTCTTGCCTTAGAGAATGAAAATAGCACCTAGAGCAGCAGTACAGCTCAAAATGCAGTCTGAGATTCTCAAAAGGAGCCAGAAGGGAAGTAAAGATGTTGGAAAGCTACAGCCTCACTAGACTGTAGAGAAAGCATTGAAGAAAACAGTCTTGCCCTACAAAACAGTCAAGCACATGGATAATGCACAATGTTATTGATTTCAATAGCACTAACTAAATTTTAAGAGTTTTTCCATGTGTTGCTGAAACTTGCCCTGCAACAACTCCCATCCATTTGATCAAAAACCCAGTTCAGTAAATCAAGACCCCTACCTCCGGGTTTGTAGGAATTTGGATTGTAAGGGAGGCAAAACTACCTGAACCTCACCTGTTTCTGCTTTTCAGGAAAATTAAATGGATTGGCAATGGTTTTGGGGCTTCTTTTTTTTTTTTTGTCCCTTACTCATTAGACTGTTCTCCGCTGACACACGTTTCAAAAGATAGATATTTTTTAAGTTAAGGAACATGAAGGAATGGGATTACTACAGATCCTAAGGAAACCTTCTACTAAGGTTTTATTAAGGAAAACTTAAGGAAAGTATCTATTTGATTTTAATGGGGTCTATCTCCTCTACTTCAGCGAACAGTATTTTCAGAACTGCAAAAACCAGTCCTCTACTATCTCATCTATCAAAGAGGTATATAAAACATTTTAAATATGACTACCTCTTTAAAATATAAACCACCAAGGTGTTGATAAGACTATTAAACATAGGAACAGAAACCGGATACATTATTACATTTTAGTCATATAAACTATTTCTGTTTGCTAACAGAAACTAAGTTAACTAAGTGGGGTGATCAGAAAGTGTGAATAGGGAGGAACTATGAACAGGTTTTAACACAATCATTGCACTGGACGGAAAAACACAGTGCTGTAGCTCACTGTTACTGCTGGTCAGGTTAGCTATATAAAAATCCTCCTTGGCCAGGCAACTGCACTTCATGTCTGTAATGTAGATATACCTGGGCTTTTGATTAGAAAGAAGCAATTCCATACAGAACGATGAGGGAAATCACAGACTGCAATTCAGCCCAGTTCCTTGCACAGAAAGTCCTCTCATAGACACATAATCAAATGTTTCCATAAGAACAAAACTAAGAGCATTCTTCGCTAATGGAACACATCAACTAATTACACTATTAATGTTATTCACTACTAGCATATACTGCTTCTTCTCAAAAGATCTGGCAGCTTGGTTAATGCAGTTCCTGATGCTGTGCTGCTCCTTGCCTCACAACCACTGTATTTCTGCATTGTAGCATAAACACGATGTTCCATTTTTAGAAAGAGTTTGCCTGGGAGAAGGTTTGAGCCTAACACAAGCTGAGGGCTCACACTGGCCTGCAACATAAAATTGGAATAGAGAAATCCGTGACATTTCACTGATACCAGTGGCACAGTGTTTTATATGTTCAAATAATACTGTGTGAAAAGAAAATATATAAATTCAGTCCTCAAAGATTTAGGACACTATTGTCTCCTGGTTCAGGAAACAGTATAATTTCTATGCCACACAAAGAAAGTGAAATAAAAAATGAGATATTTACATTTAAGGTTTTCTAAAAAAGTAGCCATACTGAAGGAAGAAATGAATTGCAAACTACATTTCAGACAAAGAAGCTGGACATATTTTGCCTAAGTAGCCTGGCCAGTCACAAACATGTTATGTGGAATAGCCGAGAATAGAATCATAATCTCACATGTCCAAATCCAGAGCAGTTGCAATTAAATCTTCTTACCCTGATTTTAATAAGCTTGCAGACATGCAGGGAAGTGGATTCATGGAATGAAGGCATTCAGAATTTATCATGTCATATGGAATTTCAAAAACTTTTGGGAATATAAAAAGCTTTCATGGTACAATTCTTGTGTAGAGGTTATGGGAATAATTTCAAACATTCAGTTAACCATACCTGCCTTTTTCTCTAATCCTACCTCCCTCTCACAGTGGTAGACAGAAGGTAAACTTACAAATTACTGTGAATTTCAGTGTCTGATCTGCCACTGAAACTGACACATTTTGCCAATTCATTTCATTCAGCTCTTTCCTAGAAATGGGAACTAAGTATGGGATTAAGATAAAAGTCTTCCAGCTCTCTACACTGCTACCTCATGGGAATTAGGACAGAAAGATAATTTCAAAAGCAAGCAGAAAGATCAATAGAATTCTATGGGGGAAAAAAATATCTTCCGAAATTGTAGCTCCTATTCATGTATGTTCAGCAAAGAAAACATTTAATATCAAATCTGGGGACTTGATATCACATGACATTAAAATTTAAGAATTCTTGGGAATAGGTATGGACACCATGGATTTTATAAGTTTTGGAGTCAGATACTTTCCGTTGGGAATCACTGTCTGGTGCTAAAGCCCTGCATTTTAAAAGCAATTCTTCATCTTGGGAAAAATAAATCCAGAAAAAGATACAAGCCAAACGGAATTTCCAAAATTCTGGTACAATTTCTGTGCTTTCACAGACACCAACTATATCTTAAGTTCCTAGTTAAAAAGAAGATAAAACATCATTTTCTTTGTGCTATAAATCAACTCATCCAAACTGTCCCCTGGCTGTTTTTCTAGCATCTTCTTTTTATCTTGGCTGAAAGGCTCTGTTATTTGCTGAAGATAATTAGCTTTATTTGAAAATCCTACAGCTTTAGATAATGGGTCAATCAGTTTCTCTGCAACAGCTTAGAAAACCTATTTGCTAAAAGCCTGCCAACTATTTGAAGGATACTACCCACCTGAAGAGAAACACTGAACTGTCACCAAGCTAAAATTGAACAGAGCTCTCAAATGCCACATTATAGATGGATTCCTGATGGCATGAGAAACCTACTTGCAGACTGTTGGGAAATCGTCCCTTGGCGTACTGTGGAAGCATCATGGTGAATTATTTTCACAGCGCTCTCGTTGCTCAGTAGCATTTCTCGGCTGCTACGATCCTGGAGCAGTGACACTACTGCTGCTACTCTGTGGTAACAAGCTTGATTTAGAAACATGGGTGTGCCAAGCAGAGCCACCAGCAATACTAAGTTGTGTACCCGCCACCTGTGCATGCAACTTGCATGGTCTCCTTCAGGAAAGCCACCTTCCCTACCAACCAACAACCACTGAAACATTCATTCACACATATTGGGCTTTGTTTCTTCTCTCTCTCATCAAAACAGGACGCTCAACCGTAAGCACACTGTGTGATGAGCGTTGCTGTGACCTAGACCCATACTTTCCCGATAACGGGAATGAAAGCAGCAGATATGCAAGGCAGTCTTGCCCAGCTATTATTAGTAATATTCAAAAGAGCTTGTGCAATGCCTGTGTGGATGCAGAATACTGGCAAACCACTCGGCACTCAATCTTCTCTGTGCTGTAGCGGGTTTCCCTCTTGGCAGGTGAAGATGAGGGAATGGATTTGATTGTAAGTCACCTGAAGTAATTCTGCAGCATATATATACCATGGTAGGAGGCATAATCAAGTGATAAGAAGGCACTGTGATCTAATAATATTATTAGTCATCGATTTTTTTTTTTGATTCAACACATGACAAAAAGCAAATCACTTTATTGCCGTTGATGAAAAGCTGAAATCAATGATGATTCAGCTGAAATGAAGATAAAATCAGAACGACTTTTCTGAAGCAATGCCCAGTCCACAAATGCTAAATACTGTTATGACAACAACAGAATTGGCCTCTAGCTTGGCATCCTGATCTAACAGCAGCTACAGCTCTGTACTTCCATGGTAATGATATGGAGATGACCTACCAAACACGGTTTTACCTTAGGAGGTTTGGACTGGACATCAGAAAAAAAGATTTTCTTAAAGAGACTAGCGCAGCACTGCACTCAGCAGACAAAGCCACAGCTGACCTGATCTGGTGCTGATGAGAGTCCCACTTTCAGTGAGAGGATGGACTAGGCAGCCTATGCTTCTAAGACAAAATATTTGGAGAGATGCCTTATAGCATAACATTATCCATACACACACACACACATACAGATATCCAATTGATCATCTATCTTTTACTGATTCAAGACAGTTGAATAAAAAAAAAAAAGCTGAATAAAAGCAGCTTTCCTATATACACATTTGGGAGAGCTACTGCTCATCACAGCATCAAGATATTGGTAGATTTCTGTAATAATTTTTTTCCCATACAACTTAAGATAAACATAAAGAAAATGTCCTGATCAAACAAAATTTAAAATGGGGTTTAATATAGAATTTAAAATGGAAACGCAGAGCATTCTCCTAACACTCTTTCCCCCCCGACCCCAAAACCATAAGAAGAATCAACAGCTGCAACGTGACAGAAAGCCTCACTGAGTGCCCATATGCTTTGGCAGGTAAATAATTCATTGATGTCAGTAGAAAATGACAAATTGAGAACAAGCTGGAGAGGAAGAGATGTGAAAATACATAAACCATGTAAACTGTTTTATATTTGCTAGCCTTGTACATAATGTGGTAACTACAAGGCATATATGTCCTTATTCTAAAAACATTTCAGCATTCTCTTGATCCATATGCTCTGAGCATGTCAGAAACTTTACCTACTGCTCATATAAAATGAAAACACAAAAGACGTGCTATGTACTTCCTAAAGCCTTCAAGGAGTGGAACTTTAACCATGTAACACTAATGTTGTGCTGATGTGATACAGTCAATTGGTTCAGATTTTAAAAAGAAGTTTCAAAAAATTAGACTATTCTGTATTTTATACATTTTTAACCTTTGTATTAGAAGGGAAGGAAGAAAATTTGGTGAAGAAACAATTTTCTTTAAAAAAACAGGGTTGGAGAATTGTTTATACTTTATCTCTGTAAGCAACCTTCCACATATAAAATAGTTTTCTGAAATAAAGCTTAAAACTGTCTAATATCTCAAAATGGATTGGTCCCTCTCACAATTCCCAGAGTAAGGGATACTATATCCCGCTGTATTTGGCACAATTATAGACGCACTTGAGTTTCATTAGTATAAACATGGTCATGAATCACAGGACTGTAGTTTCATCAATGTAAACATAGAAAATGCAATAATTAGTCAGGTTTTCCTTTAAAAAGGCTGTTTTGAAAATAGGCATATCTTTCTCCACAGAAAAAAGATTTTTTACAGCTGTTTCTAATGCACACTGTGTAACAAGAAATGCTGCATACTGCAATAACATCTAACCTACATCTTAACTGCATAGATTACTCCTGTAATACTATTTTATTTATAATTTTAACATTTCCAGGGTAAGACCTGTTCTTTATCTTTAATGCTATTGCATTATTTGTCAAGAAGGTGGAGCAAGGTAGAGAATTGGAATAAGCGTGGTATGTTTTGCACAGAGTCAGCCAGGTTCACAATCATTTCATGCAAAGGCTACACATTTTAAAAGATGCAACTAAGGGTCTTATTACAAGGAACAGCTATATTAGTGTGAAGAGACCCCCAAGAATAAGATCAATATGTGTAAAACTTTCATTGGCAATCTCTCAATTTGAACCATAAACGCCTGCATTGGAAATAAATTTTCAGTTTCTTCATACTTCATCCAGAGGTAAAATACACTACAGCTTTAGATTCTGTTGAAAAAACGTCAGAAATTTTGGTTGTTTATTTGTAGGTTATACCTTTCGCACTGAAATAGTCTTTACATTCTAATTTGTACAATACCTATCACAATGTCAGTTAGGTCACAGCTTGGGGTCTAAAACATTATAGCAAGGCAAGAAACAAATACAAAAGCATACATCGTTACAGAATATTCACTATATCCAGCATCTCACAAAGCCAGACACAAGCTAGCTTCAAACTGGGAGCCATTCAAACGTACTAGCATAGCACTGTATTTGGTCTAGCAAGTCCAAGGTCTCAACAGGGATTATTAGTTTGAGCACAGCACTGCACTAACCTGCCTATATAGCTTCCAGTCTGCCATGGGCTCACATCCCACTGGCTTGGAGCCCAGGAAGGTTGGGTCTGTCTTCAGAACACTCACAGTTATTTAGAGTAACATAAGGAGCCATTCAGATACAGAAGCTCCACTTAAACATTTTTCATTCCACTACCACAAGTCTTCACATTAGCAAATCAGTCCAGATCCACTTGTAAGCTACAGCTACTTTTTTGCTCTTTTGGCGTAGCAGACTAGCCAGTATGTCCTAGAAGGTCTGCACCATTTTGGTACACTAAATAGGCCCTTAAAAATTAAAACAAAAGAACAGAACTTTGCACCATTAAGTTGCCCAACTAATTATACATAGCTTCAGATTATTAAAACACAGAGAAACATAATAAGAATAGGCAATCCCTTCTTAAAGTGTTCCATGTGTCATTCTCTCAAAGAGAAAATATATTCCATGACAAAAGGTTACCTAAAAAATAAAGTCATCTTTCTGGGTATGGATTGATAACACGAGGGGAAAAAAAGGCAATTACAGATGCTTTTAGTTTCCTAAGACCAAGGTATTATGAATTCAAAGTCTGAGCTAATGCACACATTAAAAGAAGCCAAATTAGAGTTACGTACAGAAATACACTACTGTCTTACCCAAAGAACATTCATTCTGTCTTGTGACAGTACAATAAGCAGAATGAATGCGTTAAAGAAATTACCAGATTTTTAATCATAAACGTAAGTGCCTTAGACATAACTGTGTGCTATTTCGTGGTATTAGTGAATGCAAAAACACATGTATAGGAGCAAAACCAGATACGTGCATTTCTTGATTCAACAAGATCAACTCCAAAATACAGTGAGTGGTACAGAGGATGACTGCACTTTCCATTACTGGTTTCATACTCCCCTCCTAGAGATCCAATGCTGACAATAGGCAAAAACTACAAGTATAACTTCTCAGGTTATGGTCACAAACCACAGCCAGTTATTTAAATACATAAATAAATAAGGATGTTCATACAACTGTTGGGGGAGGGAGGAAGACTTCACTCTAGTGGAAGGAGCTGGGCAGATAAATCTTGGAGATTTGACATTTTCTACAATACAGGAAACTCTAGTGTAATCACTATTTCCTTGGATGTTTCTTATCAGTTCCAAGATCACTGGTCATGTGCCAACTCTAAATGGAATACACTAAGTATCTTGTAAATCACAGACCTCTCAGGATGAGACTGTCAACTGCAGAAGTGAGTCAAATTAAGGTAGTTCAGTGGCAGTTAAAATGAACAAACTGTTAAAGTGCCAATTCTGACCGATTGAATTAAGAGAAGCCTGTGAGAATCACAGTGAGCAGGTAGCAGAGGGGCTCACTGCTTGCTAGAAGCTGTACGTAGCATTCGTTCCTTCCCTCCCAGTGTACAGGGAGTCTCCAAGTCCACCTTTCCAAGTCAGGCAGAAATTGCAGTGAAATTCAAAGGAGCTCATCCCACCTAAAAGGCACAGCACTGCATTCTAAAAAGAAACATCTTCAGAGGGCTAATCTGGCATTCAAATATTGGGCAGCATCCACTCTAAGCAATATGCTTTATGTAAGCATAAAACAAAACCACCCTGTCTTCTACATTTCCACAGTCTTGGTTTACTTAGGCTCCTGGCACGAACTTGCAGCTTTCTTCAGCACAGGCAACCTCATGGGTCAGCTGGATTCCTTTGAAATATTATTAGCTATAGTTTCTGAAATTGTAACTGTAACTGTCTTCCACATAAGTGTTTGTGACATTTCCTAGAGTGAGAGTTATTTTATCCTTCATTTATAAAGTTTTTCTTTTTAATTTGACAATCAAGTAAAGGACACTGCAAATAATTATTATGACACTGCAATCAGTACCTATATTCCCATCATAACTTTCATACATACAACCTTCACAGTACAGTATTTTCTAAAAACTGTACCCCTTTCTGGTGACTGCAGCTAATATTCAGAAACAGAGCCATAAGGCAGGAATGGACTTACAAATTAGACTTCAGCCTGAGCCAGCTGTTTTCTCTAGTATTATTCCCTTTATGACCATCTGTCCCACCTGCTAATATATTTTTCCCCTCACACACACTCTCCACTACAATGATTTGCCATTCTGGTTGACGTACAAGTATCGATGGAAAGGAAACTGGATTAAATCCAACTTCGTGCCACCCAGTATTTAGAGCTTTCGTAAGGCACCTGCTTGACTGCCACTATAATTAAATCTGGCTTAAGTCTGCTTTAGTTTATGCCCAGTTCACCTACCACCCAAACACTGAGACTGTTGCCACTCTGTCTATCTTCCTTTTGGACTAGGTTGATGAGTGGAAGGAAACAGCACAGTGCACTTACACAAGAGTCTCCTCTCTGTAAAGCAATTTTTGTTTTTAAATACACTAGCGCACACTACTGAACGGATCTCCTGAGAACCCTCTCATCTACTTATCAAAGGTGAATTCACAAAGTAACTCTGTAGTCCTTACTTGTGAATTCTTGGGGTTTCAAAACTGGTTACATGCCTGGTTTTGTTAATATTTTCCAAATCAGACCTTCTGGTTGAAAAGCCATCCTAAATCTTCCTTCTTGGGTGAAATTGCCAGAGAGACACAATGGAAAGAAATGAGGAAGAGAAGAACTGGAAAGGGCTGAGAATGGGGAAAAAGAAATTAAATGGCATGTTTCTGCACACAGTCATGGAGCCTCAAGAATTCTTTGCTGCTTGCAATGAGACCAGCATCAGAATATATCTTAACAAGGAGTACAACACATTTTCTGCAGTATTTATTTTCCATATCTGGCTAAAGCCTGGCAACTAAAAGGGAAATAACTACTGAAGCATTATTCAGCAGACTGCGCAGCAGTGACACTGCCCAAAAAATCAGGAAGAACATGACAGTTACAAAGTGTATCATTATAATTTCATCTCATGTACTGCTGACAATAGTCAGCACTAACAGGAAGGGAACTGCTGAAAAAGCACTAGTGAGGTCACTTTTTTCTGGGTACTATTTTTAAACATCTGCAAAATATAGATGAGGCTTTCTAAAGATTGTAAAGCAGGGAAAGAGAGGGGGAGGAAAAATTACAGATGTGTGACATAAGGAATAAAGGCAAAAGCAGTGTAGAAGAGGCAGAAAAAAAGAAAATGAGGACAGAAGGTAGAATTCAAAGAAACACATGCTGATGGGCTTTACATTTCCAACAGAAAATTAAAAGCTGACATCTGTGTCCATACAGTGTTCAAAATGAACTCTTAGTTACTAGCACTGCTTTCAGGAAGGAGGCAGAGGGAAAGAGTGATATCTTAACTGAGCTCAGTCCTAAGCATAAGATTAAAGAAAAAAAGAAAATAAAAAGAGAGGGATTCAATTTCATGGCAGTTCCTGGCAGCTGCTCAGCACTGCTTATTATCATAGCCCTGTTTGCTTGTTGAGAGCTGATAGTGTGCCAGAGCTGTGGTGTGCTTTGGAGTCCTTCTGAGATCCTCAGCTCTGCAACTTGGAGACCAGATGGAAAAACTTACTTTTGAACACCATTCATAATGCCAAAATTTAACCAATAATAGAGTGTTACACAGACTTCGTTTGGAAATAACCATAATGGGGGGATTGATTTTGAACCAGGTAAGAGCTAAAAATAAAATCACCTATACCATTTCAATTTTTGCTTAATGGCTACTAATGTTTTGTCTAGTACCTGAAACCATAATAAATTAAAGTTCTTCTTGTAACATTCTTGATTTTTACATGGAAAACATTTTCAGCAAATGCAAGTTACAGAATTGTGATGTTCAAGCATACCAGCAGCCATGAACGCCTGCACAACAATCACTACCATGTTACAGATGTTGTCTGGCACCATCTACTGAAACGATTCAGGCACTCATCTTTTAACAAACCTTGAAAGATTCAGTCACATGCTTTGCAGTTTCTCCCGAACATCCTCCACCCGTGCACTCATTCTGACAGCCCTAGAAGAAATAAAAATGGATGAAATCAAATTCAATGCACATTGAAAAAAAGTTGTTTTACATTCAGTTAATTCTTTTTAGGAACAGATTGTATTGAACGATCACTCAGACTTTGTCCTCAGTAAATATTTTAACAAGAATTTTTTGGTAGTTCCTTAGCACAACTTTCCACCTACTAGGTTTTTAGTTTTACTTGGATTGCATTATTTTGTGCAACTGTATTTCAGGGCTTTACAGGAGAGACAACGTCTTAGTTTAAATTATCATTCTAAAGTGCGTAAGGGTATGGACAACATCACAAAGTCTTTCATTTAAAGCTGAATAAATAACTTGTGGTTTTACGCAATTCCATCAGATCCCACTTTCTCTGCTAAAGCATCCACCTAACAAATTTGCTTTTGCCTTTTCTCAGAGAAGCCTGACCAGGCAGAATGGAAGAAAAAGGGAAATAATTGTTTCTGTTAAATCCTTCATTAAATGAAGACAGTGATAAGGAATGCCCACCTATAGAAATATATAATCAGAGTATTTTGAATTACCTACTATGCTGAACTTAAGGGTTCTGCCACTGACCATGCTAGAAAGGAACTGAAAGAAAAGCAGTGATAGTTCTAGGCATCCTTCTGTTCAGCAACAGAAGGATAACACAAGCCATCTACCTAAAAGCAAGATCCCATTTTCCATGGCATCAGCCTAGCATCTTTGTGGACCTTCCTGCACAAGCTAGACTTCCCTTACCAGTAATCTGTAAGTGCATATTACACCCAGCAGCATGGAGCAAAGGAGACAAATAGAGCCCTGACAACAGCCTTTAAGAAAGAGCTGGAAAGGTGAAGTGGGGGCAGAGGTTTGGGAGAGGGAGGAAGGTGCCTGGAGCAAGACTGCCTGGGGGTGGGCCATGAAGGGGATGGCTAGGAGGATGGCTTAAGGGAAGCACAACTGGCAAGATGGAGGGGATGGCAGAAGGGATGGCTAGCTGCTGAGATGAGACCAGGGATGGGTGGGCATGGGGAAAGAGTCAGGCTGGTCAGAGGGGCTGTCTAAGGGGGTGAAGGAAAGACAGAGGTACTAAGGGGTGTTGTTGCCAGGGCTGACAGGCAAGGGGATTTCAACCCTACAAGGGAAAAGCCCAAGCGGGAACCTGCACCAGCTGCTCATCACTTGGTGGTTGCCACCCCTGCCACCCCTCAGCCTTGCTGCATCTTGGGTGTGATGTCCCAGCCCAGGTGGAAAAGTCTCAGGTCAGAGACCCCTGAAGGAAAGAGGTGCACAGGAAACCCTTGGTGGTCAGCCTGTGAGATCCCTGCCCCAAGCTCTTAAGGAGGGAGCAGCCCTCACCCTAGGAGGGGTGGGTGGCAGTGACAGGAAGACACCAGCCACCACAGTCCTGCAGCAGCCACCAAACTGTGGGGCCAGGACTGAGGCGCCGCGGCTCACAGGCTGTGAAGCATGACATGCACAAGGTTAATAACATGATTTTTTTTTCCCCTTTTTGCAGATCTTGGGGATATGCTAGACTGGAAAACTAAAAAAAAAGACACACCATAACACCAAAAACACGTGTCTAACAGACAACAGACTTGCTGCCAGCAAAAGAAAACTCCCAGCCACAGCAGATCTCACTTCCTCTCCCCTCCCCCCAAAGCCCCAGGGAGGTCATAACATCCCTCCTGCCTTTTCTCAAAGTCAGCTTTAACCCTTCTCTTCCTCTTTTTTTCTAACCCTTTACAGCCAGACATGCAATCACGGCTACGGGCTCCTTCCTATCAACTAAAGGAGGACCTGCTGAGAGAAATCGCAAATCCCCTTACAATGTACCAATATGCTTTACCTTAAAACCTTTTTAAAAATATGTTTTATTTGCCTTAAAGCTTAGGGCATAAAGCTCACTTTCTGTCTGTTTTGGTAGAGTCTGTTCAATAGCGTTCGGTGTCAGACCCTAGAAGGACTAAAGCGTTACCCAACCTGAGGGACAGTCTGAACTAAGCACTATATAATAGGCCCTTGCTTTCCCTGTAATTCTTCAAATACTTCCAAATTCAGTGGTAAAATCCCTGAAGGCTCCTGTGACACCATCAGTTTATAATAGTTAAGTATTCCGCAGATGAATTAAGCCAACTGATTTTTCTTTGCACTGCCATGAATTAGGATGGAGAGGGTGCTGGTTACCAGCTGACAGGATGGTAACTGCCAGCTGTGGAGCAAGAATTTCTCAAGCAGCTCCAGCTCCATTGCTCAGTTTTGTCTAATATCTAGTAGACAAAGTTGGATTTTCTAATAATAATTACTCATGACAGCAAACACTGACAAATACACAACCTTCAGTTGCTTCAGGTGCTTCAGTTTCTTCGCATCTCTGCTTTATGAAGTTGCCCTAAAGCAAGCGTTGGCATCAACACAGAGAGGTCTGAAGCTGGAAACAGTTTAATAATCTCTTTCATGATCTTTAAAAAGATACAAAACTTGTATGTGAATTTCAAGTGTGGACCACCTACAGGAGCAGCCCGGAGGGGCTTGATCATATTGCTGCTCAGTTCAAAGTTCCCACTGAACTCAAGGAAGTCAACAGCCCGTTTTTTGGGCATCTGCCATGGGGCCAATCCTGTTCTCCATGAAGTCATTATGTTTTACAGATTTAACTCATATTTAAAGCAAGTAGCTAACTGCCTTTGTTAACCGCACTGAGATTAAATTGACTTAATCCCTCAGCACTAGAAAGACATACCACAATTACTTTCTAATTGATGGAGTCATATTTTAATGGCTCCATGGCTTTTAAATCTGAAACATGTTGTTAAATGCAATAGGGAAAATTACTCCTTGGTTTAGTGCCAACATTGCCAAAGGAGATAGGCCAAGCATAAATTTGCCCTTTGTGTTTAATAGCATAGTAGATTTAAAACTGCATCCATTGAAACCCTGATGATGTTATTCTAAGGATACATTTGAGCCACTGGGTCATTGTCTCCTCAAAAGTCACTCAAGTCTGTATCAAGTTGCTATACAATTACCCAAGCACGACAGTGTTTCCCATGTTGTAGTGTGGAGCTAACAGCGGGTCCTTATGGTATATGTAACTGCTTTTTCTAAATTGGAAGTAGGACAGTATTTCAAAGTTTTCCTTTGAAAATAATAAAATTTCACATTGATTTTATCATTACTGTAAAGCCTGTATGAGAAAATGTAAAACATTATACTAGATTAAATTTTCTTTAAAAATGGGGTTTATATGTCATTGTATCACTGAGAAACACTACTAAAATAATGACCTGGTGATAAGTAATTCTGTCTTGTCTTTTATAGAAGATCTCAATGCTATAATAATAATTGCAAATCCTTTAGCATTTGCAAAAGTATTCACAATATACTCAGTTGGATAATTGTGTTTCCTCAGATTAGTACTTACTTCCAGTCTAACTCTTATATAAAGAAAAGGTAAGCCTTAGGGGGCTTGGTCTTCTTTCAACATGTGAAGAACAATTGTGTGTATAACACTTATCAGCACTTTTGGAAATTTTAGACTTGACAGTTGTCACCCGCACTTTGGCTAGAGCTTTCCCAAACCTGAACATTTAACTCCTGCATTTGCTCCTCAGACTGCATTAGACGTATGTATTTTCAATATCTTTCAGCATCAGGATGCTCCAATCAATTCCTCTTGGCTTTCCCTGATGTCTTTGGCACACCTTCCCTAACTGCTGTTCTGTGACAGGCATAAGACCTTCTAGCCAAAGTGTTGACCTGCAAAAACATCCAATCAATTTCACTATTACCAATTTGCCATGCCTCTAGTTATGCTCATCTTTTAGGGTATCCTCCTGCATCTCACAGCTTCTTCAAAACTGAGAATCTACCTGGTTTATGCGGTCAGATCACTTGTTCTTCAGCTGAAAGGACCTTCTGCTATAAAAATAGGCCCATCTCCTCCCTAAACTCCCTGGACTACATGAGTCTGCCTTAGTTTTTCCTGTGCCCTCACACTTGGTGGCTTTTGAGACCCGGTGGTAACACCAATGCCCATTCTTGTTTGGGACTATCTGTTCTATAAACTGTGATTCTACCAGCTTCTTTGTCGAATTGTTGGGTTTAGGCTTTAGCTACCCCATTATCCCATAGGGTCATCCTCTGTTAAGAAATAGGAATTAAAAATTATCAGAAGCTTCATCACTGTAAACTTAAGCTGCAAACTGTACTTCTTTGACCTATGGTGTATGACATTATTTAATTTAAAAAATGGGACCAGTTCTCAAAAAAAAAAAAGTTTGCAGGTACTTCTATATGTCATGTATTTTGTTACCCTTTTTCACATAAATCTAATTGTTTAGTTAGTTCTGTGCTCACTTAATTTTCCCCGTTGTTTGATAACTCTTCTCACCACTAGGGAATGGAAAACTTACCCTAGCGGAAGGTAGGAGTAAAGAAATAAATTGCAAATAATTTCTACAGGGTTCACACTTTCAGCTAGGAAATCATATTGGCTGCTTCTCAAAACAACATAAGATCTGCAGCTTCACAAAATTCATAGTCATCTTTTTGGTTTCACTGGCACATGCTTATCCAAGTCAGCCCACAGACAGCTTTCATGTCTACTCTGAAAATTTCATCAATAGCACCACTGCCTTGGTTAGTGCACTAAGAGTGACACGGAACATCAGAAAACCCAGTTTCATGCCCACAAAAGAATTGTAGACAGTGCTTTCTTGGCAGGCATTGGCTATTCTTGGAGGATGAGAACCTAAAGAATTAAATAAGTCACAGCTATGTCTGCATATAGTTCCTTCAACTGAGGCAATCCCATCTTCTGTTATGCAGAGAAACTTAAAACCAAGAGTATATTGCATCAATCATCAGGCACCAGCAAAGATGGAGGGGGAGTTTTGTCTCAGTCAGAAGTTATATGAAAAACAGTTTTCAACGAAGAAATTCCTTTCTGAGACATTTCTCCATGCTAAAACAGAGTCTTATTGATTTTTCCCATGCTTGCTTCTGGCTACTAAGTGTATAAGAAATATTTCATGCTCTAATTTACACTGGAAGGATAAATGAAATTGGAATACTTATCCAATTCCAGTAATCTAGCGGATCAATAAAATCAATACATGACTTATACTATGGTAGTGCCTACAGGTGAGCCAAATCAGGTGTGTGATGACAAGTACTTTGGCTTTCAAAGCCATACAAATCAGAGTTGCCTTTCTATTCCAGGTATAAAATATAGTCCAATATGCACAAATGCCACGTCTTCTGTGTATTGCTACAGTCATATAAAACACTTCCATGACTTCAAAACAGTTTTCATCTGCCCCTGGGAAACGTTAATACAATTTGGCAGCCACACCACATAAACGATGAATTTGCAGAAAAAAAAAACAGTAATGATGTACACAGCTTCAAAAAAAAAAAAAAAAAATCCACCGGCTGTCAGAGTGAGAGAACAATTCTGAATATTGCTGCAGGGCCGAGTCATATAGTACTATTTTTAATATCAACTAAAAAGATATTTACTTAACAACATTTATGAAAGACTGCCAGAGCTTAGGAAATACATTTATGGAATGTAAAAGCAAGGCATGTTTACCTCAGCTGCGATAGGAGTAATTGCACAATATAAAAATATTTTAATGCTGTCTTTATATTATATGTATGAACATGAACATGCGCACATGTGTGTGTTACCATGCAAGTGTCACCAAGTACATTCATTGGGCTGGGTCATTTACATGATAGCACGGCATGTCTTATCCACACAACTTATTTTAAATCCACTTTTTTCAAAATCAAGACAGAAGGACCAAGAAAACTAATTCTTAAATTGTATTTCTAAGCATGTATCAGGCCAGAGGTCTTTGAGGTATCTTTGTTTGTTAGGTTGGAACGCTCTCCATGGATAGGCTTGCCAATCTTCAATAATGAATTCAAAGAACACATGCAGCACAAAACCCAGAGCAGCTCCAAAGATACACCTCAATGTATGCATAGATCCGCACTAGGGGGAAGAAAAGGGGGGGGGGGACATGACAAGAAAAAAAAAAAACAAACTATATGGCATAAGTAGTTTCAGTGCTTAGCTTTTTACTTAGTTTGCCAGGAATTTTCATTTGTGTTGATTTCTGCACTACTAATACATTTCTTTAAGACTGCTCTTACCTAACATACATCTGCCCTGATGCCTTGTCAGCTGGGCATTATCACCTTACTGTAGCTGCTTGTTCAACCTTGAGCTGGCACTAATGTTGGTTAAACAGTAAGGCAGTGTAATAACAGTATACAATAAAGAAAAATACAAGACAGCTAGCATGGCAGAAAAAGAAAGCTTCCACATTATTTAATGATAATTTTGCATCAGAGTGAAAGCATCAGGGCTTGCAACATAGGAGAGTTTCTTTATTTAATAAACCTGCATTGCATAAAGTAAGGTTGAATTTAAGTAGATTATCATTAAATTAGTCCAAAAGACTGTGCAGGCACTTATCTTCTGGCTTGAGCGGTTTATTTAGTTTGATTTAAAACAATTTAAGTAGTTTGAATAAAACTGAAATATGATCCTCTTAAAACAAGTATCACTTTATTATGTTTAAATAAACGATAATTCAGATTACACGAGCACGACTTACTGGTTAGAAAAACCTTAAAACAGAGAATATAAAGGAATGGAAATAGTCAGCTAGTCCATCCAAGATTCATATTTGGTAACATTTATAGCTATATCACAACTCTAAAAACATATCAAGTTCACTTTGCAAGATCAAATAAATGTAGGACAATGCTGTCAAAGTGAAGTCATTGCAGTCAGCAGTCAGGTGAGAAACCTCTCTAGGAAATAATGCCAATTTTTTGACTCAGTGCTTAAAGTAATATTTGAATGAATTCAGTAATGCCTAACCTGTTGTACAAGAAACCTTGTACCTGTTCACCTGAAAGGCAGAGAGGCTAGGCAAGGTGAAGGATAACTACTTCTCAAATCCAAGAAGAACATGTGCTTAACAAACTGGATTATCAAGAAGTCTAAAGGGAAGAAAAGAGTTCACTAGAAATAGAAAATAGATTAATTGGTCATAACTAACACTAAAGAGAATCTGACCAGGGATCTGTTCAGCTTCAAGTAAAAAATATTTTGCCAGATACTTCAGAAAATTTACAGCATGAGCTGTGAACTACACTCATACAACATGGAGTCTAAAGCGTGATCCTTCCCAATTGGAAAACGTTGAAAACCTACCACCAGCCCTATCCAATACAGGGCATAAAGCAGCTGTACATCTCTGTGTGGTGTCCCTTTATTCAATAGTTAGTTCTGTCTTAATACATTTCCTGCACAACCGTACAATACTCCTTCCTATTTTCTTTACAGAAATAGGCAAGTACTCTGAAGAAATCCTCTTCGCAAATGACCTCTAAATGCAATGTGCTTTAACCTTGATTTCTAAGCCCACTGCTCATAATGTTCTTGTTTATTTTCCTTCCTATGACCTTCTTGTTTTTCTGTCACTCCCCAGTGCCATTTCCTCTGCCTTTATCCTCTTGCTCAGTTCACCGACTCTTCCCTTCTGATTGAGGAAAACAGCCTCCTACTATTAGGGGAATAGGCAGATGACCTAATGGAGCTCTTCCATTTCTAACTCCTATGAACAGAGCCTCTAAGTGCTTCTTTTGTTGATTTGTTTGTCTGCTCTAGCATTAATTAGGTTTTTAACAAGTGCATTGTTTGCTAGAAAGGCATAAATAAAAACATGTTAAAGCAACCAGCTGGATCTACTTGTCCTATAAATTCTTCTGCCTGTTTTCTAACTAGATAGTGTATTATGGCCACGTGTTACAGTTATTACTCAAACAAAATAAATGAAAATTCTAAAAGTCACCATGGTTTTATTGTGTTTAGGCCCAGTTCTCATTGATATGAGATCTTCTACATCAAACTGGCAAGAAGAAAGGGCATAAATGCTATTACATACTTTCCCCTCCCTCTGTAACTTTGCTGTTAACCACAAGGAAGCTCGTGTTCATTATGTTTTCTCTAACATTTCTTTTTACTCATGTATTCTGTAATGCCAGGTACTAAATTAGCATTTTAAGATTTTATAGTGAAGTTAACCAGAGCTACGGGATGCATTTTAACTGCATTGTTATACCAGCAAAGATGAACCTAAGCACAAGAAAAATTATCCTGATTATTTTCCTCAGGTGTTCAGTTATACTACCTGTATTTTTCATCCTGAGACAGATGTACAGGTAAAGTACAGATTTGATTTAAAGATGCATAAAATATAGCTTACAATTTATTTGTGAAATTCTCTGATGGTGGAAACTACACACACAACCTGCAGCTGACGACCAAGGCAAGTGGCTTAATGCAATTACCAATGATAATGTGAATAACGTGAATGTATACACAGCAGAAACAAATAAAATCATTCTCTGAAAAGTTACTGAGGGTTCAGAACTGGAAGCAGAGAATTTAGCGCGGGAGACCAAAGCTTCTGCAGTTTGCAAATAAATCATTGTAGACTTCTAGGGAAAAAAACCCAAAGCAAAACAAAAAAACTCCAAAACCCAAACCACGGCAGAGGCAGTGATGGATTCCAAAATGAGAACTGACATGCTTAAAGAAAAGAGCTAGCAGATGAAAACCTGTATTTAAGGACATACTCCTCTTTGCAAGCTCTCTTATAACTACAGTGGAACCAGAAGAAACACAAGGTCCGGCCTGAATCACTGGCCTGTGTAAGGGGTCATTTGTAGCTATTCTCAGAGTGCTTAGACCGTGTCCCATTTAAGACCATTTTGCACTGGAATAAAGGTTTACATAAGACACTGGGCAATAATGAATCACACACTGAAAACAAAAGCTCCGGGGGGGGGGAGGGGGAGGCGCGAGTGGGGGGAAGCTTTTGGAGGAGACAGGAGTTACTTTTTTCACCCCAAGCCCTATATACAGTCCAACTAGGGATAATAAAACAGTAACTTACACAGCTGGCTCTCAAATAACACTAAGTACAATAAAACATTATGCAACGGTGCGTGTGGTTGCTGGTCTGTAAAGGGCAGATGTATGCTGGCTTGATATCACATCTAGTCCTGATAACTTTGCATGGCCTATTTAATTCATCACTGAGTATCAAATGCCACCGGTGCAAAAGCATAAGAAGCACGACTTGCTGCATTGCGTTAGGCTGTTAGTGCAGTTATTGCCTGTTCCCTTCTTCCCAAGTGGTTTGTTTAGCTTTTAAGTGTCCAACAGATGAAGCTGATAAAGCATGGCAGCAGCTATCTAATGGGGGGATCTGAATGGGCTCCATACTGCAGGTACACTCTGCCTGACTGGTCGGAGGAGGAGTACCCCTAATAAATGTGTCCCTTTTTCTGTGTTGGTCTTTTCAAACGGCTGAGCATGGTCCTTGTTTTTCGCTTGCAGGCAGAACCATATATGGGTAGATATTTGTTCTGACTCGATGTTCGACCACAATATTACAGGACCCAGACTTGAGATTCCAAAGCTTACAGCAGATTGAGTGGGTCCCTTGAAATGAGCGATGCAAGCCAGAGTGGGGAGAAAAAAAAAAAACCACCCAAAACAAAACAGAAAGACAACAGGCTTTAGCTAGAGGTGTTGCAAATACTGTGCTTTCTCCAAAATCCTGATGGTGGGGTAGTTTCTATGATGCTTGCAGTTATTTTAGTCTTTGTTCCAGATAAAGAACTGAGACCTTGATTATTTATAAGCTTTAAATGAATCTTCTCACTGTAATACCTGGAAGCCTTAAAAATTAATAGTCGCTCTACAGTCACAATCCCTAAGTGAAAGAAGGTAGAAATATCTGTCTCTTCTACAGGCAGGAAATTTGGGCATAGATTGCCCCGCTGGCATACCCCGCACTGGTTGGCAGTTTCGTCAGAGAATTCACAGGGAGGGCGGACAGGTGCCAGAATAGGGTGTGCATGGCTCCCCAGGAACTAAAGCCATAGGTCCTCTTCCTTATAAAGACATACTCATCAGATCCATTACAGTTCATCTCAAGGAAGAAGAACAAGTGTAAATGATTGATGTGGTTTTGGCTGAGCACTCTACTCGCAGCTCTGCCCTATGCCAGCCTCTTGCGTAACAGCACACAAGGACACAAGGGGATGGCTGCAGAAAACCTGCCTATACTAGCTCCAGCAGGTTGGAAGCCTGGCGTAATAGATTTGAAGGAATGGGAGATCTCTCCCTGGCTTTTACCAAAGCCTGGGTTCTATCCTTGTGACGTGTCTTTTGCTGTGTGTTCAAACATTGCCTTAATCTGATTAAACAGGACACAATTCAACAAAATAGAAAGGAAGCTGAAGCTTTCTTGTGATGTAAAGGGCACTAGGAACAGAGCTAGCCAGCAGGGAAAATCCTTGGAACCTGTTTGAAGACAGCACCTAAAATGATGTTCCTGTTCTTGTTTAAATTAGCAACAAACTACAGGGACTTAAGATATTTGCATGATAGATGTCCAGCTCAGAATACGCTAGGGACTTCTCTTGCTTTACACTCTTTATGAGTTTCAGTGAGTGCAATGAAAGGTAGCAAGCATAATCCAACATACCAAGCAAATATAAATAATCCCAGGGAAGCTTACTAACAAGCCAAGAAAAGCAAAGCACAACTACAGTGTCACTGTACAGTGTCACACATTGCTTCCTTGAATGTGGAAAACCACCAAGATAACAACCTCAAGAAGCTGCTTTTCTTGATGATGTCTGCTCAAAAGAGGCAAAATATTTTAAACTAGTGACAAAACCAGATACTCCACTTACTTAGTATGTATTCAACTGCGTACCAACTCTAAGACAGGGAAAAATCATGCATTATAACACTCCAAAATTTTGGATGTGCATTCAAGTCACCCTGTGCGTCCTTTCTAAATACTTTGTGAGCAAGCCCTTCCTCTGAAATTCCCTGTCATTTGTTGACAGTGCCCAGAGCAAACTGGATTCTGCCCAGGGAATTTGACAGCAAAATAACACTCAACACGTTAAAAGTGGCCTTGAAAAAGTATGGTCACAGATGAGGTATTTGTAGAGGTGTCAGCATTAAGCACGCATTTAAGCATGCAAAGCAAACAGAGGCCCTTTGACAAAGTTGTGGCATAGTAAAAGGCCATCACAAATCAAGAATAACACAGTCTCTATTATAAAAATTATAACTGTGAAATACTAAGAAACGGCACTAGTAAAGGATATAATAAACAGGCCTATGACAAGTAATTCGGGCTTGTTCTCTTTCAGTTCAACATCTGTATCAATGATCAACCAGCCCTGCTCAGCTCGATAAATCTAAATTGACAAATGGCTTGCTTATAACATCCCCATGAACCAAGCGTTTTGCCCAGCTTCAACCCTCATGGATATCAATGCTCTTGACTAAAACGCCTCTGTCATTTCTGAGTTTATGAAGCTGATCTTAAGCATCTTAAAACTGTTTAGAATTGGATCCTATTTGTCCACTGTTGAAATCCAGTCCACCTGGAAATGGCAGGAGAGAACACTAATTTTATATGTAGGTTGCAATAAATATTTTGCCCAATTGACACGAAGAAAACATTTCTGGCTGCAGCAAAACTACTTAAAAGAGGATCCAAAAGGCAATAATTGTAAATGCAGAATTTTCAGCTCAATGGAAAACCAGGAAGGAATGCTGATGTTACTGAACTTCTGTGCCCAGGTGTCAAGAAGAGAATCAACCTGGAAACACCAAAAAATCATCTTGGGAAGGGTGTTGAAAGGCAAAGGATAATATTAGAAAATGAAGCTATTCTAACAGTACAGACTCTTGTCAATATGAAAGAAGCATAGACAACAGAACTTGTCTTTGTATTCTATAAAGCACTGTGTAATACCGAGGACGAAGCCCGGGCCATGGACTGGGCCACAGCACAGGATCAGATTTCGTAAAAAGCACAGCTGTCTTAGAAAAACATAGAAGAAAAACTGAACAGAACCAACTAGGGTCCAACAACCCAATGAACTTCCTTTTTGGTTACAGAAAGAAAACACTTTCCAGCATGGGAAACTTTGTTTCATTTGTCTCCCAAACTGCACTTCTGTTTCCAATATCAGTTAATCCAGCTCATGACAGAGTCTGCAATTTAGTTCCCACACACATATAAATAGGTTACGGCCTATCTAACCACCGTACTTGCTTCGAAAAGAAATTATATACTCGTGATGGATAAATGCCTCAAATATATGAGCATGTGAGTACAATATGATTTTTTTTTTCTACATGCATGCGTGTATATATGCAGCTGCACAGCTGTGGCAAAAATTGCAGCTGTGTAGCCGCTGTATGCTATAATACCCTGTGCTATGACTACTACTTCGTGTTGTGTAAGGAATAAACTTGGCTACCATTACACAACACGAACCGGCAATGTGCGCTAGCAGCCCAGAAGGCCAACCGCATCCTGGGCCCCATCAAAAGCAGCGTGGCCAGCAGGTCGAGGGAGGTGATTCTGCCCCCCTGCTCTGCTCTGGTGAGGCCCCACCTGCAGTACTGCATCCAGCTCTGGAACCCTCTACATGAGAAGGACATGGACCTGTTGGAGCGAGTCCAGAGGAGGGCCACGAAGATGATCAGAGGGTTGGAGCACCTCTGCTGTGAGGACAGGCTGAGAGAGTTGGGGTTGTTCAGCCTGGAGAAGACAATGCTGTGGAGAGACCTTATAGCAGCCTTCCAGTATCCGAAAGGGACCTACAAGAAAGCTGGAGAGGGACTTTTTACAAGGGCATATAGTGATAGGACGAGAGGTAATGGCTTCAAACTGGAAGAGGGTAGGTTTAGATTGGATCTCAGGAAGAAATTTTTCACCATGAGGGTGGTGAGACACTGGAACAGGTTGCCCAGGGAAGTGGTGGAGGCCCCATCCCTGGAAGTGTTCAAGGCCAGGCTGGATGAGGCTTTGAGCAACATGGTCTAGTAGGAGGTGAGGTGTCTTTGCCCATGGCAGGGAGGTTGGAACTAGATGATCTTCAAGGTCCCTTCCAACATAAACCATTCTATGATTCTATGATTTTTATAGCTTTCCTGCCCCATATTTGAGGCAATACTTTCTAGCAATAAGGAAAGCTTTTTTTTTTTTTTGAGTTTGTGAGTATGCACTGCCATTGTTACAGGGCAGGATTCAGAAGGACTTACAGTTTTGAGTCTTAACAGTAGCAGTGACTGTGACCTTGACAATTTGATGGCTTTAATAAATCTTGATGTTCTGGTCTCAAAAATTATTATAGTACATCTGCATGTTTTAAAACTAAAGATCCTATTAAAAAAAAAAAAAAAGACTTATGCTTTTATTCATCCAGGATCAAAAACTTAACCTCTCCACCTGTTTCCTCAAACTTTAAAATCAGGGAAATAATATCTGCACCATGCATCTGGTAAGAAACTTACTTAACGACTGGCCTGCTAAATATGTTGAGGATACTGCAGTTATTAAAATTTGCTAGAAAGTTTTCTTCCCCATATTGTTTTGATTAAGAGTTTCCTTTATTTTACTGGAGGATGAGAAACTTCATGCATCAACAGAAATTACACTATTACGGTTGATTTTAAGTGGACTTCATGTAATTTTTAACAAATTGCATGATGATATGCAGTTGTGTAAAACCTTGTGAATTAATAATTTTGTTGTAAAAGTAGAAGGTACAATTTTTATGCTATATTTATATATTATATTTAAGAGACAGTAATTTAAAGCTTACTTTCCAGAAAAATCAAAAAGGTCTCCTTTTTTCAGTGCTTCGTATAGTTTTACCAGTGGTTTTTTTCCCCACATATCAAAGGAAAAATTACACAATTTAGAAAATTTAGCATCAAGTATTACAGAATTGAAAACTACTGACAGAACCTTTTCAAACGTAAGAATTCTAACAGTGCATTGAACTTTACTTGGAGTCAGTTGTATTGAAAAGTAGTAAAAAGTCAACATAGTGAATTCATTTCAAATCCAACAAGAAGCTGTGATTTTTTTTTAAAAGCCAGCAGTATTATAAAGACCTCAACCTTAAGAAAAAGATGTTTGAATCCCTGAGATACCCCCTTAACTTTTCCTTGACATTAGTAACTTCCCTAGGAATTTTGACATACCTCTTCCCTTCCCATGGCCAGTGCATACTAGTACAATGATCCTTGCTTAAAAAATTATTGTTAAAATACAAGGTAATTAAAAAAAAAAAGTCTAGCAAAAGTACCATGAATTCTGATTATGAGAAAAAGTACTAGCTTGGCTCTCCAGTGTGGATGGGGAAAAAAAGTACGGTACTTCGAGCAAAGGCATTGAGAGTGTAGGAAAGTACGGTCCTCTTCCCTGGCTGACTGGTAGGCACATTGATGGAGTATTGATAAACCTCACCATGGATCCTAATGAGGTAATTAAAGCAACAAGGCTCCCAGGGAAAAACAAACACTCTCCCATAGATCCCCAACAAACAAAATCTAAAGGGTCCAAATAAAGTCGTGTTCTCATGAAAAGATTTGCACCAATTTTACTGTTCAACCTCTTCGGTTAAGCACCAGGAGTTCCTCAAGATAATAGAGAAGGAAAAAATATTACTACTATACTGACATGTTAAACAAATTACCTTCTGCAAAGAAATCCATTTAAACTGGTGACTTTAAAGACCATCTTTGCACAGAGTTATTTGTACTGTTAAAAGCCCAGCAAGCAGAGCTCTGGACAAATGTACTGATTCACACTAGTGTATCAAAGAATAAGACTGGATTTAAAAAAACAACCAACCAAAAAAAAACCAAACAAAAAAACCAAAAAAACCAAATTTCACAAGATTTTTTCCAGGACCATAGGAAAATCCAGGTTGGAAGGGGCCTCAGGAGGTCTCTAGTCCAACCTCCTGCTCAAAGTAGGATCAGCACTGAGCTCAGACCAGGTTTTCCAAGGCTTTAAACCACTTGAGTCTTGAGATGTCCCAAGGATGGAGACCACGCAGCCTCTCTCAGCAACATGTTCCACTGCCTGACTGTCCTTGTGGGGAAAATTTTTTCCCTATATCCAGTCTGAACCTTCTTCCTTTCAATTTATGCCACTGTTTCTTGTTCTCCTACCATACATCGTTGCTGAGCCTGGCGCCATCTCCTTGATTTTCCTCTAGATTTTGGAAGGCTGCTATTACATCACCCAAAAGCCTCCTCTTCTCCAGACTGAACAAACCCAGTTCCCCCAGCATCTCAGTGTCAAAGTTTAAAAAAATTCATTCTCAGTGAGGGTAATGCAAATTCAAGCATTTATTACAGAAATGATGACCCCTAAAGACAACAGTCTAAATAAAATTAAACAAGTAGACATAACTTGTGCGGCACTGATCTCTCTGAGAGCGAGTAGAAATTAATAGTCAGAACCTTGTGGAATAAAACCCTATGCATGTACCAGGAAAACCAATATTTTTTTTCTGTGTTTACTAAGACTGTTTTTATCAAACATTGTGTGAAATGCTCTAAGAGGCAAACTGAATTAGCAATAGCTGTGTACCTAGTGAGAAGTCATATGCTGCACTTCGTTAATGCATCAGGTATACTCTAAAATAAAACTTGGAACAAACTGCAGACCTCAAGGGAAGAAAGTAAATGAGTAACTCTGTTGGAAGGGTGTTACGACATTAGTTTGTGAAAACAGTAATAAACTATGGACCAAGATGCACAGGTGGGTAAAACTTCTTGATCATTTTAAAGATCGTTTCAGTTATTTAGTTCATGTTAACTCTTTTGGATCATTTGATATGCACACTAAAGGGCAACATTAGGCCTTTCCCTAAGCATAACACTGAATTTTCATCTGCAATAGCATATGGTAATATTTGCTAAACTGCCCTTCTACAACAGGTGTTCTATTTTATGAGGTAATATTACCTGTACCTTTAATGTCTAAAGTCATAAAGTAATGAAATTGTTTCCAAGGTAAATGGGACCACCTATTCACTGCATCCTATGTAAGAAATGGAAGCATCAAGTTACAAGCACGCAAATGATTATGAATAACAAGTTAGGGTCATGTACTACTTTGATTTATGCCCAAGCATCAATGAAATTCAGACGTTCAAAATGAAGGTTGTGCATTTAATCTCTATGTTACAGCCATCGTGGCAGTTGGATAACCACGATTTATTATCAAATGCCACAATCAGTATTGAGTGGCTTGAGCTCATAAAAGTCTCTGATGAGCTTATCTAGCACTCTGGAGGACATAATATGTCACTGTAGTGACATGAAGATGCCAGTCCTCATGTGCGTGGCTTAAGAAAGCTAATTGTGCAATTTTTCCAAACAGAAATTCTAACACTCTAATGTTTATTCTAAATTCTAATTTATTCTAACACTAAAGGTCCCGGCTGCAAAAGTACTAATAATCTGCAGTTTGCTATACATTCAGCTATGATTATTCATTTAAGAAAATGGTAAAACATAAGGAAGTCACAAAAATAGTGTCTCTTCTGATTCTTTAGCATACCCACACCAAGTACGTTCTTTTTTTACAATGGCCAAACAAATTCAGAGTAACAAATTGTGTAAGTTCCTACACAATTAATGAGCTGGTTTATCTCGTCTCCTAACACTGCCCTCCCCGAGATAAATTCATCACCAGCGAATTTCATTTGAATTATTTTCCTCTATCAGAGTAAACGAAGGATACGGCTTATGGACTGATTTAGCAAGATATCAACCATGTTGAAGCTACGTAATGATTTCGCAATCTTCTTCTTTACCTTTGCAGCAAATTTCAATAGTCTCTGTCCAGGGGAAAAATCAGAATATCCACTGCAGCATGCAATGCTAGGAGTGCTAGGCCTGTCAGTAACAATCAGTGCAATAAGTGGATAAGGCAGGACTGCAGAAACCAGAGGCATAATTCATTTCTTATACATAACATTCCTTTAAGCAGGCCAAAAAAAAAGAGAGGGTTGAGGTTGGGCTGGAAACGGTTCAAGGAGAAAGCAAGGATTGTGACTAAAAGCAGGAAATGATGAAGGGTGAGATGAAGGGATAAGGAGGTATAATAATGCTGTTGCTTACTGATTCCTTTATAAATTTATTGGGTTTTGCGTAAGTATCATGACAAATCAAATGGGAATCTTCTGTGCCTTGGATACATGCTCTACAAATGCACAGTGACAGCTATAACCCTGAAGAGCTTACAGTCTGAACAGATGAGGCAAATAAAGGGTAAAGGGCTCAGACAGAACTGACTTGCCCAAGGCTACTCCACTTGCAAGTGACAAGAGTGTATTTTTACTGTTGTAGCTATCCCTTCTTGCTCTCTTTTCCCCAGTAAAAATATGAGGCAAAGTTAGATTTTGTGCAGGTGAGAACCCAATTAGATGTCAGCGCTGCTTTGAGCAAACAGGAGGTAGGTCTGTGGCTTGCCTGCTACTTGTTTTTGGCATGGGCATGCCATAGCATTATTACCAGGTTCTGGATAACACCCAGGACACCAGGGTCACGTCCCCTTTCCTAGACACACAACAGGTACATCAAAAGTGACATAAAACATGGGAGTCTGTCTCCGTGGCACGCCTGCATTCTATCCCAAAGCATTCTGGCTGGGGGCAGCTGCTTGGGTGTTTTCCCTGAGCAGTTTCAGATCAGTTTTCTGCCGTGGCTGATCTACTGTGCTCCAATTGCTGAATGTGTGATGGGACTAATCAGAGCCTCTTGAGGCTCCTCCAGAGCACTCAGCCATTCTAGCCCTGCCATCATCAGGAGCACCTGCACTTCTGCTAGACCCACCCAGGAAAGAGCAATGTTGGTGAGACCTAGGATGGGATGAGAGCAACACTTGTCACCAGCAGCAGAGAGGAGCTGGGGAGACACCTGCCAGTCACGTACCTGTTGTGACTATATTCCATCTGTTATAGTCACCCAAGGAGGGCAAATAACTCAGTCTTGTTTTTCCTCAGCTGTTAACTTTGGCATCGGGCTGCAGCTGTGAAGTTCTCAGTCAGCCCAGCACAGACCTTCTTCAAAACCCAAGAATTATTCTTGGTGCAGCTGTTCCACGGGGTATAAAGTTGCTGTGATGTTCCCTCAATCTAATTGAAAAGCACCCGTGCTATCTCTATGCCCTTTGTCTTGACAGGGAAGACTTCATTTTAATCCCTAGCTCAGCCTCACTAAGCAGAAGAACATAAACATGACATTTGTAAAAGTATAGTTCCCACAGATGCTCACCTCTCACGTTAATGTTTGCCACCGACAACTCCTCTTCCCTTATTTAAAGTTATTTCTGAAATTACTCAAAACCTCTAAATATACGTTACTGGGTTTTACCCACAGTCTATTTTAGTACAATGGCAGACGTAAGACCTATAATAAACTCATAGGCATAAAAAGGCATGATGCCTGCCAGGAGACCATACCCTTTGCAGTTTTTTCTCCTTTTTAATCATTAAGAGTCCCATGTTACAAATAGAGAGTAAGAAATTCCCCCCTCTCCCTGCCGCCCCCCGAGGAAATTATACACCTTCCCTTCCCCCCCGCCTCGTTCCTCCCGACTCATCATTTCTTTTTCGACACACGCTGCCTGCAATGAAAGAACACGGAAAGAGGTAGAATCGCACACATCCTGCTTCTGAATCGCAAACAATGAGTCTCTTGGGGACAGAAATCTCCTTCGCAAAGCATAAATAGCAACAATTAAAAAGAGCTTTACAATCTGTAAATACAAATGACCTATCGCTGCCGAAGGAAAAGCCCGTCCGCGCCTCCGCATCCCCCGAAGGATGGACGAGGGGATTTTGGCAGGAAACGCGCCCCGCTTACCTTCATCATGCTGGCAAACGGCGGGTATTTCCCGGCGGCGGAGCGGGCTCTCTCCCGGCGGGCCGCCGCTCGTCTCGGGCAGCGCTGGGTGCCGGGGCAGCGCTGGNCGCCCGGCGCGCAGGCACACCTCCCGGCGGCGCCCCGGACGGCGGGCAGCACACGTCCCCGCAGCGCCCCGAACGGCGGCGGCGGCGGGCCCGGCGGGAGCTAACCCACCGCCCGCACCCATATGCGGCGGGGCCAGGTCGGCTTGTAGGGGCAGGGGTGGGCCGNCTTGTAGGGTCAGGCGTGGCCCGGGGCTCGCCCCTAAAATGGCCCCGCATCCCACGCCGCACCTACCGGGCAGCGACAATTAAATGCTTTTACTGTCATTTGTACCGGGGGTAACACGTTCCTCTTACCCCTCTCCCTTAACAAGTATTAAGAAACTCATCATTTTCAGGCTCTGAGTCATTTCCTCCTTCTTGCGTCCAAGTTGCCTGACACACCAAACACCTCGCAGTCTATCCCTCCCGTCGCCAGCAAAGCCCTTCAGCTCCCTCGCCGCGCCGCAGACTTTCTCCCGGCCTTCCACCTTCCACCACTACACGCCCGACTTGTGCTAAGTCCTCCAGCACTGGCAACCACCTCAGAGGGGGCCCACACAACCCATTTGAGTCAGAGCGAGCCGGGACTGCCGGGTGCTTGGCAATGGTCCTTCCCCCGCTAACCAGCGCCTAGCCCACGCCGAAGTCCGGGTGGCTACACCCTCCCAGCTCTTCGTGCCTCAGCTGGCCATCCGACAGCCAGCCGGCGTGTGCTGCCATGTTTCTGATTTTGGTGTGTATGTACCTGGCAGGTGGGTGACCTGAAGACACCTGAAGACAAGAGAATGAACATCAGAGGCCAGGCCACGCCGTTACTTCTACCAGTGCTGCTGCCAGTCAAACCGTACAGTAATAGCACTACAAAACCGTGAGTTTTTAAGAGCAAATCCCAGCGTAACGTTCCCAATTACTTTCATCTTTACTGATTTTATAGCTAAGTCTTTTTTCCCTTTACTACTGTTTTCATCAATACCTTCCCCGTCTGATCTGCTTGAGGGTAGTTGTAGAAAGCTGTTTCATCTCAGTGCTGCTGTCAGAAGTGTCGGGTTCTGCTTCGCACGATGTATGTGAATTATTCTCTCTTGTATGGTGCCAGAGATTGCTTACATGAACGTAAGTAGATCTCTGCTCCTGCCACTCTTCAGCCAGGCATGGAAGTGCTATTTAATGGAATTACAAAAATTTGGATTCCAAAGAAACGCAGGCAAATGATGCTATCCAATGTGCAAGGTCATGTGAGCAGTGATGTTTTAGTGGCTATTTAGGAGAGAAGAAAGATGGAGCAAAAAAGCAGGAGGCAGGGAAGGAAGCAAAGAAGCATCAGGGAGATACAATCCATCATCAGCAAAATGCTACTACTCAGCGCTCATGAGAGCAATTCAATCCATTCACGATGAATTATCTTCCGATTACAACCACAACGTAGGGACAACCGTGCTGGGTCAGGCCAAAGGTCCATTTAATTCAATATCCTGGCTCTGACAGCCGACAACAACAATGCCTGCGGAACAGTTACAAGAACAGCATAAGCACCCTGATGTGCTACTTTAGCCTCAAGGGGTTTGCACCACAGCAGTTTCCTGAAAGATGGACTCTTCAGGCTTAACAGTTCTTCAGGGATTTTTGTTCTATTAATTTAACTGTTCCTCGAACCTGTGCAAAATTTGGCATCTGTAAGATGCTGTGCTAACGAGTTCCACAATTTAGCTCTGTTCTGTGGAAAAATACTTGCCACTTGAAAATTCCACATCATGCTCCCTTCTTCTGATATTGTGAGACTGTAAACACAAAGACCAAAATATTCATCCTCTCTAAGTCATTTGGGATTTTACAGGCTACTGTTGAATCCTGCGTCAACCATCTCCTTTTTCCAGATGAAGAGTCATAACCTTTTTAGTGTTAATATAAAAACAGCTCAATACCCTTGACCATCCTTGATTTAGGATGGGGACACGAACTACACAAAACTCTCAAAATGCAGGTTGACATGTTTAATTTTAATTGGCTTTTTTCCCCTTGTTTCTTTTCCTAATAATGCCTGGTGTTCTATTTCCTAATTTCCTGAGCACTAAACTGAACCAATATTTTCACAAACTATCTAATCCCAAGATTTCTCCCCTGAAATGTAACAAGTCATTCATAACCCATCACTGTTTACAAAAATTTAGCTTTTTTTTTTGCCATGTGCATAATTTTATACTTGAATACATTATTATATGTTATGTTGACAACTGTGTACTCAATTTCATAAGGTCTTTCTGCAACTCTTTACAGATAGCTCTAGTTTCGCTGAATTGTTTAACAACATTACCCTGAAGCCTTTAATCTCGTCAGCAAACTTTGTCCTTTCTCTGTTTGCCTCCATTTCCCTACCATTTTCTCAATTGCACAGACTCTCTCTCTTCTGTTTCTTATCTTTTAGCCAACTAATGAAAATGACCATAAAAGCACCTTTCGTATGGGAGCTTATTTTCTACAAGCTTTTGGTAAGGGAGTTTTTCAAGTCCTTTGGAAATCCAAGTAGACTGTATCAACTGGACCCCTACTGTCTGCATGTGCATTGAATCCTTCAAAGAAGTTTCTAGATCGGCAGGTCAGGATTTCCTTTCAGAAAAGTCACACCAGAGTCTGTCCCTCAACGTGATATTTACCCAAAGTACTGCCAGCTATTGAGGTAGAGAGCAGCATCCATGACCTGGGCATAACTAAGGAATAGGAGAAGGAAAGGAAAGGGAAAGGAGAAATGCTATCTGAACTACAAAAGGTTTGTGCAAAGCCAAAACACCAGGTTATTTAGGATAAATATCAAAAAGGAAATCTTTGTATTGATAGTCAAGCTGGAGCTGAACTTGAAAATAAAAATCAGAAAAAGGAGACCAAAACTTGGAGAAGCTACAGAACTTGCCTCAAAAGTTGCAACTTGCTGCAGCACCCCAGAAACTGAAACTGCCGTTAGTAAATGTGCCGTACATATTTTTGCAGTGTTGGCTTGGGTTTCCTCAAACTAGTTACACTTCCTTGTGTGACACTCCAGAAGCTATAATGCAAGGGACATTGACTTTACCTTTACCTCTACTGATTCAATCAGTGGTATTGACCCATATATAACAATGTAATTTTTCTACATTCTGTATATTTCATCTTCATAAAACAGGCCATTGTTCATTTCTACGCTAGATTTTCCATTAATGCAAAGCATTCTGTGAACGCTTGACAGCACTGTTAAACTTTAGAAGTTTTAATGAGTAAGTTTTTCACAGATATGAGAGAATTAGGCAATTTATATGCTTTGAGTCCAAAGTGTTTCTGCAAGTTTTAGAGATTCACAAGGCGAATAGGAGCTCTGACACCTGGGGCCCTAGGGGCAGATTATGCTTGTAGAGTGGCCACAAACCCATGTCACCAGTATGTTCCTGTTTGCTGGTCTGCACAGAAGCCGTGCAGAAGGGCACAGCACTCTTTCTGCTTGCCATGGGCTCCTGAGTGGAATTTTTGCCGGAGAGCAAAGTGGTTTCAATTGTGGACATTATCCAAACCAGGACTGAATAAACTCACATTTTAGCCACAGAAGTATGAGGAACTACTGTTGGGAAAATTAAAAGGCCCTGTGATATAAAGCCAAATGGGTAATTTTGAAAGAGACAGCTGGTATAATTCCATAATTCTACAAGGAATGAAGGGCAGAAGCCCATAGCTTGATACACTTTCAAGGTTTCCTCTTCTAACCCTGGTCTGCATAGAGGACAGGGTAACGGTGGGTAGAAACCAGGTTTTCCATTTAAGAAAAAGCTGGGATTCTGAGATACTTTTTTTTTCTTCTTAAATGGAATGAAAACTTCCTGTAGGATAATGTGGGGAAAGCAATTTTAATTCAATCAAAAGGTATCATTTTGACAAAATTTGTGTTTCAGTTTGATTTTGATCTTTTAAGAATTTCAAAGCTTTTTGTAATATAAGCCCAATGTGTTCCAAAGCTATTCTAAAAAAAAAAAAGTTTCTTTTTCAAATGTATCAGAATGGTATGTTTTGATCTTTCAGAAATACTTTGCTTCAACTTAGCTTTTGTACTAAAACTCAATCATACTTAGTTTCTGCAACTGCATGAAAGTGCATTGGCACAAATATTTAAGATAAGGAAACATAAACTTTCTTCTAAAATATTCTTTAGGGAAAACCTGTGGCTGATTTCAGTCCCAAACCCACAACCCTTCAGAACAATTAAGAAGGTAACTGCAGGACATGATTTCTGTATAGCTGCCTTGCAGAACTGGGAATACAGTTGTGGAAAGTTTTTGAAGTCCTGAAGTAAGTGAGGGAAAGAGAAACCTTTGGCTGAGAAACAGATTGGCATTGTAGAAATTTCCTAACAGGAAAAAAAGTATTATGTAAATATTATAGGTATATATGTGTACATATATTTACAAAATATTAGGGCAAGATAATTTTAAAAATTATTTTTAGTTCAGAGGACAGGTAATTTAAAGCCTTTCCTATTTTGGGTTACAAGAGAATGACAGGAGAAGCTGAAATAATAAGTCTTATACACAGAAAGTGCTGGCTGCACTTACTAGTCTTTGTTTTGGAAAAGGAGAAGAAACAGTTCTGATTCTTTGTAGAAACATAAAGGCGCAGTGGCCTCACTTGTAGTCACAGGCACACGTCAGCTTCCAAAAGGGCTTGAGAGAGATGCAAGGTTTCAATGGGTGCCATTTTCAGAGAAGCAAGACTTTTTTGTGGCAGCACCTTCTCCTGGTGCTCATTTCCATCTTCACGCCATTTTTCCACCTCCTTGGACATGCCAGCTCCGCTGTGTGTGGGCTCTGCTGCAAAACAGACTAATAGAGCGATCTGCGTATAAAAAAAAAAACCCAGATAAAAAGTATGCGAGTAGGAAGTAATTGTTGTAGATGCTAAAGGGCGGGAAGCGTCTGGGCTGGCGTCCTCACAAAGGAGTACAGACTGCATAATTGCACTCTCAGAAAGAAACACTGAAAAACGAGAGTCGTGAGAGAAGATAAAAGGGGAAAGCAGTCACAGAACACCTGTCAACCAGGAGAACACTAAGAAAACGGCTGAAAGGAAAAGGCCGGCGTGTGTGAGGGCAATTGGAACCAAATCAACACTACGGTCTCCTGGCCTTTCACTCCCACCCACTCAGTGTTTTTACACATTCTTCCAAAATAAGCACTTTGTGAATGTGTCACTTATTTTTAGCCGGAGAGGCAAGAAAAACGTTATGCTCTGGGAACTAACCAAGGACAGAGTTTGTGTCCAGCATTTCTTCCAGCCTTCTGTCCTGTCCTGTCCTGTCCTGTCCTGTCCTGTCCTGTCCTCTCCTCTCCTCCTCACAGCCTGCTCAGGGGCAGCGGCGGGGGCGGTACAGGCCGCTTCCAGAAGGTTCTGGGCAGCCATGGCTGCCACCTCGCCAATCCTGAGCTCTCATCAAAATCAACCCCCTCCTTCACCTTCTAAGGGAAGCGCCATGATTCCTCGCCAGTCCATTTTCCCCCCTCCAAGGTAACTCCCAAGATTTTATAACTGCTAAGTCGCTCCTTTCTCCCCCACTCAGGCCTGCTTAAAAACTGGCAGAGAAGTAAGAGAGGGCAAACACTTGATATTTTGTGCTGTTGTGTTTCTTTTTTTTTTTTTTTTTTTTTTTTTGGCAGGGGAAGGGAGTTGGGGAAAATTTTGCAC
>VZSF01005034.1:232926-250577 GCA_013398295.1 Chionis minor
TTTTTTTTTTTTTTTTTTTTTTCTGGCAGGGTAAGGAAGTTGAGGATAATTCTGCACGTAAGTTCATAGAATCACAGAATTGTTTACGTTGGGAGGGATCTTTAAGATCAGTGAGTCCAACCATTAACCTAGCACTGCCACCACCACCACTAAACCATGTCCCTCAGCACCACGTCTACCTGTCTTTTAAATACCTCCAGGGATGGGGATTCCACACCACTTCCCTGGGCAGCCTGTTCCAATGCTTGATAACCCTTTCGGTGAAGAAATTTTTCCTGATATCCAACCTAAACCTCCCCTGGCACAACTTGAAGCCATTTCCTCTTGTCCTGTCACCTGTTACTTGGGAGCAGAGACCGACTACACCCCTTGCTACAACCTCCCTTCAGGTAGTTGTAGAGAGCCATAAGGTCTCCCCTCAACCTCCTTTTCTCCAGGCTAAACAACCTCATTTCCCTCAGCTGCTCCTCATAAGACTTGTTCTCCAGACCCTTCACCACCTTCTTTGGACACACAAAGCTAGAGGGTTAATGATAAAAGCTACTCAGCCAGGTCACCTTGAAGACTTGCTGCCGAACTGCTTGGCTTCAGTAGGAAAGTAAATTAATATTTAAAGACTGACCTAATGTGATTTTTTTTCAGTAGTGTAAAACATTCTGGGCCAAAAATGCCTTCTATTTCAGAGCAGTAGAATTAAATTGTGGAAATCAATGGGAAATCCTGCTTTCTCTGGCGTTACTTGAAGAGGTTTTGAGTGCCCAGAGAAAAGGCAGCAGTGAGGCGGCCGGGCAAGGGGAAAGCCCACTTTCCCCATCTCCAGGTGACAAACCTGACTGCTTCCAAGCCTGCCAGCACAGAGAGGGCCCGACACGCGGCTTTTCGGCACGAAACGTTTCGGCCCTATAAAAAGCTCAAACATCCACTTCGTGTTTCCAAGCCGCATTGCGCTCCCCCAGGTCTGAACTGCATCGAGTTTAAAAAGACTCCAGGCGCACACAACAAACCCGCCAGAAATTTTCAAGACGTTTTTCGGGTCCGGCTTGCCGGCCATAGAGACACCGAACTGCCGGCGTGTCGGCTGGCTGATTTGAAAAGAAGGCAGTAAAACCCATCTTTTGCCCTCGACCACAGGAGGTATCGCCCCTTGATCTCCCGCTCCCGGTTTTCCAGGTGTAGACCCCGCTGGCTGGACGCTCCCTCCCTGCCGCTGGTCAGGAACCCGTGGATTCCCCGGGCCTCTCCCGGTTCCCGGTGGGCCCCGGGCCTTCCTCTTCCTGCCGGCTCCCCCTGGTGGCCGCGGGGACTACCGCACCGCGGGGAAAAAAAAAAAACCAGCCAAACAAAAAAGGGAAAATAAAGAGGTTGCAGGTCACCTGCGTTTTGCCCGCAGTCAGCTACGCCGTCAATGCGATGGTGGAGGAGGCCAGGTCTCGGTTATAAACATGGCGCTTAATGAGATCTACACCCCTGTACCCAAACAGGAGGTTAAACACCGTTGTCCTTTCGGTGGAGAAATTCCTGTACGTGGTAAGTCAGCTCGGGACCCAGTGCTTTTACGAGCGTTTGGCACCACATGCAATAAGATACTTCAAGCCTGCATATTTTTATAGGAGATGCATTGCATTCCCCAGCCAAGTGGTACTACTACTTCAATGAAAAATGGTTATCTGGAAGGAAGTTTACAAGAACACACATACTTTTCAGCAAGTATACCTCCAGACATCCGCTACTTCAGCACGTAAACTACACACATTAACGAGTGGTAAAAAATACACAAATGCATTTCTATAAATAGATCTTGAGCAATATCCCAAATGATCAGTCATAACACTCTGAGATAATGAATTCCACACCAAATTACTCCACATCAGTCCTGTCATTTTTCTGTAAATTGTTACGTATTTGAGGAGGATGCTTCAGCACATAGTAATTGTGCTGAAATTATGCTTGGCGAGGGACTGCAGCAGCTGCAGAATCTCTTTCTTGGACTGTGCATGAGATCCAAGTCTTCTGAAAAATGCTGTAATATGCCAAGACTAATTCTAGAGGGATGAAGCTTAGAACAAATGGGCCACAAAGGCCAAATTCTGCTGGGTAGGTTAGCCCTGTAATGGCACACTAGTGCTGTGGTAGGTGGTTGCGGCAATCTGAGGGGTAGAAGTAACAGCCAAAGCAAGCCAGGACATGGCAGCCGGAGAAATGGAGGAGTTGGAGGGTTGGCAGTGACATCTGAAGAGACAGCAAGGAGATAAACATACTACATTTGCTTTAGGGATGTGGACCTTACTTTCCAGCCCGATAATCAAGCAAACCAGAAAGGCAACAACTGGATAAGTCTGTATCTTATGGTGAGGAAACAATTTTAAAGTAATCCAACAAACCCTTCCCTTGACGCATACTGCAGACAAGATGCCTTTCTTTACAGTGTTTTTGACACAGACTCTAAGCTACAGTGGTACCATATTGTGAGCAATAACAAAGTCAAAGTATTCCTGGTTAATAAAGGGCAACAGTTCACTGAACGGAACTGGCCATGAGCTACATACAGATTAAATTATACCTCTCACAGTTTAACGAATACAAAAACAAATACAAAAACAAAAAAGGACTTTTTTCCTTTTAAATTAGGAAGTGCCAGTTCTTAGGATAGAACCAACTTTGGTAAATGTTCAGAGGCTAGAACTTTAGGCAAAGTAAGTTCTTTGGGCAGCAACTAGCACACAGCACCAACCCAACACCTCAACAACCAAATAAAATGCCTGCTTTGCTGTTTTACTGCGTCTCTGAAAACCCTCAACGGTGGCCTCAAGCTTGCAGGGCACCACAGAATAGTAAACCTGCTTAGCAGGCCACTCTCTAAGCTACAGAGAACGTGCCCTCATATCATAGAATGGTTTAGGTTGGAAGGGACCTTGAAGATCATCTAGTTCCAACACCCCTGCCATGGACAGGGACACCTCCCGCTAGAGCAGGTTGCTCAAAGCCTCATCCACCCTGGTCTTGAACACTTCCAGGGATATCCTTGAGCTAAAGTGAAAGCAGAGGGACTAGAACCTGCTCCAAGTTCTAGACGTATCCTTTTTCTCCTGACGTTTTGCAGTTAGGAAAGGAGGTAGTTTTACAAAGAAAGTATTTCTCACATAACTGTAACCTCCACATTTTGCTGTGATGCGTTTGAAACTGGCACCTGAATAAATAGGGGGATGTTTATGTAAAAGGTTTATTGGAAGAAAATTGTAAGACCTTTCCATTTAGTATTAGTCAGACACTACTTACTGTGAAAGTTACAACAGTGTAAGACAGTCAAGCAGCAACAGCACGCACTCCCTAACCTTTGGAAAGGAAAACTTGTCAAAACAATTTCTTAACATGTACATGTAAAGAGACACAAAGACAAAGTATAGAAAAAGGTACCCATTTATTCAAGGTATGACAAGGATATTTACAGTACTCATTTACTCAGAATAAGATCCATCCTTACGATTTTTAAAGCAGCAATTATAAATTACATTTAAAAGGGGAAATGTTCCAAGCATGTTTCTGTTAAGAGATATTTTTACAACGATAGAAACCGTTTAAGGCTAAGTCATTTTGACCTTTGCTGCCACCCACATTTATCTTTGCAAAACTGCCTCAAAGACAACATTAGCTTGAGGGATAAAGACTATGCTAAACTCAACATACAATTTTGTTCCCTCAGATGCTTTTCACAACAGTTCACACGTGACAAAAGTTTTGACTCTTGATTTAAAACAATTAATTAAATAGAAGTGAGATGAGCTGCCTGCCCACATCCCGGCATTTCAGAGGGCTAAAAGATCATATACAGAGCAATACACTCATCACCTCGGAAAGATATCATCGGTTTTCTTGTTGATGAAAGTACTTCAGCTTACCAAACAATTTGCTTTCAGTCAGAGCTCCGTGGTCATGCGGTGCAGTCCACCTTTCCCATCACAGTACTTGTCAAAAGACAAGAACGAAAGTCTTCAGGTAGCTGACTTCTAACGTAAAATGATGAACACTGTCTGCTTTAGACAGTACTTGATTCCCACAGTACAGACTAGTGTTCTACCAAAAGCAAACAAGAGGAGTCTGCTAAACTGCTGTAGTGTTATTCTCCAGTTGTTTTAACGCACAACAGATCTACGGGAGCAGTTAAAATTGGTTTATTTCTTGAGGTAGAAGCCACAAGTCGTATTTAGTCCTGTCTGTAAACTGTAACACACATGCCATCAAGGCAAATATAGCCATTTTTTGTCATTTATGAAATAAACACATGCTATTCATTGTAAATATAATGCCATTTTTTCACTGAATCATTTTGCGTCTGTTTGAGAAGGAAGCAAATTAAATGCTAGGAATAGTAGATTGTGGCTATTTATACAGTCGTAATGAAAATAAAACATGTTTTATACAAATAAACTTCATAGCAACTTCCAAATGGGTTGGTGTACGAGGATTCTTAAAAGTTATTTTGGAAAATACCAATTTTAACTGCATAATAAAAAAGAAATTAAAAAAAAAATCACAACACAAACCAAACAGTCATTAGACCTTTAAGACTATGTAGCTACTGGAAACACCACCACTGCATTTTGGTAATTGTTTTAGGATTACATTTAAGGGAAAAGAAAGTTAAACACAACAGAAACCCCAAAGCCTACACAAATACAGTTTAGTTAATGGTCATGTTTTGTTATGTGAGGACACTACTTAACTAAATCTACTCAAAGTGCACAATGTTTAACATTCCAATAGAAGCAGAAATGGAACCCTTGCATTAGTAGGGGACATTTAGTCCAGGTTAGCTAAGAATGTCTGTAACAGCAAAGTTGTTGCTGCGACTGATAGAAGTTTTAAGTTATTTGAAGATAACCCAAGCAACAAGTTACAAAACATATGGAGATTGGCACTTGATCTTTAGTTAGCCCCATTAGCTCAGTTTTCTCCCCAGAGACTCACATACACAGAACTTTTGATTTTTCATTTTATTACTGTAAAAAATAAAAGTCAATTTGTAGTTCCAGAGTAAACACAGAAACCTTAGCTTCAAACTGCTTAAAAACAAAGGTTCAAATTTTGATAAGATACACTTCACAGGGTTCATGTCAGCACCTTAACCAAATGCATTTTTTTGTCAACTAAGCGTATTTCACAAAGTTTTTGTGTTAGTGACGAGAGGCTACATTCTCATCTGGATGCACGTGTAACATGACTCAAGGAGAACAAACTGGAAGGAGCACGAGTCATTTTCCAGAGTTCCCTGTTGAGCTCTACATGTTCAGAACCAACATTTAAGACTGAAGTTATTAAAGATTGACCTTTTGCATATTCCGAAATGGAAGGCAAATACAATCAACTTACATTTGGCTTTGAAACATTAAGATAACAATGTTTTATTTCAGCCACATATTTACAAAAATGTTTACAACAGAACTGTGTAGGGTTTATTTTTTGTCATAATACACTTAAAGATGAATAGTCATCTTAACCTTCATGCAAAGACGCATCTCGTTTCACAACAAGTTTTCTGTTTGGTTTTTTTCACTCTGAGGATAGCAAGCAGAGGGCTGGATAAGTTTGGGTCACTCTTAAAAAAAAGATAGGCCTGTTTGCTCTACTGCACCTTCAAAATAAGGAGGTAAAGTACAGGCACCGTTAATTCCACAAGGGTTCATTGCCTCTGGCATGTCTTCCAAAAACAACAAAAATAGTCTTGAACAGTTGTAACATGGGTTATTCCATGACTTTCACCTCTTCAGTTTACTTCCTGAACTCTGGAGTTACTTTCCTAGAAGCATACTTGCTGAGCTTCTTGTCTAATGTATATTGTTGACTATACATTTTAAATTAAACTGTTATGTAAAGAATGTAACAAGCTTTTCCTTTGTACACAACTTAATCTTTGTGCTGAGTATTCTTCAAAAGGATTTTATAAATAATACAGTAAGTTTAGAATCAGTCTTCTGCTCTCTTGTCATTATACCATGTTGTTGCTTTCTCCAACTTTATCTACAAGCTGTAGAAAAGGAGACAAAAAGGTTTTAAGCTGCGTGACATGTACGTACAGTGAAGCTACTCTCAAATATTACTTGCTACTTGCACAGTTAGTATGCAACTGAAAATGAGAGTCAAATAGTACTCACCAAGGTCTCATGATTTAAGTTGTGAAAATTAAAAGATCTTACATTGCAATTGTGTTTCTGCATGACATGTCATATAGACATTAACAGTGCAACATGAAGATGCAACAGAATGAAAAAGGAAATAGAAGAATGCAGATAACACTGCCAGCTTAATGATTAAAACAAAACAATACAGTATCAGCCACACATGCATTAGTAGACCAAGTAAGATATTTCAACTGACCATTACTGTGGATTCTCTTCTGAGCCTACGTAGGCTTTGAATAAAACATTAACAATTATCCTTTTAAAACAAGATTTAACCCCATTATGATCAAATTAAATATGACTAAGTAAGATCAATTGACAAATTAAACATTCAATTGATCATGAATTATAAGCCAGAACTTTGCCTAACTGTAAGATTGGAACAGATGATCTTGAACACTAATTTTAAAAAAAACCCAGCCCGCATACACCTAAGTTATAACCCCTATTAATTTTTTTAGTAGTAACTATTAGAACTGTTGCTTTCAAAACTAGGGTTAAAAAAGCTTGTGTTAAAATACATACAGAAATTAGCACAGTAAAAGTAGTTGACTGAAACACCCTAGTTTACCATCTTTCTGGCACCTGTTAATTGTCTTCAAATCCCTGTCAATTTGGTCAAAAAATGGAAAACTGCATTTGAAAAAATACAAATCTCAGTAAATAGCAAGATGTAGTCTGGTGCAGTGGACCTTAATAAATATATTTGATGAATGATTACGCATCATGGGTTTCTGGATTCACCATTCAAGCTGCAACTTTAATGTTAAACTAAACTGTTTGCTTCTACAGGCCACTTTTCATAAATCTATCCAAATACGACACAAAGAAGAAGCGTGCCCTCCTGATTGTACAGACAGGAGAAGAGTCACAGAACAGTGGCATGATTCACCTATCTGGCCACCTAGGGCCACCAGGGAAGCAGGAAGCAGAACCCCAGTGTTCCGAGTCACAGTCCAGGGCTCTTTCCACTGCACAGCGCATAAATGGGGGCAGCTGCTGCAAAGGTGTCCTTTCGTTCCTTTTACATCTAGAAGTCTGTCAGTGGGAATGAAGGTGATCCATATGGTGCAAGAACTATACAGGAACACGCTCAAAGTCACTGCTCTGAAGTTATATTTGCTTTATTTCTGATGCATTTCTACTATGGCTATAACAATGGAATAAAACAAGAGTACAAGCTTCAAATTTTGCATGAAGTACCAAACACTTACCGAGCTTATACCGGGTAAATTCAAGAGATATCCAAGAACTGGAACTCTTCTAATAAAGCCAACCACCACAGGAAAGAACCCCCTTTAGGTAAGATATCAGAAGATTGTATTAGTTTTCAATAATTAAACTATTCTGATACTGCTACGAAATGAAGAAATAGGAAGTATTTTTTAAACCAAGATTACATAAAATCTTGTAGCTTTTTAGAAGCACATTCATTTTATCAAATATACCAACATACATTCAGCAGAGAAAGGAGAAAACCAGGAAAGAAACACCTTGTTTTTAAATGGACTTAGTTTTCTTCATAGCTAACAGCCCTCAGTCATTCTTCAAAAAAAAAAAAACTAAAAAAAAACACTAAAGAAAAAATACCCAACTGATTTCTCAAAATTAACATACATGTTTTGAGATAATTTCTTTTTACATTACAGGAAACACAGTCTTGCAATATCCGGTGTAAAAACAAACTGAAGTTAATTCTGAATAATCCCCTCTGAAACCATATATGGTACCATACCATCAAGGAAAAAAAATTAAGCATGACAGAGTTGTATATTCACTTATTTCACAAATTTATGTGAAGTCAGAGATTTGCCTAGGATAAATCAGACAAGCCTAGCTGCTACGGCGCAGCCCCCTGCACTGTCCACTTTGTCTCTGTAGCAGGAAAACGAATTTTCTATGGCAGTATCTCAGCTGTTTGCAGTCAACTGCAGCAATTCAGCCGGTGGTGGCATTCTGAGTTATCTCTTGTTGACCTACACATTCCCTGCGTAGAATAAGGATTAACATGTAATGAAATCTCAGCCACAGTGAAGTTTCACTAGTAACCATCCTCTTCACTACTACTATTTGCTGGATAATATCAATACAGGTTCTTCCTGGAGATTTTTCTTTTTTTTTTTTTTTAAAGACCAGAAAATTTCAGTGGTCCAGTAAATTGTGATGCAGGGCACACAAACCACTTGTAACAGGTTAAAACAACGGTGTTGCCAAGAATAAGGAATAGTCAGTATGGGCAGGATAATATTAGTAGCCATAACTTTGAGTGCCTGTAATGTAAACAAGGCTCCAAAAGCAGATTAGAGTATATGAAGAGACAGTGTCCCATAATAGCCTTCTCCATTGCACGCAATCTAAGCATGTGAAAGTATGGCAAAAGACTAAACCTCTGATTGGAAACTCATGGAAGCACGTTAAATAAAGACAAGAAAGGACAGACATTCTATTTTTAAACCAGAGTCGAATAATCGTGTCTCTCTCATTTCAGTCAGATGCATCTTAAAATAAATAAATAAAAAAGTCTTTGCAGTGCTGTCATTTGTGTGAGTCAATGTCATTTGTGTGAGTTCTTAGTCACCAGTACCCAACCGTTGCTTTGCGGACAACAGGCGCTCTGCAATTACTGCTACAGGGTGTACGAAAGGTGACTGTAAAAGTCATCTAGATATGCAAGACAACAACTTATGAGTAAAGGTTCTAGAGGGACCAGAACACCTAATGGAACTGGTTTAGTGGTCTAAAAAAAAAAATTATCAAGCGACTGAAAGTGGTATAATACAGTGGTTTACATTCGTAGTATCTTAGTCTGAGCGGAAGTAACTAGAATTGCTAAATTGCTCTTGAAAAATACAAAGGTTCTCCATACAGAAGTCCTGGGAATCCACATGACTAGAATTATTAGGACACACAGAAGTGCCCATCCTCACAACATACTGCCCTAAAAAATCCAAAGGTATGCGATCTGGCATCCTTTGGCCTAGGAAAATTATGGACTTCAGATACCAATGATAACCAGGGAATGTTTCTGTTACGCAACCAAACATCAGGATCCTGAGGAATGGTATAAGATGATGCTTGAGGAAAGGCTCCATTTTTAACTTCTTCAGAAAGGACCAAATTGCCAAAAACATGATAATGGTCAAAATGAGTAAGACTGAAGCAAAACAAAAAGCTTTGTTTGAAGTAGTAGCTAGCTAACATTTTAGCAAGGAATTTAGACTCTAAGAACCACTAAGCACTAGAAAAGATGGTCTAGAGATGTTTTCAATTAAAACAGACCAGATAAACATTCACACCTGGGATTACTGATCCCTTGTCGATACTCTCCTGGCTATGGGACAGTCCTAGTGACTTAGGGATAACTACTGACCTCCTATAACCCCTTCAACACTATTTTACCTGCTAGCCCCAATAGATAACCCATAGCCATACCTGCTCAGACATAGTAATTTATAATTCTTTTGAGATCTTTTAAAAGGAGGGGTGTTTGGTTACTTGCTTTGTACTGGCTGATTAAACTCAAATGCTACATGCAAGAAGTGTCAACTTATTCCATGATATCCTGTGATTTTCAAACTTGCAGGGATAAGAGTGCAAAGTGATACAGAGTAGAACAATAAGAAACATATTAAAAGCTAAGTTAAGATTTTTTCAAAAATATGTAAACATTTTATCTAAACTAAACACAAGATTAACATACAATTTTACCAATTCGAAAACAAAGTACCATGAGAACAGTGGTTTGATTTGGATTAACAGGAACTGTATTATTTAGCCAGCAGCTGAACACTTCAAAAATATTTTAGGGATCTGTTATTAGATTAATAAGCATTAATAAAACAGTCTTCATCTGAACAGAAGTCCAAGAACAACTAAAAGTATCCCTTCTTACTTATTAGCACATTTTGTTCTTTGTTCTATCCTGAAGTATGGAACTTCAACAATGGCAATAAAGATAAGGTATAGACACACAAGTTGTAACAACTGAAGTTCTTTCACCATTACAATTGCACTTACGAAGAAGTTAAATGATGCACTGTGAAAGCTAACACGTGCATCAAGACTGCTGTTCAAAAAAATTAAAATTTTCATCCTTCCTTAACTCAGTCCAGCTAATGCTAACCAAACCCAGCAGTTCTGACTACGCTAAGGTACAAGTGTAATGAAACATGACAGAAAACATTCTTTACTGGGCTACCACAGTAATGAAACAGTAAGGTTACAAACCTAGGAAGTTTGTAACCAAGTATTTTGCCCCACTTGTTAAAGAAAAGAACAAACTCCCCAAACTCCCCCCAAAACACTAAATATCTAAGTTGCCTTTTTTTTTTTTTAAAAAAAAGGAAATAATTAAACTTTGCACTGCTATCAATTTGGGCTTCCAGATATTTTGAAGCTTTACAATTCTTTGGGTAGACACAAACATTACCAAAGTCAGTTTGGTATATACCTCAAACATTAGCAGATTTGAGTCTTGGAAAAGTACTTGCCAACTTTCTACTTCTTCCAAACGTAAATTAGCAACTTTATATAAAAATCTATCAAAAGCTAACATTTCAAACATGATGCTTTGTCAGCTGTAATGCACCAACACTAAACAGATACATTTACACACCAATACAAAAAGGTATTTTGAAACAAGTCTTACCTGAATAATAAGAAGAACCCATAAATTTCAAGGATCATTCCTATTAAAGGCCAACCAATGAGAACTATGAGCACACCACCCAGGAAAAAGCCCGTTGCTTTCATTTTGTGTTTTTGAAAGAAGAATCTAAATGTTCTTTCTAAACCGATAACAAAAGACAAGCCAGCCACAAATAAAACCTAGAAAAGACAAAAACCAACCAAATAAGGAAAATAGCTAATTATGTTCCCAAGTTTAGTATGTAAATATTCTTCTACAAAATTAGACTGAATTTTTTGTACAAGTTCTTTTAATACCAAAAGATAAGACAGCGAGAAGGAATTTACTAGTGGTCTTCTGTAAAGTCCATCGTAAAGCATTTGTAGCTAGTATTCAAAACTCTTCTTGCAGCTGCTTAAAGAAGTAAAGGGTCTACCTTTGTGGTATCTGACCAACACAATCATGTCAAAAGGCCCAATGACAACAGTTACACCTGTCCTGTAACACAATCATTACCCACAGCAGTGCTGAAGCTTAGTACCACTGACAGCAAGGTTCCTAAAAACTGAGGACACGTTACAAAAGCACCTCTGTTCTGTACCAAGGACCTCTTCAGCAGCTTGTGCTGAGCTACTGAACAGTGCAAGGCTAAAAAAGGAAAACAGCTGAAGAGCATTATCAGTTAATCTTACTTGTTTGTTGGTGTGGTGATTCGTTTTTTCTTTTTTTGTTTTAGGTTGGTTTTTTTTTTAATGTGTACAGTTTTTCTACTGTTTACTAGCTCCAGTATGGACTCAACACTATCGCTCTCGCCCCAACTAGTTACAACTACTTTTAGTCTCCTTTAGCAACCGGACTTGTAATTATTTATTGTAAGCATACAACTGGGCAACATTTTTGCTGAAAGGGGGATAGTATCTCAGATTTTACTAAAGATTATAGATGAAATTTAAGTTTTGTACGTTATTTAATAAGCCACTTTAACATCTTTTCCCCTTACTGATACCACTTTTTTTTAAACTTCTTCCTGTAAGGATACAGTACCTTTTCTTGCATTATGTTTGGTTAACACAGAGCCTGTTATTGTTTCTTCCTACCTATGTTTTCATCACTTGCCCTAAACAGGATCTCGTATTTCCACCTTACATTAGGAAAAGAAAAAATATGTGTTATTTTATTTTTCACTCTTTCACTATACACTTTGTTTGCAGTTCAAAACAATGCTTCAACTATATGCACCCAAATTCAAATATATGTTTTTAAATTTTCCTTCAGTGAACCTCTGTATTTGACTCTGCTGCCACAGAATGAAACTGATCAGTTTTGACTACAGACTTTAAGGCATCAGCAAAAGAGGATGTGCACCTCTACCAGGCTGTGCTCTTGGCTGGCTGACAAAGCCGAGAAGAGCAGAGGCACAGAGATTATCATATTCAGAAAACACTCTGTCATTTCATATTTGTTTTGGATTGGGAATTTTGTTTACCAGAACTAGGATTTATTTTCTATCCTGCTCTAAAGGAAAACTTTGATTTGGGAGAAACTGAAGATATTAAATCTCTCTACTACAAGAGATTTACTACTCTCTTCTAAACCCAGACTATCAGCAATTCATAGTTCTTTCTGTCCTCATAAAGCACAGCAAAGCTACGTTTGCTAGCACGTACCAAATACTTCACTGTTCTTATCCAAAAAGATATTTAAATTTGACGGTTGTCTTACAAGGTCACAAAAAAAAAAAGCATTAGTAATCACAGCCAAACTAAAAATCTCAGTTGCAGCAGCGTAACAACTGTGGAACAAACTGCTTCTTGTCTGACCAAGTACTGCAGAGGCTTGACCTAGAGGTACGATCCTTAGATTGATGTGAGCTGCTCTAACTTTAATCAAGAAAAATGACTCACTTGTATCACTGAGCATAACTCTTCCTTTATACTAAATTGCCACAGTATTTTTTGTGATCCCGTTTCAAATTGGTAACATGTTGTAGTATGTTTAGTTTATTTTTGTATATATCATATACTTAATTCTAAGCAGTGCAGAATCTAAGACTAAACAGCAGACACTTACATTTCCAATAGCCAAAAGAGCTTTGTCAAAGAAGAGTATCATTCCAAAGAAAAGGAAAAACACTCCAAAGCCTGTTAGTCCCATTCCAATCTCTGAAAAGCAAACAAATTTAGGCATGTAACAAAACATGGTACCAGGAAAAACTCATACATAAAAATAATGAAAGACTTAGAACGCCCAGTCTACAGACATTTTAAATTTATAGAAAACTTGGCTTGTTTTATGATCACCTAAAAACTTTCCTGAGTGTAGAAATATATTAAGTCTTGTAGACACCAATTACTTAAGCAGCTTCTGAAGATCTCTGTCTGATCAAAAAAGTATGCTTTTGGAACTATATACTGAAATTGAATGCAACCAAAAAAAGCATGCATGCGTATATACAGACAGCAAAGCCATCCCTTTTGATTTATTGCTAGTATGGAGAAAAGGATTGTTTTGTGAACAGATAATGAAACTTTGTTTCCCATTTGCAACTCTTATCCCATTATGTTTACCGCAGCAACACAAGTATCCTGGTCCTTTCCATCCTCCTGAGACCTCGCATTCCACCTCCCATACTCCTGCATAGCAGTCCCACTTCCCCCAACTTCTGGATTGAACACAGCTCAGATTAATGCTGTAGGCTCCCTTCAAGTTACGCACGCGCTGACAGCTATTAAACACTAGCTTGGATCTCCAGCCAGTTGCCAGTTTTCACAAAACCAGTATATACTAACTTTGCATTCTGCCTGTCTGTAAAGGTCGCTCAAGACAGATTAGGAAGGTAAGAGTAGGACGGAAAGTTTGTCTGAGAAACCGGGCTGGAAACATCAAGCTATGATTAAAGCTACCATATGACAATAGCTTCTGAGGTATCTTGAAGAGCATGCTTAGAAATACATCCTACTTTTAAAATTAGACCTCTAAGGCCTTCCTTTGACTCTCACGTAGACTGTAATAGGATGGAAATAACAGGAACAGCAGCATCACGGCTGCAAAAATCTTTGCATTTATCCATTCCCCCATCCTTATGTTATTGCTATCCCTGTGCCCAGAGGATTTAGAAACATACAGGACATGTAAAACCAGCCATAAACCTATAGAGAGGCTGGCAGCTCAGTTTGTGTCTGTGTGTATATATTTTTTGAAGATCCCAGTAGTTTTGTATAGTCTAGCCCGAAACAAACAAAAAACCCCACCCACACTCTCAAAGCCTTCCCTGCTACTGTTAGCCAGATCTGCCTAAAGGTAGTTTAGTTGCACTTTCCACTGCAAAGTAGATATGGTTGTTTACCGTTGCTTGAAGAACTCGGGAGTAAAAGAGTATCATTCTGCCTATTCCAGAACTTCCACTGAGCTGTTTTGAAATATTTTTGCAATAACTAAGAGTGAAGAGATCTGTTACAGCAATATTCAACTTCCCTAACTTCTGTAAGGGGTCATCTTTCAGCAATGTTGCAGACCCCATGCTCTTCTATCTGTAGTTCTACAGCATTGCCTGCCACTTTAAACTTTTGCTATGAGCTTTTTAACCATCCAGAATTAAAACTACTAAGTAACCTGCTAAAACTGATTTACTGCAGCCATTCTCAATACTTGTATACAATGAAAAACATACTGCAAATTGTATTTTCCATGAATCTGCTGACTGAAACCAGTATAACAATTGCAATCTGCCCTTTTCTCTAGTACTCTTTAGAAGAGCAGAAACAATCTGTATTCTGGAAGCAAAACACTTGGAGGCAGGACTCCAAAGGAATTACCAGCTGCCAACAAGATAAATATGGGAAGCAAGTATTCATTCCTCCCGCAGACACAGCACAAAGTAGGGATCTCGCAAGAAGGCAAAGGCCAACTCCCAACAGCTGTCGCAATTATTGCTCTGACACTTCTCCTGTATTCACTTCAAACATGCTCATAATAATCTACTCCTACAACAGATTCAAATTCACTTGAGAAGTCAACCATATCAACCTCTCCTTAGTGGAGGGAAAATTAAAAAAAAAAAAAAAGGAACGCCATTATCATCCCAAAATTACTGCTGAAAGAAGATGAGTAGCACAGGACTATTATTCTCTGTTGCCAATATCTTGGTAGAAGGTATTACTGACTTGATTCATATCAGAATTTGGGAATATATTTGACTATCTGTCTTAGAGGAGAAGAAAAAAAAAAAGGCACTGACATTTTGTACATAGTCTTTGCAATAATGAACTAGGAATTTTTATAAAGGGTGTGAACTATTTTTAAACACTTTCTCCTGCGCCATTCCCATACTACTCAAATACAACATTTCAATGCCTAGAAATGCAGAAACACATACTAGCCGTGTGACATTTACCCTCCATTTTTTAAAAATTATGATGATTTACTGAGAGGAGGGAGCAATGCTTTCTGAGTGTTTCCGCAGAAATCCCATAAGCTGTGCAAGAGTACTGCAGCATTGTATCAAAACAGCTTAGTAAATATTCAGACTTAAAATTAAGATACATTGCTTGTGAAAGTTCAGGGAAGACAATGCACATCCTCCATCTTTTGTACACAAAGTATGAATGGAGTCATGCACTATCGGCTCTCAGAAGACAAAAATTAATGCATTTTACAGGTTTCGAAAAGTTTCAATTTTTAATTGTTATTATTTTGTTAGCAGTAATTATAGTGTTGAACAATTTATTGGTTTGAGAAAAAATAAATGCGTTCCTTTGGAATTACTGGTGATTTATAACACCATTCCACGAATCACTTAAAATATGTTCTAGACTACAGCTGCAAATTTAACTTTCCAAACATCACCTAATGCAGTGGTCCTCTCTAGGTATTTATAACGCTATTTCGCTAGGGACTCTATGGCAAACTCCCTATTTTTCCAAAAAGCAGCGAGTTTAAAAGTATCTGGTGAAATATCTTCAGAATTTTAGAAAAAACAGCAGAAAAACTAAAAAAAACCCCAACAAACAAACACCCAACCCCTGAAATCCACAGTATTTTATTACTACTTGTGGCTTTGACAGTTAAACCCAACAGAGTCAGCACAGGAGTTAGCTGAAGGTCCCAAATGAGGAACTAAGAAAAGGAAAAACAGTGACTAGATCTCCCCTTTCTGAAGAGATTTTTCTTTTCCGCCGGTGAATACTCTGTGAGCTAAGCCTACAAGGGCTTAATCAATCAGAAATCTAAAAATTAACCCCAAGGGTTAGTACCCACGCCAGTAACAGAGCACGGCACCTGAATTTCTCAAGAAATCGTTGACCTTGAATGCTGTTAATCTGCTTTTCTGCCAGTCTTCATCCTTGGCCTTAATGGGCTCTCCAATACCCCACTTCCCAGTATCCTGCTCTCCAGGTAAACTTAGTTCTTTTAACTTTCTTTTCTACATCTTTCACACTTAACCTCCCTCATAACTGACACCACAGTGCTTACCAAGCAGGCTCATTTCTGTTCACGGCAATCATGCCAGAAATGCATAATGCGCAAGATGTTAATTTAAATCAGAGATCTAACGTTCTCCTTTCCCTTGCAGTTTAAACTCTTAGGAACCCCTTTAATTCGATGTCTTTGTATCTTCCCTTTCAGCACCTCCATGTCCAAGTATTTCTATTCCGTGAAAACAAGACATGGTCTCCCCACATACTTCTTTTCCTCACTTCACGCTGAGCGTCCGGTCCTCACCTTGAAAGCCCCGGTGTCACCTGCAAGCCTTCCACGTGACAACAGCAAGTTAAAACAAACACGGCAAGGCCGCCGACGCCTAATTAAGGGATTCCAAACCACTGATGCCCACGCGGAGGCATACGAGAAGGCTTCAGCTAATTGCCACTTTTGTTTACCGTTCAGCTTTCATTCATTCTCGCCACGGTCGCGGCGCGGCACCCCTGCCGACACCAAAGGGCCCACGGCCCCCCACAAACGCCGGCGACGGCGGCGCTGGTGGCAGCGCCCTCCTCGGAGGCGGGAGCCAGCCCTGCCCGGCATCCCGCCCCATCTGCCGTCTCACCCGGCAGCTCACGGTACCGCCGGCAGACCCGAGGCCGGCGCGGTTTGAACAGCCCCAGCGAAGCAGCGGTGCCAGCTCTGCTCGCTCCGCCCGCGCCCTGCCGCGCCCGCTTTCCAGCCGGTGCCCGCCGGGGGCCGCTGCGGGGTGGGGACACGGCCGTGCCGCCGGCCCCGCCTCGCCTGCTCAAACCAGACCCCGAGAGCCGCCTCCCCGCGCCGCGCTCCGCCGGAGCGGTGGGGCCCCGAGCGGGCGTGGGCCGGGGAAGGAGACGAGCTCTCCGCAGGGGCTCTCCGCCACAGCGGCCCGGGGCCGGGGCCCTGAGCCCGACCGCTCCAGCGGCTGCGACCGACGCGCCGCGGGAGCGCGAACAAAGTGCGAGGCTCTGGGTCCGGAACCGGCGGGCTGGGCCCACCCCGCACCGCTCAGCCGCCACCGGAGTCGGTTCCCTCCCCGCCTTCCCGCTACGCGGCTCGGCAGTCCCCAGCCCCGCGGCCCCCCTCCCAGCGCGGCCTGCCGGCAGCGGCGACAGAGGGGTGAGCGGCGCTTACTCTGGGTGTCCGAGAGGGAGATCATGGTGGCGGCGGGCGCGGGGCAGAGCAGCGACGGCGGCAACGGCCACGTCTTCCGGAAACACGCAGCCCCCTTCGCTTCGCCGCCGGGTGAAAGGGGCCCGCCGATTGGAAGAACCGGCGCCAATCAGCAGCCGCGTTGTTCGCGCCCCGCCACCTCCCTGCTGTCACCACGGCCGGCGGCGGCCTCGCGGGGCCGCCGCGGATTGGGGTAGAGGGGGTGCACGTGGCCG